>JAWZYV010001432.1:0-600000 GCA_038373885.1 Cheiracanthium punctorium | reverse complement strand
GCTCCAAATCATCTTCTTCAAGTTACCTGTATAAATAGGTAACACTATTAACTGCTTTAAAATTTCAAATTCAAAATTTATTCTAGTATGATGAGAAGAATTTAGTACTAAATAAAAAAAATTTCTAGCTGATAATTTAATTACTATACCCATTCAAAAATCTTCTTCTGCATTTCTTATTTTTCAAATAATTTTACAATTACATGAAACTGTATGTATGTTACGCACGATTAAATCAACTTTAATCTAAACGATGATGCTTAGGAACATACAGCACTTTTCAAAATAATATTTTAATCGAAAAATTAAAAACTGCATTTTTTTAAATTTTAACAAAAATTGTGCTTTAATCGAAATACTTACAAACTAATAACATTTAACTGTACCCTAGTCATCAAATAATAATAATATAATAGTAGTAGTAGTAGTAATAGTAAAAATAATAATACTTAAAATAAAACAGCACTCGGAACATTTTGAATTTAGATAATTGATGGTATAATTAACGCGAATTTTTACAGGATTAATGAGACTTTTGTGGTACAATTTTAACTACATTTAGAAATAAATATTTATCCTGATATACCGATTCTAATAATAATGATTATTTACAAATTACTTTAATTACATATTATTACTTGACTATATTATGAATACGAATTACGTTATGAGCAGTGACCACTAAATATAACAAGTACCTTATAAGGTGTTTCATTACTTTTTACGTTTTCTCTCAAAACTTTTATCAACGAGCTACTTATCTACAAGCACTACAGGACAAAGAATGCGTATCCCATCTTAAATGTACGTGAAATGCTCTACACTTTAGTACAGCTATACCTAGCCATTATGAGTCTTTTTAAAATGGCGCATTCTCTTGTAGCACTCTTCTTCCATCCGGTTTTCTCATTCGAGTAAATATCCATCAAAATAACAAAAAGTTACTTTGTTCCCGTGGTGTCCGGTAATATTTTTATTCTCACTCCAGCGAAAATGACATTATTTTCCCCAAATGTCTCCATTTCTATCAGGTTAAGGGCAGTTCCACTTCGTGTTCAGTTTTAGGAATATTTTTGGGTTAAGAAAAATATACAGGATGACCAAGAAGTCCGTAAAAACTTAAAAAATTAGTTGA
Organism: Cheiracanthium punctorium; assembly: GCA_038373885.1. Lineage (NCBI taxonomy): Eukaryota > Metazoa > Arthropoda > Arachnida > Araneae > Cheiracanthiidae > Cheiracanthium > Cheiracanthium punctorium. The sequence continues at coordinate 598,865 of JAWZYV010001432.1, read as the reverse complement.
AAAATAACAAATAATAGAAAATTTTGGTTTGCACAATTAGTTTTACAGGGTGATCGGATTTTTTTAATGACACGAAAGGTGTCGTTCCAAATGCTACCGATAGGTAGCGCTGGCATGCGCAATGGGAAGCAAGTTTCCAATAAAATAATATCCGAAATCTCACTAATTTTATCCATGCAAAACACAATTTTGTATCGCTATTTGTTCTTTTTTAATGAATTTTTAAACTGAGATGCACCCATGATGCGTCAAAAGCTCGTGAAATTTTCAAAAATGCATTGAAAAGGAACAAATAGCGATACAAAATTGCCAGTTTTCATAGAAAGCATCAGAGAGATATCGGATTTTTTAATCGGAAACTTCCTTCCCGTTGCGCATGTCAGCGCCACCTATCGGTAACATTTGGAACTACAACCTTTCATGTCATAAAAGAAATCCGACCATCCTCTCAACTTATTTGTGAAAACCGCAATTTTCTATCATCATTTGTTCTTTTTTAATTAATTTTTTAAGTTTTTACGGACTTTTCGGTCACCCCGTTCTTTATGTTTAGTAAGAGATTCCTAATTCAAAATCGTGCCCCGGCTAAACAGTTTTCCCACATTATTGTAGACGTGGCATTTTCAAAATTATCGTAAAGTGGAACAATACCAGCAGGCGAAACTTTCAAATAAAGATGAATCTCGTTCGGAATTTATTTATTCCTCTAAAAGTTTAAACACCTGGAATTGTTTCAAGAAATGAAAATCCGGATCTTTGACAGGAGCTGGATGCGTTGCTGGTGTGGAAGTCTCCAAATCATGTTCTGCAATAACTTGCGAAGTAAATTCATATGTGGTATTTCAGATATTTTTCTATGAAAATAATAGAAAGTGTTAACTTATAATAATCCGGCAACACAGGCTGAGAGCAGGGAACTGAATGCCGTGTTGATTGTTAAGTACATTTTGTGTGTTACTTTACACATTGAAAATGAGATTTTCATTATTTTTACTTAGTTAGTCAGGAGAATATACATTGAGTTGCTCTTCCAACTATCTGATATTTTGCTTATCCGAACATCATGACTTTAATGTTCTGTTAAAGTAAGATTGTTTTATTTATAATGCTTTCCGATTACTTTATATAATCATATCAGGCTATCGAAAATAAATGTGAGTTTTAGAAAATATTCTGACGTTGGATTCATGATTAAAAGATTAGATTTCCTAAAAGTGTGTCATTCAAAGCATTACTTGACTTCTGCAGTTTTGCTTGTGTTATATTCTTTTGAAAAGAATTCATTCATTGCTTATAAAATTGTTATCAGACGTATGGTTAGTGTTTATTAATTTTTATTTTTATTAATTTAATAATTTACCTTACTCCTTAAACTCGAAACAACAGTACAGCAACTAGCAATTTACTGGTAAAAATCATTAAAAATATAAATAAAATTATTGTAAATGATTCTACTGCTTTTGCAGGCACCACATGGGTTATAGTTTAGAAATATATAACTGCTAACTCGAACTTTTCACAGTTACGAACTTACCCCACAACCATTCTGATGAGCTGTAGATGAAATATTCTCTTCTTTTTGGATGACTTCTGTCTCTGCATTACAGTGCTGACTTTGGGATTAAAACTGGGTTCGTGAAACGACAGGGACTGTTCGTCGGCGGTGTGAAATTTACGCAAATTTTAGCATAGTTGAATTGGCATTTGCGATAATCTGGGGTATTTTATGTAAAAGAAACTGTTCAAAATATATTTTGTGTATTTAATTACTCTTTACTTTAATGTTTGATAAATAAAGTCAGATATCACTTTATATAGAAACAATACCTTGAATATCTTAAGTATATGTACTTTATGGCATGATTAGTATTTTAAAAAGTCATAAACCATAACCTATAGTTTAAATTAACAAGTATGTATATAATATTGAGCCTTGTTTAATTGTTATTAATCTATTCAATTTTGATGGGTTGACTTTTCAATAATATTAAAATCAATCTTTGTTTACTACCTCAATCTCGTATGTATGTATTACTTTCTAGATTGGTATGTCACTGAATATATATATCGGGTGGTTATAATAAAACTTCCCCTATGAACAGCATCCTACAACTGAAACTGATGAGCCGATTGCAACCAACTTTGGTTTGTGCACTGTACACGAGATTCGTTCAAGGAAGATTTTTAAAAAGTATAGTTCCAAGGATGTTCGCTTGGTCGCACTTTACATTTTGAATTGAGCTCAAAAAATGACCCAAATAAGTGAATAAATGCTCAAATTGCTCATGTTGAAGTTGTCAGTCAATAATAAATCAATAAAATGCTCAAATTGCTCATGTTGAAAGTGGTTGTAAATTTCTTTAAGTCATTTGCATTGTTAGATTTCTAGTTTTTTTTTATGCAAAGCGCTACCCAGTGGACACTTTTAGAACTGATTTTTTTTCTGAAATTCATTAACGCATCTCATGTATAGTCTGCATACCAAATTTGGTTACAATACTTTCACTTGTTTTAGCTATAGAACTCTGTTTATAGGGGAAGTTATATATATATTTAGTTAATATACTATAGTTCTGTTACTAATATCTATATACAAGGGCGTAGCCAGACATTTTTCATGGGGGGGGGGTTACGACTACTACAACTCATATATATGTATATGTGTGTGTGAAGAATATACATTTTGTATGGCAAAAAGTTCCCCATGGGGGGGTTACGACCCCCCTAACCCCCCCCTTGGCTACGCCCCTGTCTATATAAATAGTATAGTTATAGTTTTTTACTATCCAGGGTGTCCCAAAAAGGTGGTAACGGGCTTTAATTCTTTATCTAATAACGATAGTGGGCAGTGTAAATTGAACAAATGTTCAAAAAAGGTGGGAAATAAGACACTTAAGAGATAATTCCTCTCGATAATTTTCAAAAAATGACATTTTTTAAAATTTGTATAGGACCCCCGTACAAAAACATTCCCAAATGGTAAAATTTGCCCTATGCACTCCTGAGGTGATGTACCAAATCTGAGCCTTTCATTATACAACGTCGCAGAAATGTTTTTAAAGAAAGATGATCGGGGACTATACATGATTTTGAACGTAAACATTTATTGCTGGAGTAGAAAAAATGATGTTTCTTTCGCAATTTCTGTACGACCCCTGAAATGCGGTCATTCGGCGCGATTTTTTCCCTTCGAGAGCCATGAAGAAGTAGTTTAAGCTACAGTTATATTTATCTTCATATCTCTGACACTTTTAAAGGTATAATTCTCAAATTTTCTATGTCACCTGATTAGTGTATGGGGTGCATTATCTAACTAGGAATTGTTTTTACGAGGGTAATATACAAATTTAAAAAGTGTAACTGTTTGAAAATTAACGAGAGGATTTTTTCATAAATGGAGTCTTATCTCCGACCTTATTTTGAACATTTTTTCAATTTACACTGACCACTTATCTGTAATAGATAAAGAATTAAAACCTGTTACCAACATTTTGGGGCACCGTTTATAGTATACTTATAGTACTTTACTATATTTATGTACGTATATAGAGTAATATATATACGTGTGTGTGTGTGTGTAGTAAATTGATCGATTATTTTGCATGTTGACATGCATGAGTTCCTCGACTCAAATAACTCTAAAATCCCTTTAATTCATGCATCACAATACCTCCCCCATCGAGCTTTCTCAGTGCATCAAAACGTTGTATCATGACTCAAATGACATTACTAAGAGATTTGCGTTGCAATGTATGATCTTTGTGCGATTAGCATCGCCATCTCAATTGCTGTTCAACCCGAGATTTGCATACTCACGTGCTCTCTCCGTTCGGTCGCCAAAGACATTTCCAAGGTCCAGATAGGTCGTAACGAATGCGTATTTAAATGTAACGCAGGCATGTTTGCTGCGGTCATGAATGTAGCAAGCGTTGTGCGCCAGAATGCTGACATTGTTAAGAGGCATGTAACAAATGCAGATCAAACAAGGGATGCTTTAGACAGGATTCAGTTCATACAGCGGTTAGGATGCTTGTTAGATGAGTATGTACTCAGAAGCACACGCTATTAATTGAAGTAGTCATGCTAATATTACAAAGTAGTCATGCTAATATTGCTGAAATAACAAATAAAACCTCGAAATAAACTGGTGTTTAAAAGATAAAATAATTATGTAAAATAACGCACATAAAAGGTACTTGTCAATCTGTACACGGTATTCGATCGAAAAATTTTCATCTTCGTCAGCAACAACAGAAGTCCAAACACGAACAGGGGACTGAAAAAAAGGTCTTGATAGATGCCTCTTACTTGTGTTATTTTACAAAGTTTAATTATTTTAATACAGTACTGATTAGTTTTCCAGAACATTGTTTTGGCCCGACTTCAACGGCTTTAAAGTAGTGATAGTAAAGGATGGGTTTTTTTTAAATTTCTATGCACGTTCTTTAAAAATCCACAATCTCTCAAAATCAAATCCCTTTTTTCCCCGTCGCACATTCAGAATCATATCTTTATTTTTTCTAAAGTAAATATTAACTTCTCGTTATTGTTCATGATTGAGTCGGTGTAAAACAAATTGGTGTAAGTCAAGTAAATAGGCTTGTTCGTATATTAAATACGTATTGCAGTCAAGCAACTTGTAAGCGTCTATCTTTTAGCAAATACACTACCATTTTTCGCATCATTTTGTAACTTCGTTAAAAAACACTTTGCCAGTAAACAGAGCTAAGAAATGGTAACGATTTTAGAATAGCTTTATTTCAGTTTCACCCAGATTCATTTTCTTAATTTTACTTTCTACTGCGTTTTTTTTATTAGATAAATAAACCACATATCTGAGTGATTGCAGTCAGTGAAAATATTTTTTCTTCTTCAGCATAAGTTAGTCTAATCGGAAACCTATTAAACTGTTCTGCCTCTTGCTCTTGTGATTGAAATAAAACGCAAGCTGTCATTTAATAATAGGATAAAATTATTTCCAAATTATTGTTTTCCTTTTTAACTACACCCTTATTGTCTTTATTTTTCTTTATTGCATTTCTAATATAATTGGAGATAATCCCAGGAGTCAAACAAGGTGACTTGTTGGTCGTTTTGAAAATTCAAATATTTTGTTAGGATTCAAATTTCGTGAAATCATTATTAAAAATATTGTTTGTTCACGAACAACAAATTTATTAGAAGACGTCAATTTTCTAGAACTCGCATCAATTTTGAAAATATCCACAATGATATTTTCTTAGAAGAGCTGGTATTCTAATTTAAAAAAAAGGAATAAATCATCAAATATTTTCGCTTGTAAGAGATAATTTTTTAGAGAAAATACTTAAATTGCTTCGTCTATTTTCTTAGTTTGTGTTCCGTTTAGCTCTCTATAATGAACTTGTGTATGTACTTTTAAAAACTTCTAATTAGTAAAATATAAAATGTATTTTCTTGTGGTACATAAAGATGCTTTGTTTAAAACAAAAACGTTGTGCTTTTGGTTTTTATTAAAATACATATGCATTATTGATTATTTACAGTAAACATTTACTTTCATAGGAGCAAGAAAAATAAATACAAAAATTTCAATAATATCTAATGCACATCGGAAAATCTGTAATATTTAGAATTGCCTTGCATTGTTACAGCTTTTATTGTGTGATGCACGTAATGAAGCCTTAATGGTCTTAAAAATTCAGTGAAACTTGTATTTCCTTTTATCATGCAAGAAAAAAAGGCTTTTAATATATCGTGTCGACATTAATGATCGGTTTTAATTCTCGTTAATAACGTTAAGAGATTACATGTATTTTACAATAACTCTAAAAAAGTTTCCCCTTTCCTGTTAATATACATTGCAGGAACAATCCTTTCTTCATTTTTATAACTGTTACAATGTTAGAGCGTTTTATTTCGCCGTCACGAATAGATTATTCAATGAATAATTCATAAACAATTAATCACGATGCCTTAATTTCAACAAAACCATCCAACTTGGTTTCAAAGTTTCATATCTAATAGCAATTAACCCTTACGAAATTCTGAATTCTCTATGATATAAACTCAGCGAAATACATTTCATTTCATGCAACCTTTCTCTCATGTTTATATTCATTAGGAACAACTAATCAAGGTAATGGATAGATGATTAGCTGCTTGCATCAATTAACTTAAAAGACATCTTAATAATTGATTAAACAGTATAATATACATTAGGAAGCTCTTAAGTGGAGAAGAGGAACATTTAATGCCGTTCTGGCTTAAGATTGAAAGCTTCATTTTTAAAGTTTTTTGTTTAGGGGATTTTAATATGCAACAAGCGTGCAATGATTGTCGTATTAAAAATACATCTTTAATTTAAGCTTGTTATAAATGCTTTTCTCCCAAAGTTTTACCAGATTATGCATATAGAAATGAATTTACAAAACATTTGATTTAAACAACGCCACATATATAAATATTCATATATACACTGCTGGCCATCGTAAATGCAACACCCTGAAGGAAGCATGCAAATAATATGAAATTTACAACATGCATTAGCTGAGGTGAGATATGCAAATGATTAGAATTTCAGCGCAGACGCACATCAAGCGCGCCTGTGGCGCCACCTCAAAGCGCTATTTAAGGCTTGGAGATTTCGACGGTTTCAAGTACAGCAATTGTGTTTTTCTTGCTTTTTTTTCAAAAAAACGATAAATTATGCCTCGTAGGAAACAACGATCATCTTTTGATCAAGTATCCGAGTTTGACAGAGGAAGGATAGTGGCATACCGAGATTGTGGGTTATCTTTCAGGGAAATCGGTCGTCGTATTGGACGAAACCAAACAACTGTGATGCGGATATGTGATCGTTGGGTGCAGGAGGGTACGACGGACAGACGTGATCGACCGCATCGACCTCAGTGCACCACGTCACGTGATGACAGGCAGATTGTACGCATGGCAGTGACGGACCGCTCAGTCACATCACGAACCATATCACAGCAGATTCAGTCTGTAACGCATCATCCAGTGTCTGCGCGTACCATTCGACGTCGTTTACAGCAGAATGGTCTGTCCGCAAGACGTCCGTTGCTTTGTCTACCTCTGACGCGGAACCACAGACGTCTCCGCCGCCAATGGTGCGATGAAAGAAGGATGTGGACGACAGAATGGAATGAAATTCTCTTTACTGACGAGTCACGCTTCTGTATGCAACACCACGACGGTCAGATTCGAGTCTGGAGACACCGTGGAGAGAGGATGCTGAACAGCTGCATTATGCACCGTCACACTGGTCCTGCACCGGGTATTATGGTATGGGGCGGTATCGGATATCTCTCTCGCACTCCTCTAGTACGCATTGCCGGTACTTTAACCAGCCAGCGCTACATCTCCGAGGTGTTGGAGCCAGTTGTCCTTTCTTACCTTCGGGGCTTGCCAACAGCCATATTTCAGCAGGATAATGCACGGCCACACGTGGCACGCATTGTCCAAGGGTTCTTCGTCAATCACCAGATTGAATTGCTTCCCTGGCCGGCGCGCTCTCCGGATCTTTCGCCGATAGAAAACATGTGGTCCATGGTTGCTCAACGACTGACCCAGAGTTCATCCCCAGCTGTCACACCAGATCAACTTTGGCAACGTGTGGAAGCTGCTTGGTCTGCTGTACCCCAAGAACACATTCAAAGTCTCTTTGAATCAATGCCGAGGCGTGTGGCAGCTGTGATCTCCAACAACGGCGGCTACTCTGGGTACTGATTTTGGCAGGAACCACGCTTCATAGAATGCTGTAAATTTAATCATTTGTTACTTGGTCAACATGTTATTTACACAATAAATTTTGTTGTGATATCTCTTGTTATTCTTGGTGTTGCAATTTGGGTGGCCAGCAGTGTACATAAACAGTGGCGGCTCATGACCCATTTTAGTGGTGGTTCTCGAAATTAGTTTTAGCTCGAAACGGTGCAATATATGCTTAGTTTTTGTATAAACAACATTAATACTTCAACATATATACTTACATACATATATACATACCCATACACACACACACATATATACATATATGCATGTGTTTATATATAAGACGTGTCCAAGTGATGGATAAGAATTTGTTCATGTTCTATCGTGATAAATTCTGGGCCATTTTTATTTATAGTAGCGAACTATGTACAGTATATACAGAAGATGTCTTACGTCCGGACTCCATACGTATGTTAAAGGAAGTGCAGAAAGGGAGAGACCCATACTCCACAAGTTGAGACATTTTACAATGATTAGTTTAATGGCATCCCGCTACAGAATAAAACCTTCCTCTAATCGCCAATTTGAGCAGAAATTAATAGCAAAACGTTAATATGCTATACCGTAGGCATATATGGAGTTCACTGGCGAAACATCATCGAGATTGACGGGCTGTTGAAGCATGTTGTGAAAATGAATGTCTTAACCAGATGCCCATCAATTAAGTTTAAAAGAGGCCAATTATGGCTTATATGGCATATTTAAAGGTACAGATAAAAAAATAAATTAATACATAAGCTCCATAGCTCTAACAAAACTGCTGCTTAAAAGAACCACGTGTTTTATAGAGTGAAATGAAATAGTGAAACACCCCCAGCCAGTAATTGTCAATATAAAAACATTAAAATTGCAAGGTACAGTAAAAATATGCAACGTCTCATTCAGAGGGAGAATTGTACACTATACTCCATAAGTTTCTGACATACACTCTGAGGTTTCGCCAAATATTTTAATTTATTGCACACAACGGAACAAACCAACAACAAACAACAAAGCTGTTGTAATTTAAGGTTTTTTTTTTTTGTCTTACGGCAAATCCCAGCGAAGTGATTCTCCCTGGCCTATGGATATGAAAAAGAACGTACATTAATAATATTAAATTATTAAAAGATGAATAAAAACAAACACCAACCTACGCAGATGGAACATGCTGCAAAAGCTTCAAACCAAACTCAACCCCAATATAACAGATTCAGAGCCAAGATTCAGACCAATCGGCGTTTAGCGATCCTATTGCTAACATCAACAACCTCTACTTCCCTAAATCTCTGTACTATGACGAAGGAGCCCAATCTGGGCTTTGATAGAGGTGTATCATATAGCAAGAAGTAACTGTTACGCAGAAACTTGATACACCAAGGAAGTGTAAAGGAGAGACTAGAACCAAGGAATTAAATTGTTATTTAGACTTTTAAAATAAAAGTTGATGAAGAATGATGAATTTAAAAATATTGAATTTCCTTTAGAAAGACCAATAACTCTGAAACTTAAACAAATGTGTAAAAAGCTTATTTCTATGAATATTAGAACTCTTATACATACTTTTGTCCATAGTCCTTGTTGTTGTTGTTAACAATGTAATTTAAAATGTCTTGCACTGCAATTATAATGGTCACTTTTAAAAACGAAATAAAAAATATATAATTGCTAGTTTATAGAGTCTACTACAGAATTTATCGGCTAATTATCTTAATATAATAGCGAGTTAAAATATCATGCATGCATAACACTTTTAGTTTAAAGTAGTTCACTGATTAGTTCTTTAGTAGTTTTTAACTAGTTTTAAAAGCTGTCCGTGGGAATTCTATCAAAGCCAATTTTCGTGATTGGCTGAGATGGAAAAAGTATGTTTAATCCTGCAGTGTAAATTGATACTGATCCAAATTAAGCTTTTAATTGTCTGTTCGGTATATTTTTTAAAGTGGTAGGTTTCTAAGTTCTTCTTGCCAGTTTAATTTTTTTAAATTAGCCATCTGAGGGGCGTGGAAAGAATAAAAATCTAAAGCTGACTTCTTTCGCAGTAAGTTCAAGCTGCAAATTGTACTTTAATTTTTTTTTAATGTCATTATATTTTGGATAGTTCTGTAGATTAAAAAAGTGTAAAAAGAAAGATAGACATATTTAATTGTGGTATATTTCATTAAATTACATAGAAAATAGTTTCAATATTGTTTCTCAAGAAATCTGTAGTTCCGAGAAGTCTGGTTACCTCGATTCTGTAATGACCTAAAATTATATCGTAAGAAACAGGTTCAGCTATTAACTTTTTTTTGAGCATGAAAAATGGTTACTAAAATTGTCAAAATAAGAATTTTATATGCTTACTGTGAAAACAAGAAAAAAATTCTTTTATCGATGTCCATGTCCTGTATATGGAATTTGAAAAAGTTGGAAGATGAATTTATTTTGTAAAAGGGATGTACAACACATATGCGTTGCTTATTAGTTACTTCTTTTGATATGGGGTTGATTACATTGTACTATTTTTCATCATTCAGTGAAAACTTAGTTAAAATTTTTACTGGGAATATACATAAAATAGTGCACAAAAGGGAGATGTACTTATTTTATTTCATTACAGCTGTATCAAAAGTAGGTGGACCTTCTTAAAATGTTTTTTTTTCAACTGTAGTTGATTATAGATCATTGGCATTGGCCCCTATGCATTAAACATGTATGAAATTGGAGCACGAAATACAAAAATTCAGTTACACTCAATAAAACAAAAAATAACCTCATTTCCATACCAAAAGTAACAAATAAAATGGTATAGTGTAGGACTACATTGAACTAGAAAATAAATATAAAAGTAATTTAGTTGCTGGATTTTCAACTGCATCATCTCTCAATCCCGCCAATACCGACTGTAAGGGTTTACTCCATCAACAAAAAACATTTTAACAAATGATCTCTGTCCATCTCAAAATTTTGGTTAGAGAAAGTGCACATGGGACAATCATCTATCTACACTCATGTCCATAAATTAAGGATAATGAAGTTCAGGCAAAGAAAGAGAAAGAAGCAAAACAAATTTGAATTACTTGTAAAATCTATTTATTAAACAAAAAGTAAAGAGCAAAAAAGATGCTATATGTTTGACATAATTAATAAAAATTGCAAGTTTTACTCCCTTGACCAAATTTCAAAAAGGAACCTATTCACAAAAAACAGTATAACATGGTTAGTAGGATGGTTAATCCGGAGTATGTCTCCCGGACGATGCAATACAGGCCTGACAACGCCTAGGCATGCTGAGTATCAAATAATCAATCTGATCTTGGGGAATATTACACCACTCATCAAGCAATGCACTCTGAAGTTCCGGTAGACAGGTGGGAGGGTGTTGACGGTCTGCAATTCGTCGGCCAAGCATATCCCACACATGCTCTATTGGATTCAAGTCCGGTGAGTATGCTGACCAATGCATACGGGTGATATCCTCCGATTGAAGGCATTCGTCTACAATGTTTGCACGGTGAGGACGGGCGTTGTCATCCATAAACACAAATTCAGCACCCATGGCGCCCCGAAACAAACGTACATGTTGTTCCAGAATGACATCCCGATAGATGGGCCTGTCATCGTTACACTCTGAACATGCAGGTCAGTTCTGGAACCAAGAATAATTCCTCCCCAAACGAGCCATCCTGCACCACCGTAACGGTGTCTTTCAATGGTGTTCTCTTGCTGGTAACGGGTACCTGGCGCTCTCCAGATGAATGTCCGGCGAGAATCGGACTCCAAACTAAACCTGGACTCGTCGGAAAACACCACACAAGACCACTGTTGCGGTGTCCACAATGCATGCTCTCTACTCCAGGTTAATCGCAGGCGACAGTGAGTTGCGGTAAGTGGAACACATCTGACAGGCCTACGAGCATATAGACTAATGTGCCCTAAGCGTCTGTACACGGTCTGCCTTGAAACTGTCGTACCGGTAGCTGAAGAGAGCTGACGAGACAGGTCTGATGCTGTACTCCGTCTGTTTCTTTTGGCAGTAACTGCCAAATAGCGGTCCTCATTCGGCGTTGTAACTCGGGGGCGACCTGTGCTGTAACGTCTACTCACATTACCATCATCTTGGAATCGTTGCCAAAGCCTGGAGATGACACTCTGGGCGATTCCAAGTTCCTCGGATACTTCCAGCTGGGTACGTCCACATTCCAGTCGTCCGATAATTCTGCCACGTAAAACATCATCCAAATGCCTCCTTTGTGCCATAACTATGCGGTTTTTGCACTGAAAGGCTTTCACAGCGCTTGTGAACAATTTTACTTCTTTGCCACCATTCCTTATATACCCCTCTCTTACACTCTCGTCATTGTGACGTACCATCCACGCCATCTGGTAGTTTTCTGTAATTTGCATATTCTTCTTCAAGATGTGTGTGATCATTCCACAGGTGAAATTTTTATTTTAGAGATCAATTTCTCTGTGATTCTGAATTATCCTTAATTTATGGACATGAGTGTATATTCTATACCAATGCGGTGCAGAACCGCATTAGTCTGCGGTCGTGCTGTCTCCGAACGGAACGCCGCACCGCAACTGCCACGGATCCACGCCATCATAGATTAAAGGCACATCAAAGACAAATTTCAAAGACAAGGTTTCGATGTTATATGACATGAAAAGCCTTACTACATTTTCCACACTGTCTTGCTGAAATCGTGTATTATCGCACATTCTGGCGCTTATTGTTTTCCAAAGTAAAATAAAGTAATTGGGTAATGCGTAGCGTACTACAGAAATTTTTGTAAACGTTAAAATTATCGTTATAGATAAATAAGAAGTGAATATCTGTACACCCAGATTCGAGGTACTTCGGTCCCAGGTTGTATGGTAATAAGCGCAGGATCGCAATCGGGTTGGTCACTAAATTGACAGTCCCTTTATGATGAATGGCCGTAACGCGTTATATAACGTGGCCATAATCACATAAGCTTCCAGAAGGAAAAAGAACAAACCAAAAATTTTCAGACGAAACTGTATGGATTCAAATTCATAAGTTTATTTTAAAATATGTCAAAATTGTAGTCACAGTAAATAAAATAAGAATATTTAAATATACTGGATGATTCAAAAATCAAAATTTATATTTTGTAATTGTATTTAACCAAACAAATTTAAGTGTTCAATGCTATCATCTTACTATTCAATACACAAGCTTTTATGAAAGAAAAAAATCTGAAAGAAAAACAATAGATAGCTATCTTATCTGTGTTCATATGGGTTAAGTCCAGGATACATATCAGTAGTAGTTAATTCAATTCGGCCCCAGGGCTCACACACAAAAAAATATCTTTTAGAGTATACACATGCGGCTGACAGCGGAACTCGAGAGAGAGAGAGAAATTGTGTTCTGAAGTTTTCAAAACGAATAAACAAATCGTTGTTGCCAACGGCCAAAAGGAAAAAATGTGATAACCCAAACCATGCTTGCGAAATGCACTTATTTGCGTCATTTACTTCAGTAAGATTTTTCTATTGTTATTTTTTTATAATGTCCGAGGAACAGAAAAAATCGTTGTTACAGGGATTGACGTTGACCGTCTACTATATAGCTCGGTAATCTCATAATAAAATCGTGCTCCCATAATAAAATAGACAATACTTAAGGCTGTGTTAGTGCCCAAATCCAGGATAGCAAGTGCCCGCCATTTGAGAAAAAGAAAAAGAAACATTCAAAATACATTAAATAAACAGAAATTCCACCGGAACAAAAGGAAATATTTCTAAAGCAGGTTTATCGTCATAGACGGTACCGTTTACATAGGTTTTACTGTTTATATTTAAAAGGATTTCCAGATTTGACGAATTTCCGCTAAAGTCTCGAAATTATCTGCGTACAACATAAAAGTACTGTAAAACATAAAAGCAACAAATAAAGTAAATCACTATTGTCTTAGAAATTTGTAAACATCGTAAAATCTATCTGGATATATTTTATATCCTGAGCATATCATATTAAAGCCTTTAGTCGATATCAATTAGATTTAACTTATAAATAGGTGTTCCAAGCAAGAATTTAATCAACCAACAAACAAATAAAAAACTTTGCAAGTTTCTAGATAAAAATTATATTAAAAAAATTATTAAAGAGTATTTAAGTAATACTTGCTTATTAAAATAGCTACTCACATAAAAATAGCTTATAAATTCTTTGTTTTTATACATAATTCAATAAATTACGTATGAATGATATCTAAATAACATTTCATATTTCTGTTCATTTCTTTCTTTTCAGGCGCATTTAAATATTTCTTAAGTCCATTTAAATGCTTTGAATTATTTTTGAAAGCGTAAAGATAATGATATCAAGACAACAGTTTTAATGTAAATTAAGTCTGAAAATTTTATATCTTCATAACGACTTTTGAAAACTTGGTGTTTAAATTATACGAAAGTTTTGAATTCTTGAAAATATAAATAGTATGTAAGTAAATAAGTAAAGTGTGAAAGTTAAAATGATATACATAATTTTCATGGCAATAAAATAAATTATAGTTATATCTATTAATTATATAAAACCACAATTAATTTAATTTCATAAAACATCCTAGATATTTTAGAAATCACACTCAAATTATTATTTTAGTAAATTAAAAGCCGCATTTATTTTACATCCTCCTGAAAAAGTATTCGAGTGAGTCAAATTTTCTATATTGGTTTCATGCATTAAAAATTATTTTTGTTAAAATATGAATTAGGTTATCCATAGTTATAAATTTCATAGTTCTTTTAAGATTTGAATTATTCAAAAAACTAACTAATTATTCGCAAAACTATAGTAGGAAATTTCACCTATACTCGAATAATTTTTGAGAGGGTGTACACAATTGATTTAACTCACACTATATGTCTAAATAAAATACTGTAATAATTTTTCGTTAATTTATCAATCCAAAATTAAGTTCAAATTTTGCATACAAATGTGGTTTAGCTAACAAATTTGATTCATTGTAAGAAATTTTAATTTAAGGTTTTAAGTTTTAGGTGACAATTCATACAGGTCATGCCTTTTTCAAACAGATCATGAAAGTGATCGTTCTGTGACAAATGCGATCTTTTATTCTTTGGAACACGTATACCGGATTTGTGTGCTTTACTTGAAGTTCGCTTATAATTCCTCGTAAGTAAGACAACACAAGGGGGGGATGCCCTCCGTGGGGGTCTTTATTAGGGATCCTAGCCCGTATTTACGCTAAGTTTTTTGAAAAAACCACGGGAACCTCCGAACGGCTAGGTCGACGGACGCGCTATGGAACTCGAACCCGGGACCTTTACACTTCGCCCGTCTACCATTTCCAGTGACATAACCACTGTACCATGGTGAGGCCTCAAATGTGATCTATTTAATATTCTTGTCTTTATTCAAATAGCTAAATATGTTTCCTATTCCTTTTCGAAATTTCAATAAGAGCTGGTTAATTTTATTTGCATTTGCAGAATTTTAGTTCCTGAAATATATTTCCTGAGTATGAGGATAGAAAAATGATTAGAAGATTCATAGAACTGAAAATAAATAGATAAATAAAAAGTAAATATAAATTAAAATTAAAATAAAAACTCGCATTTTTATCAAAAAACGAACTAAGAAGAATAAAGAAATTTTATTTTCTGATATCCAGTAATAATGAATTTTTTTCACTAAAGCAGTGAGACCGCCATATTTATTATAGCTTTGAAATATATAATTTATTATAAAACAGATATAAAATATATTGTCCCTATACTTTTATATTTAGCTATAAAAATTTTCAGTGTTTCCGGGTGTTCAAAAATAATTTTATTCTCTTTAGTTTGTTCCGAAATAAAAGTGGTTTCTTTTTTCTTTAGTTTTTAATTTTTTTTATTTAATTATAAAACTGCTCTGAGAGATAAAATTTATTTTTGCAATGTGTGAAAGACTTCTCAAACATGCATTCGCTACAGAATAAAGTGAATATTTTGATGTTGTTAACTATAATATTGTTTTTCTAATCTATAAATCCTTAAAGATTGGAGAGCAGATTTTTAATTTAAAGTTTTTAAGTCCAAAAATAATAAATTACTTACTGCTTTAAAAACATACCTCCAAATCTTCCAAAATATTGATTTTTGCAGAAAAGAAAGGACACATATATTCTTTTTGATACTCAATTCTAAATAATATTTCAAGCAATCGATTTGCAAAAGAGAAATTGTATTCATTTAACATGTATTTTCTATAACAGTCATACAAGCATAAAAAGGAAAAGTGATTTTTACGTTGGACCCGAGCTATCTTGATTTTAGTAACAGAAAAAGGAAGTTTTACAATAAATAAATAAATAAATTATGCGAAGAAAGTTTAATTTTTATCATATAAATTTGTTTAATATTTTAATGGATATTTTTATGACTGTTTTAGGAAAATATTTGAGTGTAATCAGCTTTCTTTTCATTTATATTTAGCTATAAAGCTCTAAAATATTTCTTTCTCGGGAAATCTACTGTTCACAATGTTTGATATGGAAAATATTCAATTATTTTCTTAAAAAATGCATTTATTTAAATTAAATAATTTTATATAGTGAAAAAAATACTGATGTTTCAATTTACCAAAATTTCTATCTTCTTTAGGAATAGAGTGTCAATGGGATGTTAGAGTGTTCATAGGGTAGGGCATTTAGGGGATGCTCGTTTTCCAACGATCATCAAACACCTGCAAAAAAGCAGCTTTGTTGAAACGACTACCAAAATGACACTACCTGTAGTAATGCAGATTCATGACAATTCAAATGCACTGAATACATTTATTTATCTTAATATCAATATTTTCTGCATATTAAAATTGCCCATCGTCACCGGAGATAACTGGTGAAAACTGGTGAAATTGAATATTACATTCATGTAGTTTCTCGGGAAGGATTTTTCAAACCTTCCTTCAAAGTTTCCAAAACGGGGATCAAAATATTCCACTTTAAATTTTCTTTTCCTTTTTTAAATATTTGGTCTCTTATAAAATTTATTCATAAAAAGTAAATACAAGCAATCAATATATATATATATATATATATATATATATTATAATTAGAAGTACAGTACACTTGCACAGAAAAGTAACTATTATATCCTATTTTATTGAAATCCCTATTCATTCAAAGTTCCGTCTCAATTCATTTAACAAATCTCTTTTTTAATATCGCCGAAAGTATCAAAGGCTTAAGAACTTTAATTCATGTGTATAAATGCTTTTTGATGCTAGTTTTAGATTCATTTATTTTCGGACAAACTCAAAGAAAACTCTTACAATCATTAATCATCTTACCCGTTTCGTAACAGAGCAAAGGCATATTATTATAAACACTTTTTTGTTGTTGTTTATTTATCTTTTATTTCATTTTTCTCTAGTAAAATTAAAATATTTAATTATACCATCAGTTTAACTTGACAAAAATTAACATTTTCTATGCTGTCCACACAAACTATTTACCAGTAAACGTATCCCCGCATAATGATGCACTAATTATACACTGTCACATGATATTCACATCGTGAGGATACCATAACACAGTATCACTGATGCGCACATATAAACTGCCAAAGTGATTTTCATGATGTTTCTATGAAGTAGTGCTTCCCATAGCTATTCTCTGTTCCGTTATATATGGTTTTGTAAATGGAATATGTCCTCAAACAAAAAAGTTCCTTCACGAATTGCCGCTGTATCTCTATGCGTGCGATGGCTTTCCAGTGAAATTTATAAATAACGTCACATAACAGTCATTATCCAATTACACTGAATGTTAATACGGCTGTGTGCACTTTTCCGCATTAAATACTTCTACTATCCACACTGATCGCCATCCAAAAAGCAACACCAAGAAGGAAATATTCAAATGAAGTGAAATGTGCACTAGGGTGGGTCGAATTTTACTTTTTTTTCAAATCAAAATCGCCTGTGGCGGGAAAAGGTGTGTATTGACATCAGTTGTCTGTAAAAAATTTTTTTTTAATTCAAATATATTAACCCCCCCCCCCCCGCCTGGCCTTTGAAGTTTCACCAAATATGCAAAATTCAACGTTTTTCATTTATTTTTTAATTTTCTTATGTATTAATTTTTTTAACCGCCTGTGGTGGAAATAAATACATTATAAGTCCCTTCTTTTGTAATTTTTTCCTTTTTTAAATTAAAACATATTAAGGCCCCCCGCCAGGCCATTGAAGTTTCACCAAATATGCAAAATTCAACGTTTTTCATTTATTTTTTTAATTTTTCATGTATAATTTTTTTAACCGCCTGTGGCGGAAATAGTTAAATTTTAAGACCCTTTGTTTGTGAAAAAATACATATATATACATATCGTTTAATATTTAAGCCCTTTTATGGGCTGGTGAAATTTGTATTATCATTTCGAATATTTCGGTATTTTGACCTTTCGCAAAAGAATTTTTACTAAAAGTACTATTAAAAATTAAATTCTTCATTAAGCTATTTTATATCTATAATAGCACGATAGGATTTTTTAGGATCAAAATTAAAATTCCAAAGGATAAAGTACCTACGTATGGGCACAGCTTTTTGTAAAATAGTTTTTTTTAATAGTATCAGTCTTACACTGTATATTGTGCCTTATTTTCAAAGTTTGGCATCAGCTTTCGGGACATCAATGTTGTGCGAATAAACCCATCGCGATTTTCTGCTCCACAGACGGATGACGATGCTTCTGTGACTAACTTGACTGCCCTTTAGACAGCTTGCGTATGGCACGGGAGATTCCATAGATTACTTTCAATAACGTCCCCAGTTTTGGCCCTTTTCTCAAGCTCTGCACTTGATACATGTTTAGTCTGTGGAGGCTCTGTAAGTAAGCACTTCTGCCAATTTATCAATTCTGCATAGTCATTTGCATGAAAATTGAGAGGTGGAATGACAAAATCACGAATAGTTTCCCGAGGAAGTGTTCGGGCCTTCAGTATTCTTCTGAAGCCTAATTTCCTCACAAACGATCGTTTGTCGTTGATCATATCAATCATTTAGGTTTTCCGGGTGACCGTAGAAGCCATTTCTTTGGATTATAGGATCCAGTACTGATTTCAGCTCATCGCTCAGGTATCTTGAGTAGTGTATAATTTCCCAAAGATGTCGTGCAACGGCTGTGCATGAAGATTCAGTTTTAATAAGAACCCAAACTTTTGTGTACACTTTTACAATATATTCTGCGATAGTTTCAATTTCAAGTGATGGTTTTTCTGTACCAATATACAGACGAAGCGCTCTATTTGTCGTTGTAAGCCATCTGCCATGAGAAAGTTTTCCTGGTGATTTGTTTTACAATGCTTTTGGACAATATCCCGATGACATAGCATGGCAGATTTGATACAAATATTTTTGGTCAGTACTAAGTCCATTTACATCTACTGTGGGCAGATCAACAGTGATTTGTTTAAATTTCACAACTGGTAGTTTTTCAGATGAGTCTAGAAGTTTCCCTACAGGACCACAATATGTAAATGGGCCTGTAGTGTTTCCATCTAAATACCGTACTAAATTACATAAAGGGAAATCATTGGCATGCAACTGATATATGAGCCATTGCAACGGCCTTCTTACATGCAACTCAAGCAGGCGTATCACACCACTTTTAGCACCAGTATTCACTGCTGTTCCATCTGATCCTATTGCAATAAAATCCACGGTAGATATCTGATTTATCCTCAAATAATCTAAAATGCTAGACAATATTTCACTAGCTTTCCCGTTTTTTGGTGATACATGACCGAGGAAATTTCTTCCTGGCTCTTGCAATAATACTATATGCTCTTCCACACTGATTCTTCTGTGCGAAATGCCCCCTTCTTTTACAATTGCTAAGGTTTGATCCTTTCTTCCATCGAAGTAAAATGCCTGCAAAGCTGTCTTGTTTTCTGATAAATTATTTTGCAAGTCCAGGCGAATTTTCTTCCTTTGACGGTTTATCTTGCATTTATCGATGACCATATCAGAGTCTGTCTTCGTTATCAAGCCAAGATCTTCAAGTGTAGCACTTGTTATCATTGCACCTTTTCTACTAGAAATTCCTGATCTATATGCTGTTGCCAATGCTGGGAATGAAAATGCCTTTTTCGAACTGCTCACTTCTTTTGACGATCCGGCAACGGGCTTAAAATCCTCATCAGAATCAAAATTATCTCCCCCTTCCGAAGTGATGCTACCATCCAAAACACTTTCTGATGATTGAGATTGGGAGTTTACATGAGTTTCAGAGTTTTTTTTTTATTAACTCGTTCAGCTTCTCTCATTTTCCTTGCTACTCTAAATTTTAACACTCTAGTATTTTTAGCATCTAAATTACCCATATACATTTTTCTCGAAGATCTCTGGTCCTTCAAAAATCCTGTGCCAAGACCATGCACATTTGAAAACTGGGGAATAAAACCCCCAGGAATCGGCACTCCCAGAGGTATCTTGAGCAATAATCTCACAAGGGATAGAATAAACAAAATATTCAGTATGTCTCACAATGTGGTATCTACCAATACTATTCAAAATAAACTGAATAAAATCATTTCGAGAAAATGGTACAAAAACAGCCGCTTTATCAAAAAGTAGCAAATTTCGTATCTATGAGGAGGGGGAAGGGGTTACTTTAAATATGACATGATATCAAAACAATTTTTTTTACAAACGAAAGGACTTCTAATTTAACTAGTCCCATATCAGGCGGTTAAAATATTTGATACATAAAAAATTAAAAAAATAATAAAAAACGTTGAATTTTGCATATTTGGTGAAAGTTCAAAGGCCTGGCGGGGGGGCTTGATATATTTTAATTTCAAATTTTTTTTTTTACAGACAACTGATGTCAATACACAACTTTTCCCGCCACAGGCGATTTTGATTTTTTTTTTTAAAGTAAAATTCGACCGACCCTAATGTGTACCATGCATTTGGGGCGGTTAGATTACGAAAATGATCGACATAGCAGGGCAGATGCACATTACGTGACGTCTGTAGAGCCACCTACAAGCGCTATTTAAGGGGAGAAAAGAAATCCGTTTTGAAGTACTGGAATGGTTTTTTGTGTTTTTCTTCTGTGTAGGCAGTTCCAGTATGCCTCGCAAAAAAAAAGAAACAAGTGTCTTTTCAGCGAAATTCGGGGTTCGATCGAGAAAGAATAGTGGCCTACAGCAATTACAGATTATCCTTCAAAGACGTCGGTGATCGTATTGCACCCAAGTCGTTGCAACAATTCACGTAATGACAGGCATATTGTGAGCATGGCAATGATGGATCTCTGTGCCCAGGGCCGTAGCTAGACCGTTTTTCTAGGGGGGCTCAAAATTTTCTGAGGGGGGCTGTCAAATTTACGCACATGCACACACATATGCGCGCGTGCGAATGTGTGTGTATGCATATTAGAAAACTAAATCTCCCTTTATTACTTTCCGAACATCTACCATGTAAAGAAAGTATTGTAATCATGAAAAAATTCGACTTCGAGATTTTGGTGTATTGACACGTTTTGAGGTCTTCTGAATTCATTTATGCTATTTTTACGAGGTGTGCGTGTGTATGTGAGTGAACACGATAGCTCCTAAACGGGGCATTCGATTGAGCTCAAATTGGATATATATGTTATAAACCACCGTCGCAAAACCGGTATTGATTTTGGTGTGTAGACTTATAGTATTTCTACAGGGCTACGACAAAGATTTCTTTTACATTACAGCTTATGGAGGGAAATTCTTGAATGTGCGCTAGCGTTTAAACGATGCATTCGATTGAGCTCAAATTGGATATATATGTTATAAACCACCATCATAATATCGGTATTGATTTTGGTGTATATAGGACTTATAGTTTTCCTACAGGGATACGACAAAGATTTCTTTTACATTATGGATTATGGGGGAAATTCTTGAAAGTGCGCTAGCGTTTAAACGATACATTCGATTGAGCTTCAATTTGGTATATATGTTTGAATTATTCATTCATTAAAATTTATTTAAATGTTTGGTCATGATCTTAATCGTAAGTATTCGGAAAGTCGAGTGGAGTTACTCAGATTTTTTTTTATTATAGCACTAAAAGACTGCCATTTGTGGAAGCAATTACAACGTGGGCTAGAAAAAACATTTCGCAAAAACATGTCTACATATAATATATTTAATCTGCGTCCATTTAAAATAAATAACTTCATATTCAATTTTTGTTACGTATCGAAATCGAATTTCATGTTCTTCTGGAAGTATGCGGAAACTTTTCGCATTCGAACGATTTCGTTTCGCTGGGAATATCCCCTCTTAAATCAATGCTTCGTGCAGAGTAAATCTTTTTATTTGTGAAAAAAAAAACTTATAAATCTGGCAAAACTATTTTAAACGAATTGGATTCGCATTTTCCCTTCAAAGCCTGATAACTTTGACTTCAATGTGACGTAATTGTCACTTTGCGACATCTCATTTTGTCTCGCTAATGATTCACTTTTTTTACTCGGAAATAAAATGAAGCTGAAAATAGCAAAAAATTGCTTAAAAATGAGGGAGCTGGTGTATTTTCAGTTTTAAAGAAGCGCAGATTGTTTTATATACATAATTATGAAAATTTTCAAGCGGATTGTATAAACAGTGTAAATGTTATCATGCTTTTTGTGCTTAGCTTTTTAACCTTTTTGGAATTATGGTGGTAAAAGTTCTATCTTGGAGTGGTTACCCGGAATCGTCACAGAATCAGTGAGTCAGGGATCAGCATAAATATATACAGTAGCGTAGCCAGAAAAATATTTTAGGGGGGTTTAGGCACTGTTGTAACGGATAATCTACATTATGGATGGCATTCTTCATGTCAATTATAGAACTCTGCTAAATTTTAGGGGGGCTTCTAACACCCAACCCCCTCCCCCCCTCGTTACGCCACTGACTATATAGTAGTATTTTGAATACAAACGTTTAATAAGAGATTTTTGGTGTTTATAAATTTTTCAAAAACTATTAAGATGATATAATTCCTATCAGATTTTCTTATGGTTATAAAGGTTTTTTTTTTTTTTTTTTTTTTTTTTTAATTTTATCACCTTTCTGTAAGTAACTTATTTTAGTCTTTACATCACATCAAGGATTTATATTCCAAAAAGTTTTGCTAACATTACATATTTTTAAGTGAATCGTCTTTTGTTTGGCATAAAAATCTCTCGTTTAAATTGGTAATTTAAATCAATCAGAACGGGTTAGGATCCCTTAGAAAGTCTCCTATGAAGGGCATCCCTCTTCGGCCTAGATCCTCGAGTAGATAATCAGCCGTTTCATCAAAATCGAATCAAATCTATCAGCATCAGGGGCGTAGCCAAGGGGGGGGGGTAGAGGAGTCAAATTGATGAGGAATTTTTTGCTATACAAAATGCTTATTCTTCACTCCCTTATCACCCACATGTATGCATATATGTGAGTAGTTGCAGTAGTCGTAAAAATTGAAATGAAAAATTTCTGGCTACGCCCCTGATCAGCATGTATTTAACTATTGGCTTAACTTCGTAATTTTTTTGAATATTTCTACGGGGTGGGTTTCATCTACCAGCCAAACGCTAAAGAGCTACATCTTTTATTCTTACGATAGGAAGTTTAATTTTCATATAGGGAGCTTTTTAGGGAGGACTTAGGACCTCCCCCGTTTTAGTTATATAGCGTATGCTATTTACACATAATTATTCATGATTTTTATTGTTACAGTACAAGAACACCATCACGTTACGATACAATTTTTTTTCTGAAAGTTTCTTAACTATCAGAGGTTTATCGTTTGTTATAGTGCCTAATACAGCTTGTGAAGAGAGATCCTTAAAATTTTTAAGTGTCTGACATAGTTAGTAATGGTATTTATGTACCAAAACAACATAATTTTTTCGAACTACTGTCTTAATACGATAGTAATATACTCTATAAATTTAAAAATCCGCTTGGTTAGGTAGTAGCGTTTCAATAATTTAATGCTCATAAAACTCTATTAAGATTATTACAAATGTAATTTTAACCACAACATTAATTTTTTAAAACATACAATACACATGATCTGAAAGTTATCATTGTGGTACATATTTCACAAAATATGTATGAAATTATCACTTGAAGATGATGTTGTTATTTCGAACACGTATATCGGATTTGTGTGCTTGGCTCGAAGCCGCTTATAAATCTCGTCAGAAAGACAACACAAAGGGGGAGGGGAGTTGCCCTCAGTGGGGGTCTTCCTAAGGGGTCCCAACCAGTATTTACGCAAAGTTTCGGAGAAAACCACGGAAAACTCCAAACGGTTAGGACGCGCGATGGGACACGAACCCTGGACTTCACACTTCGCCCGTCTACCATTTCCAGTGACATATGAAGATGATGTATTCTTCAATATAATTTCTAAAGAAAAGATCCGTATCCGTGGATGTTACTACAAATTATCTGTTTAGAGATCCGTATCCGCGGACTTAACTTTTTAAAGATCTGCAACACTTCTAGTATATATTTAGTTTGTTGAATTTCTTTTTCTTTTACTGTTTCTTTTTTTTTTTACATTTACAAATACATTGCTCCTCTCAATTTAAAAAGGTTATATTTAATCAAGAATTTTATACAACAGCGGTTCACAGCCAGTGAGGCGCAGAGCATTTGCAGGGGGAGGGGGGGGGACAAGAAAAACTGGCGAAGAGCAAGTGATAATGCATATATTAAAAAATCGTCTTATTTATTTATTTATTTTTATCTATTTATTTATATTTATTTATTTTTTGCTCCAAAACTATCTATTTTCGCTCAATTCAAACACTATTCGCTATTCAGACTTTATCGATAACATTATTTTGTAGAAAAGGCGGCTAAATGTGCATTGCTGAAAAATAAAAAATTGTATGTATGCTGAGGAATGTGAGCTAAGGGGAGCGCCATCGTAAGTTATCCTTGGTTGTGTGTGTGTGTGGGGGGGGGGGCGCAGTATTAAAAGTTTGGGAATGGCTGTTATACAACATGCATCATGTAGCTTTTTTCCTTTGTTGCATTTTATAAATTTTCATGAGCTAAAAAAGTTGTAAAAGTTTTAAGTTTCACATTTTTCTTTATTTAACCTTTCACTCAGTACATAGGTGTGGCTATGCCATTATACACGAACACAAGCATTTTTTAAACCATAGTTGAAAAATAAATACGATTTTGGGTATGTACCGAGGTATTTACCTTTAAAAATAAATACTGGGGTATTTTACATCACTGCATGTAACGTCGAAAAAAGATACGGACCTTAAGAAAAGAAAGAGGGGGGGGGAGAGAAGGAAATAAATTTAAATTGAAGACAGTGAAAGTTAAAAAAAAAAAGTGTTTCCGTATGCATCGATTATAAAGCATTTTACATTAAAATCTTGTTTGCCGACCAATGGCTGAGTGGATAAGACCATGAACATTGGGAAAGGAGGCTGAAGTTCACAGGTCCAGAGACCTCTCGCGGACCGACCAGTGGCGGAGCGCATAGCGCTCTCAACTGGGAGACGGAAAGTGCTTGGTTCAAACCTAAGTTAGGCTCGTCGAAGTTTTCCGTGGTTTTCTTCGAAATTTCACTTAAATACGGGTTATGACACCTTAAAAAGACCTCCACGGAGGATACTCCCTCGGCCTGGATCCCTCGTGTTGATACTCGGCCATTATCCTACAAATGAAATCAAAATCAGGCCTCTCGCGCGACTGTCGATTTAGAGTTTTGGGCGGTTTTCTTCAAATGAAAAGTGAAATTGTGTTAGAACCCCCCCAAAACTCCTGACGAATGCTTCCCTCCGCTCCGCCCTTAGGCAGATTACTCTTGTGTAGCTTTGCCCTGATAACTAAAGCTCTGAGAAAGGCAGGGGGCGCCAAAAATAAAATTCCAATAAAGGCGCTCTTTGAAATGGCCTTAGAACTGGCAACAAAATTTGAGCCTTTAGAGACGGCCAATTTTTTTTTTTTTTTTTCTCGCTCTCTTTTCTATAGATTGCAGTTTACCGGATGTCGGGGGATCACTAATTGCAAGGATATTGACTATGTATCATGCCAGATTTATAAAGAAATAGTACCTGCGACTGGTTCGCAGGAAGTTCACGGGATTGACACTGGATCGCCCGTTCACCCTATTTCTGAGAAGTTGGTTTTCCCGCATTGCGTTCATGGGCGCAATAAAATCACCAAAGAAAGTTTGCGATGTTTCAAGAGCATGCAATTTGCACAGATTAGTAAAATTCTATTTTTAAAAGCAGTAAATGTTTACTCAGGGACATAAAATATAAAATTTAAAACTCGTATCCAATCCCCGAAAAATCCTCTGTTCCTGGAGCTTGTTCATTTTTGCTCTAGGGGGGGCTTGGATTTTTCCAGGGGGGGCTGAGCCGTCCATAGCGCCCCCAGCGCTACGGCCCTGTGTGTGCCCCATGACGAATCATATCACAACAAATTTGGTCTGTTGCGCAATAATCGGTGGCCTTACGTACCATTCGACGCGTTTGCAGCAGAATGGAACGTCCACGATGCGTTCATTGCGGACGTTCCATTCTGCTGATTTGAAACCACGGGTGTTTGCTCCGGCAATGCTGCGATGAACAATGGACATGGACAATCAAATGGAACGACTTGGTTTTTACTGACGAATCTCGCATCTGCCTTCAACACCATTATGGTCGAGAATCGGAAGGCAACGGACTCAGGATATCTGTGATCAGAGTGAGTAGACACCGTGGTGAGAGACTGCTGAACTCTGGCCTTATGCATCGCCATACTGGTCCTGCACTCAGTATTATGGTTCGGGGAGGGGTACTGGAAACCGAAACCGCACTCACCAAGTGCGCATTGCCGTCCACCTCAGAGGTATAGCTCTGAGGTCTTGGGGCCCGTTGTCCTCCCGTACCTGCAGAGTATGCCAGCGTCCATTCCAACAGTATAATGTGTCTCCACATCTGACACGCAATGTTCAAGGACTAACAACTCACCCAAAGAATCTTTGATTCACTGCCGACCCAATTAGCAACGGTTATAGCTAGCAATGGCGGCAACACTCAGTACTGATTTCATCAACTTCCAAGAGCCTGCATTTTCAATCATTTGATCGTTGTACAACATGTAGACTCCTAAATAAAGTTTGCTGTGATATATATGGTCCTTATTTCTATTGCATTTTGGATGGCCAGCAGTGTAATATAAAAAGACACAATGGTATTTGAGTATCAATCAAGTTTATAACATTTTTTATTTCTAATGGCAAGTACATAGAGCACCAGATCTTTATACGAAAAAGGAAAATGAACAACTAAGAAAAGAACATAAAGTTGGAAAGACATTGGTCAGTCAGACAGGAAGTAAGGTGGGAAATATCAAAATCTTCTTCAGCGTTGCACGAGGGATAAGCGAAATCCAGAGCCAAGTTAATCCTATGTAAGTGTTTTGCGAGACAATCGTAGCCAGAAAATAGCCGTAACAATGGCAACGATTCAGCGCGAAGGCTACTCAGGAATGGCTTGAATATGATTGTACCAGGGTTTTTGACCAGTTCTAGCAGCAACATCCTGAGAGAAGCAACTCATTTGTGTCCTTTTAATGATTGTCTTAATAGGTTGTTTTGACAGTTTCTGGCTATTTAACTGTAAAACAGAAGCCCCTCTTTTTGCTAGAAAATCAGCGGTCTCGTTCCTATCGATTCCGCAGTGGGCCGGGATCCACTGCAAGACAATTGATTTCTTACAATCATATAAATATGAGAAAAGATTGATGCAGTGTCCGATGTCTTTCGTACGGTATGGACAGGCTGAGCCTATGGCCAGCAGAGCTGCTCTTGAGTTAGAGAGAATCCCCACTTTAGGAAAACATGCCAATCTATTTCGTAGCTTGAGAAGAGCCAATTGGATAGCAAAAATTTCTCCGTCAAAAGTTGGCATGTGGTCACCAACAGTAGAGTAATATGAAAATAGGTCGCAGTAAACACGGCTCCTGCGCTGGCACAAGCTTACATCCTCGAACTCTCGGTAAAGACCCTATTCGAAACAGAGTAACGATTATTCAAAGTTTCATAAGTTTATTACATTTATTCTTAGTATGATATACGTATAAGTATTTCACACAGAAATTGTTGCGACTAACAAATGGTCATCTGGGACTGTTTTTATGACTTCACACGGTGACTATCACTCATGTCACATTATGATTCACAAGCTAGTCAATTAGAGAGAAATTATTCAGCGACGTCACGCTGCAACATCATATGTTTGACTTGAAGGGACAAAAGGCGTTTAGTTACATTCAATTTCTGATGTTACAAACATGATTAATTGTAACATCACTACTACGTCACAAACAACATGATTACTGTATAGGGTTATTCCTAAATATTATTAAATAAGTTATGATCTCCATTGTTAAAAATAGAACTGGTAAATTTATAAAATTTTCTTATCGTGTCATGTGACATAATATATGTGCCACAGTTTCTAATGTTCGGTATTATTACATATTTTTCTTAACTAGTAAGCTGAGATTGTGTTATATAAATACAGTTTTTCTTGTTTATTAAGTAAAATATTTGTGATTGTTTTTCAATACTCGATTTTTATTTAAAAATTCTCCCTCATAATTAATTAAATTATACATTTTCAAATTCTGGTTACAGAAACTCCATTCCGTTTCGACTCCAAATAAGTTTTTTTTTACTTCTTCAAAAGAACTTTTCATGATATTAAGAAAAAATTATATTCTTCACCAGGGATGATAATTTAAAATATCATTATCTTTCTTGTATACTTAATATTTGTGGTAATTAGAAATACACGATATTCTTCAATTACTTGGTTAATGAAAACTAAATTTGTACCTAAATTGAATAAAAATGCACAACTCTCAGGTTTAATTCAAAATAAATGATTTATTATTATTTTTCTTACTTACTTCAAAAGCACTCTTTTGTCATAGATAACATTTTTTTTCTGTTTTCGTTTACTTATTTGAATAAATGCATTGGGAAATTTTCATTTGCATATTGAATAAACGTAATTACTTAAATTTAACTACAAGATTTTTTTGAGAATATTTAAATTGTTGTATATTAAAAAGTTAAAAATTCTGTCTGTGTCTGCAATACCTTATAAAATTATATTTCATTCGCTCCTGTAGCAAGAAAAAATATAATAGTAACATTTAGTTTTACAAAAGGAAAGATGAACTTCAACGAAAATTAAATTATGTGCTTTCTACATTAACCTTAGCGTTATTTATAGAATTATGGTTCAAATCGCTTGATAATGATGCAAATATTCGTCCTAAATATATATATATATATATATATATGTGTGTGTGTATGTATAATGTATAAAAAGGTAATTTGGGTTTTACTAGTTTGGGTAGTGTTCAAGCGGGTACTTTCACTGTAAATTTTGCTTTCCTGTCATACTTGCCACGCGCGCTCTGGAGCTCTGTTTTAATTCTTTAGTTAATTGCTAGACATCAGGCCGTCGATTCTGAGTTCTTTAGAATGTACACGTGTCCCCACGCCTTTGTAATCCCGGATGCAGGTCATGTTCATAAATGTGTTTGGTTCGATTAGAGATAAGAGAGAGGCGGAGTTATGTCATACCAGCCCACATGGTATGATGAGCGTAAATACACCCGCACCTCGGAAATCGAGAGACTTCGGCCACTGGAACTGCTTAATTAGTCCACGCTGATTTTTGTACCCGTCTCCCCTCTCCTCTTCTCACTCTATATTGTAACTTAAAGATAATGTTTAATAAACCGTTTTACCTGCCTTAACTCTGAAACTTTACTGAAATATCTGACGTCTCAAATATATATATATATATATATTGATACTAAAAGCGAATAAGCAGTTCCAGTGGCAGAAGTCTCTCGATTTTCGATGTGCGGGAGTATTTACGCTTACCACACCACGTGGTTTGCGAAGACATAACTCCGCCTCTCTCTTATCTCTGATCGAACCACACACATTTACCAACATGACCCGCATCCGGGGCTACAAGGGCGTGTGGACATGTGTACATCTAAAGAACTCAGAATCGACGGCATGATGTCTGGCAAATAACAAAATAAATAAAACATAGCTCCAGAGCGCGCGTGGCAAGTATGACAGGAAAGTAAAACTTACAGTGAAAGTCTTGAACAATACCCAAACTATAGTAAAACCCAAATTACCTTTTTATACATTACATATATATATATATATATTGCAAGTTCCTTATTTGAGGCTGTATATGACAACAGTTCAACAGGAGATAGATAAAAACTTAGATTGAAAATGATTATCATTGTGGGGTTCAGAAAACATAATGTTAATGTTTGGAAAATTAGAGATAGACTTACGTACTAAAACTAATTTTACCTCAAAGAAATCATCAATAAGAAATAATTCTGCTTTCCTAAAAAATATGGAATCATAATTTATAAAATAAAGTGGAATTATTTTATATTTAACCCATAGTAAAATTGGTAAAACACTCATGTCCCGTTATTAGTAACAAAATTCTATCACCCTACCCAAGTGTTTTTCTAAAGATAAAACTATACTTTGAGTTTACTAAATTCCAATTGAGATCTAAACTCTTATAATGACCAGATTTTAAACTCATTTAAATCATGACCAGTTTTTAAAAATAGTTTTATCTATACTTACAATATAGAGAATCATATTTCTCATGAATCAGATCTGGCTACTATCTCTCGTAGCTTATATCCTTTTTGGTATTCTTAAAAAAACAACATTATTATGATACTAATACTTGAATGTGCATTAATATGTGGTTATTCGTTTTTTTTTTTTTTTACTGTAGACACTTTTAAACTGACAACAATCATCTACTATAAATGCCTCAATGTCTTCTATCAGAAACACTAGAATTTACAGTGGTTTTACAAGCGAAGTTGAGTAATTTTATTCCGTTGGCGTTATTTTTTAAATGGTAACGAAATCATTACTAATAAATTTTCACCCTATTGTTAGTAGTGGATATTTTAACAGTTTACAAGAAATCGAGGAACGAATCTCAGTACTGAAAACTTCTAACATTTAACATTAAAAACTAACTATCTAATCCGAGACAGATAATTCGCAATTTTCATGTATTATAAAATTTCATACCTACTATTTCATAGACATTTTTTTAAAATGTATCGCATTTAATTACTTCGAAAGATAAATTAAAGAGGTTGAAGAACCTAGTTCAATTCTTGCTCTTATAAAACGCATTTTATTTAACTGCGGGTAAAAAATTAGAATAATTAGTCTCTGATCCAAAGGACCAGTAACTCAATGACTTCACAGGTTCATGATATTTATCACTAGTCCGTATACAAGATTTAAAAAAATTGTTAAACAAAAGAAACTATATAAGCATTATATATTTATTTCCATTAAGAGCTGAAATAAAAAATGGAAATATCCATTGTAAAAAGTATTAAATAGATCAAATTATCTGGTATATATTTGTAAAATTAGATGGCATGTATTGTGGAACTAAATAGGGAAAGTTAGCAAGAGAAAAATGGTAAATAAAGCGTTACTGGTCCGACGTACCAACAACTTTTGTAGTTACTGGCCCGTTATATATTTTAGTGGTCTCGGACTAGCGGACCACCGTAAATTTTGAGCCCTGCTTAACTGAGTGATTACATACATATTAACGAATTATACTTTTATCATTCTGTTTCAATAAAAAAATTTAATTACCAAATGCTAACTTTTTAAAAATAAATATTGCTGATAGAATCGCCCACACATTATCGGGCAACAATCTATAACCAAGAAAGACTATTTTTGTAACTGCAAGTTTCAATACCTATCTAATTATTTTCAAACTTTATTTTTAGAAACAAATATAATATCGTCTTGAACTTAACACAAAAATCTATAATACCAAGCTCTGTCATCCTGTTATCAATAACTCGTAAATTTCGAAATAATACACCAGGATGATGTTGGACAAAATTTTATTTAACTGTTATTCTCTGCTATCACGATTCCTAAATTGCGTTTGTCCGCATGTACAGGAGATAAATCTGCGAGGCTTTCTACAATATTTAATCCAAGAAAGTGGCTACGGCCGGTGATTGCAAAATAATCCTCGAATAAATTTCTATCGTTATCCGGAGTTTATTTCGTTAATTAGCTCTCAGCGAATGATCATTCCATAGTGGAGTTCGATTATTGGCGGATACGTAACGGCAAAGGGAGGAGTAATTTGTTCTACTGTACGGCGTTTTAAATCTAATATAGCGTCTTTAGCGGTGTTATCCACGGTACAATGTACTAATTATATAGGCGATGTAACGTTGTGTTTTCTAAAGTACAATTAAATAGTCTGAGCATGTCTTGTTTGCGCTTGCTTTGGGTTAAAAATGATGGCATGATGCTTTTGATAAGTGTATTTCCAACTAATTCGATTTTGGTAGGAGAAACACACCTTAACCCTTTAACGCGCAGTGTTCCCGCTCTGGAAACACCAAACTCTGACGTTTTGACTGTTGCCAGCCACGAAGAACAGATTTGATTTCTATAAAAATAGTTGCGGGTGACAAAGCTCCACGAGAAACCTTAACTTTTTAGCACATCATTTCCCGTAAAAAAAAAATTGTCACGATTATTTTTAACAGCGCTGACATGTGCTGAAAAATGGAAGAATCCGAGAACAGCTGGATAGATTGCCCAGTGCTGAAAAAAGGACAGCCGACAGCCAGCTGCGTCAATAAAGGATCTCTAGATCTGTGGCACACGATGAACGTTTCGATCGTCCGCCATCTTGCTGGCAGTTAAGTCGAGCGATGGCAACGACTGCCCTTTTTTCAGCATTGGGAAAGGGTTGCGCCTCAAAGGGTTAAGACATACGGTTAATAACATAATGGAAACTAAAAATGCGATAAATGTACTGTTATGCAAGCAGTTACAAAGTCATTTTCATGGTTAATTTTTACTTTTAAATTTATTCTGCATGCATCATGTTCAAACTATGAAATATAAAGCCTTTCGTTAAGTAGGACATGTAATACTCAGAACAAAGTGAGTGGAAAAAAGGAATAAGAATTATTCTATAATATTATATGGCTTATATCTGCGTAATTCAGTAAGTTTTCCATAGATTTTATAAAAATATAGATCCATTAGTTTCTCTAAAAATTGTTAACATTTTTAAATCCAAATTGTCCAAAACTTTTCCGTTCCGCTAATGAGCATTCATCGGTAGTTGGGTAGGTTGATGTTACATATAGATAAGTTTGTTTCAAAGTAATTCAAGACATAATACAGTCAAAATATAATGAAATAAATTGAAATAATGGAAAATAGTATTGAAATATCTATTAGAAGTAATCTGAAATTGCTTCATGGAAATCAGCTCCTAAACAAAAGACATTAAGAATTTGTAAGAGAAAAAGAATTATTATAGGATATAATCGGAAATTGTTTTGTGGATGTAAAATAACTTTCAATCGTTTAGTCATTGTTTTTCTTTGATGGAATTAACACAGGAGCAATCACAGGAAAAACTAATCTTTTTCACTCTACTTTTCCGAGCAATATTAAAAAGAATTGATTCCTTAGTGTACAGATGTGCTTCTCAAACTTTGGCCACATCGAGGTGACCCACCACCTCCTAGATATAGAAGGCCTGAGAACAGAAGCTTTTACGTCACCACTAGGTCTTCTAAGATGACGCCATCACAGTTTTTCGTTCATAAAGTAAAACTATTTAGAATTTCTGGTGGTTGATACAAATTTTAGAAAATATTTTATGTTGAAGATAAAAATTAAAATACCTTTCTGATAAAAAATTATTTATTATGATCTATTTCTATATCATATTATATAATTGGCGATAGTTAAAATTTCCTGTTTGTCGTAAAATTAAATTTTCTATTTTAAATCATTAAAAAGCTTTATGCGGTAGTAAATTCACCACAAACTTTGAATAGTTTTACTTTGTGAAAATAAATGTGTGATGACGTCATTTTAGTGGACCTACTGATGACGCAAAAGTTTTTGTTCTCAGGCCTTCTATATCTAGGAGGTGGTGGGTGACCGCCTCGCTTAATAGACGAAACAGTTAAGATTTACGACATATCCTATTTCGGTCGATGTTGCCCTCAGTTGCATATCAGCCAACATTGAATGCCTGTGCTAATATTTTTGTTGACATTCCCTATCTTTCAACACGAGGCATTAGTGAAAAAAAAATACACAAAAGAAACTGGTGTTTAAAATATGAAATAATTAAAAATTTGTAAAATATTACACACAGAAGATAATTATCAATCTGTACATGTGTTTCGGGCGAAAAACGTTCGTTCTTCATCAGTAGAAATCTATATGCAATAAACTATTTCACGAGGTATTACTATTAAAAACGACATGTAATTAACCCATTTTTGCCAAAAAATCGTCTTCTTATATTTGTACATTACCTTAATTTTTAACAATAGTTAAAAGAGTAGGCACATCATTTGATTCCAAGAAAAAAGGTAACTCGAATTAAAGAATTAAGAATGATTTATGATAGTTCAATTAACTTTTTAACTGTAACTATCCAAATACTTTCTGGAGTTGATGACAGTATGCGAAGGATATTGATATATATTGAGTAATACCTGTTTTACAGTTACAAGATGGAAACATTTATAAAGTGCTTCTTATAAACTTTTAAAACAAGTATAGAAGCTGATATGTTACTGGTTAGTTAAAAGTAAAAATATGTTGATAATGACATGGAGATTATGGAATGATGGAAAAATTACAAAGCCCAAGTTAAAAATATGTTGGCCGCATATAGAAACAGTAATTCAAAGCTAAAGATTATTCGAGGAATATCTTATCATTTCTACAAAAAGAGAAAGGGTGTGTCGGTTGCTACCTGCTTAAATTTATTCATAAAACGCCATAAATTGAGTTTATTTGTACCATTCATTCGAAACAAGCTTCTTCGCTTCTAAAACATACGTATTATCTACCAAAGGTTTAAATCCGAAATTAAAGTTACTAAGTTTTAAAATTAGATATCTTTACAGTAAATTCAAAGTTACACACTCATAAGCAAAAGTTTTCTCAAACATTAGACGTTCATTATTCTACTAGGCGATATTACAAATGCACCAACTTAAGAAATGTGCTTAAGCAACAACAAGCTCCACGTCACTTTTTGAAGAACTCTCGGATAATCTAACATATCATCAGCGTTAAAGGAGTAACATTTATTGAAAGTCAAACTAACTGCTTTTCGAATACTCATATGGCTGAAATTATCGATCGCTGAAGAAGATAAATCCACCAATATTTTTGAAGAATAGTTTGGAAAGAAGTTTTGCTCTGAAAAAGATTTTTTTTTAAAAAACGTTAATTAGAGTAATAAGATACATCAGTAAAATTCTGTAAAAACAAAATTCTACTGTGTATTTGACTCTAGTTAACACATTTTTTAAAAATCATTTTATATGCTTTCCGAAAAGATGAAAAGTGGGAATTGGTAGAAAGAAAGATGCAATCAAAAAAGGAATCTTTGGAAGCAATTAAAGTAACCAAAAGGAATGTTAATTGGTTCTTCTAAATCTGGAAACAGGAAAAGCGGGAAAAAAAGTTCGTAAATGGCGTAGTGTTTAATAATGGTATTTTTCTTATAGTTCATTGGAATAAATAAAGAAATAGAAAATATGCAAAACAAAAAAACAAAAAAAAAATTGAACATCTTTATTTAGCTTTATTTGTAAAAGTTCCTTGGATTAAAAAGAAACTTTTCTGATTAAAGAATAAATCTTTACTAAAAGCTTGCAATAAAACTACCTGAACATTTTGCTGCCTTTATTTTTTATTTATTTGTTATTTTTAAACATAATTTTATGGTTTCAGGAAAATCATTTTTATGATGAGACATAAAAATAAGGTGAATTCTGAGTATTAAAATTAAACATGATTTCGATAAATGCAAATGGACACATATAATCCTACTATATAGTTGAGCTGATCCCTGACTCACCGATCCTGTAACAATTCCGGATAGCCTCTCCAAGGTAAAACTTTTACCACCTTTAATACAAAATGATTGAAAATCTAAGCACAAACAGCGTAATAGCATCCACACCGTTTGTACGATCCGCTTGAAATTTCCTATAATTGTGCATAAAAATAAAGAAAACAATCTGAACTGATTAAAAAATATGAAAATCCGCACGCTACCTGTATTTGCAAGTGATTCTTTGCCATTTTCAGCTTCTTTTCCTTCTTGAAAGTAAAGAATGCTAGTCATTTGTGTGACAAAATCAGATGCCGCAACTGATAATTACTTCATATTGAGGTCACGGTTATCAGGCTTTGAAGGGAAAATTAGGTTCCAATTCATTAAAATAGTTTCTACAGATTATCCAGTTTTTTTTATTTATTTGTTCATTCACAAATTGTTTTTTGCATAAAAAATTGATATAAGGGGTATGTTCCCAGCGAAACGAATTCTTTTGATTGTGAAAAGTTTTCGCACGTTTTTAGAAGAAAATGCAATTTTGATTTCGCGATATAATAAAAATTCAATATGAAGTTATTTATTTTAAATGAACAAAAATTAAATATATTGAGTGAAGACATATTTTTGTCGAATGTTTTTTCTAGCGTCCGTTGTGCCTCCAGAACGGGCTTTGTCTTCTAGTCCTTAAATATGCACGAAAAAAAAAAGTTTTTTTTTAATTCAGCTAAATTTGGTTGGCGTTATTTCAACCGAATAATTTTGTTGATTTTTAACAAAACTTTTGTTCAATTAGCAAAATATTTCGTTGAATTAACAAAAGTTTTGTTGATTTAACAAAAGCATTTCTTTGAAATTCAGCCAATCAAAATTTTGTTGAATCAACAAAACATTTTATTTCAGTATGTGTTATTCTATACTAACTTTTAGAATATTATATTGTATTGATTTGGTATTGATTTTGATAAGAATAAAATATTTTCCATTAAATTTTTTATAGTAATTCGTATGCTATAAAAGTCAGTTTCTAAACTTGTTGCAAAATGCTGCGCGAATGTATTTTTTTTTCCTTAAAACTCGAAAGCCGACTT
This sequence comes from Cheiracanthium punctorium, assembly GCA_038373885.1. Taxonomy (NCBI): domain Eukaryota; kingdom Metazoa; phylum Arthropoda; class Arachnida; order Araneae; family Cheiracanthiidae; genus Cheiracanthium; species Cheiracanthium punctorium. The sequence continues at coordinate 562,044 of JAWZYV010001432.1, read as the reverse complement.
TTGCAAAATTATAGCGTTGTACACTTTATGTAGGTAATAGGCATGTCACTGTAGTACGAATCGTTAAAGTGCTACATTTTGTTATATATTCCAGCTTTAAGATAAATATTGGATTAAAGTAAAATGAAAAAGTCTTTGAAAAATGAATAATTATGTTTAATCTCAGTACGTATGTTTAATTTCTTCATGGATGAGATTTGGCTCTGAAACAAACTGATGTTGCAAAACCAGAAAAGCACAACGAGGATCATACTAAATGGCTAACCACGAGAAATTTTCAATTTTAGAAAACTTTTTACTTTTTACAATAACTTACTGTTTCGTCAGTTTTTAAATTTTTCCACACGTATGAGGAACTTCCCTACCTTATCCCTGTAACCAACCTTCTTTTCATTGTGTAGTTGAGGAGCAGAAGCCCCGGGCATTACCATTATCAGATCTCTTTGGCACCGTTTTCAGAAAGGCCTTTCAATATTGATAATCAGTAGCGCCTAATTTCCTGAATTATTTCAGTAAATTATACTATAACCAAACAAACCAGTTGATATTACTCGAGCAAAAATCTATATGGCGAGTGTCATTGCCTTTGCAAACTTTGGCTAAGGAGGTGTCCTGTTGTACTAATAGATTACTTGTGTAATCTGGAAATTAACTGGACGATTTTCGAAGTGAAGCAATTTCCCGCACTTTTAACGGACTGAAATACAATCCGTAATCTTCCAATTCCTTTGTAATACAGGGTTCTTAGAATTAAACGCCCCTTATAAACAGCTATTATACTGCTGATACGAATGAGCAGATTGCCACCAGAGTACGGACTCTAGACGAGATGTGCTACAGGGAGTTTTCTTCAAAGTTTAATTCAAACAATGCCCACTAAGGTGTGCTTTGCGTGGGGAAATCAGCTGCAAAGATGGCCGAAGCTAGTTCATAAATGCTTAAAAATTATTGAATAAATATTGAAATTGTTTGTACATTTTGAATTACCCTTTCCACTCTTAAATTTGTTGTTTATCATACAAAATATCACTTGGTGGTAATTTTTCTTTTCAAAATTCCTTGAATGCATCTCATGTATAGTTCATATACCTAAATTTGGATACAATCTGTTTACCCATTTCAGCTGTAGAACCTTATTTATAGAAAGCGTTTAGTTACAGCAACTAAAAATCATATTAATTTATTTTAAAACTGTAAAACTATTACATAGCTGAATCATTTTTCAAATATTTCAGGCAAAATCGTTTAAAAAAGTAAATCAATGTCACTGTTTTTCATATATTATTATAAAATATCCAACATTTTAAAAATTTAAATTCTTTCCAGGGATTTTTTTTCTTACAGACTTGAATTTGATAGAACTTATATTGATCACTTCTAAAAATGTGTTAAAAGTATACGTCCAGTTTTGAATTTGCTATTAGGTTGTAACGAAAGTTTTCTGCCACTGGAAGTATTGTCTGCACAAACAGCTCACGTTGGTGTCTTTTCCAATATTTTGTCAAACGATTTTTGTTATTTGAAAGAAAAAGGCTTGTTTTAGAGGACTGTGTTGTGAAATCTGTAAAACAATATCTTTATGATTAAGTATAAAGTGTCTGAAATGGAACTATCACGCTACCAGATTGAACCACCATTTACTCTCAGTTCTGTTGCAAAAAGTCAGCTACAGAATGACCCCGAATCATGTGTACAGCTTAAGGTACTACTGTTGTATCATACGATACAGTGAAGATTTGATACCGAAAGTTCAAAATCGAGAACTAGGACATTTAAGAAGCAGAGCGCTCTAGCCGGCATACTGATGCTGATGAGGCCCGCCTAGGAGAATGTGTGAAAGAAGCTAAAATATTCATCCACTCCAGAGCTAGCTAAAAGAGTTAGACTTTAGTACCATGTCCATTGGTCGCGCAAGGCATCGTATAAACTTGACATATAAGATCAATCGCTCGGTACCGCATGAGCTGACTCAAGCAAATCTGGCGGAAAACTTTCGTTACAACCTGATAATAACAGGGCAACACATTATAAAAAAGAAGGACCACAGTTTAAATATGTGCTCTAAAAGTAGATGAATGGGGTTGCAGAAAAAATAAATTTCATAAAAAATACATAAAGTTATGGGATGTTATACCAAAGAATGAAAATAACTTTTATTTTACTATCCTTAGCACAAAAAGATAACATAAAAAACGATGTCGAACTAAAAATTAACGATGAATTTTAATAAATCACATTTGTTATAACTTCTAACTAAACATTTGTCGTAACTGCTTGAAATGAAATTCCGATAGAAAATGTAATTCCAGGTATCCTTCTGTTTTTAGGAATCTTATCGTGATTGTTTAAGCATTGTTTATAAAAAATACATTGTAAAATATCTCTTTAGGCTATAATAATAATTTCATTTTCTTTTGCAGATGATTTCCATGAAAAATTTGGAAAAACAAATCGCAAATCACTTCCCGTTGATTGATGACTTCTGCAGATGACTGATGCAAATGCGACATGATCAAAAGCCTTCAGTGGTTGGCTTATGTTTTCAAAAACCTTATTTTCCTCATTGTTGCATTAAATCCAGTACTGGGTAAGTCATATTGTTTCACATTCATTGAACTTATGCCCATTTATATGTTAAACATTACACGTACTCGACCTTTTCAACTGTAACCAAGAAAACTAAAAATGTTTGATATCAATTTGCTTGTTCCGTTTGAAATGAGGCGACATCTGAGCAAAGCCAAAAGCCTGAGCATAGGAAATTCATTATACGACTCTGGAACACGACTCAATGAACACTGGTCAGGGAACTCCTGGTAGCTGGGTCTCTGGAAAAATTCTCATTTATCGATAACTCTGGTGAATGCAGTGCAAGATTTATAGCTATAAAAATAAATTTACCTATTACAAAATAAAACTGATTACAGGCGCATGTCCAAAACTCAGCTTCTGTTTTGGATTTGCTTACATGAAAAGCTTTCTTGTTACAAATTTTTGCATAGAACTGGACGCTGTGTAATTATTGAAAATCTTGTGTGCAGACAAAACCACACACACAATAATAATAAGTGACAATAATAAGAGTGACTGCCCATACTGCATAAATCATTGGAACTATTCTGGGTGCTTCTATTAAAGATATATAAATGCTAGATACACTATACTTTCAATAGGGTACAAGGTACAGTATATAGAAATGAAATATATGAATTTCTTAGTAATCGATGGATATTTACGTCAGTTAGAGCACGGATGGACGGACAGACACACAAACCACAATCATAAAAATTCCAGTCCCGTTGGAAAATATTAAAAACAATAAGTTCTTCAAGCTATTCATTCTATTTTCTGAAAAGTATAAATGAAGCGGAAAAAAAAAGATTAATTACGCCAAGCAAAAGAATTATTAGAAACATTCCTACTCACTTTTTGATGTAGTTGGCACTACGGAGTTATATTATATTCAATGATATGATTTATGAGAAACTGTACAGTCTAAGCTGTTATTAGGATGGATTTGCATATAAATGATGCTATTGTTGCAGAAAAATCTGCTTAATTTTCGAGTTCGTTGTTTACAAGCCCAGTGCATGTCGAAAGTTCTAAGATCCAATAAATTTCATGTTCCATCCTCACAAATGTACTGTTTACTAGAATCGACATACACTGGACTTTTAAACGACGAACCCGAAAATTCAGCAGATTTTTCTGAAACAATAGCATTATTTATATTCAAATCCATCCTAACCAATAGCTTAGACTGTACAGTTCCTCATAAATCATACCTTTGAATGTCATATAACTCTGTTGTGCAAACTAAAACAAAAAGTGAGTAGGAATGTTTTTAATAATTCATTCGCTTGGCGTAGTTCATCTTTTTTTTTCCGTTTCATTCATACTTCTCAGAAAACAGAGTGAATAGCTTGAAAGAGTTGTTGTTTTTAATACTTTCCAACATGATCGGAGTTTTTATGATTGTGGTTTGTGAGTCTAACTGCCATAAATATCCCTCGATTACTACGAAATTCATATATTTTATTCCTATATACTGTACCATGTACCCTATCGAAAGCATAGTGTATTTAGCATTGATATATCTTTTATAGGAGCACCCAGAATAGTTCCAATGATTTATGCACTATGGGCTGGGCAGTCACTCTTTGATGTGTATTTTACAGAAATATTCCGCTGTTTCAAGAAAATAAAAATAATTGATGCATGTTATTAAAGGTTTTTAAAATAATATTCTATATCTAAAATTGTATTCGCAGCACGTACAGTTCTTCTATAGGGACGCTCAAAATAATTGCGATAAATTGAGCTCCGTGGCAGTTTAGAGACATTCATTTCAAGTAAAATACAATAAGTATATTAACGTTTATAACGGCTTAATTTTTATTTAAAGGATATAAACAACATATAGAGTTCCTTTACAGTGTCTCGCAGAGTTATATTAATAGTGATATTTGAGGTTATCTTCAAATTCTCGCAAAGTTTGACAACAACAGAAAAAAATCGCGAAATTTGGCACGAAAAAAAACTATTGTGTATGAAAGTGCTTGGTTATCGATCCGCTGGGCGTGATTTATCTTTCTTGTTAAGCGCCTATTTCTTTTCAGATAATTTACCTTTCAGATTGAAAACCATATGTACTAAACAAAACATTATCCCTTTTTAATTGCTGATAAATAAAACAGTTATTTTTAATTTTTGAAATTACTTTTTTACAACATTTTTTTATTTATAGATTTTAGATTCCATTTACTCTCTGACATTCTTGACTCCAATTATTAGGAACCGTTAAAACTACAAGTCACGTTTAAACATTTTTCTATCTTTACTTTTCCTGATAAGAAATCAGAGCTTGTTCTGTAAATTTTTTTCTCTCTGTCACTTTATCTTTTAATGACTGCAAATTTCTCGTTAAAAGATAACTAGTTTTGTTTACGACAAGTTTACGACTTGTCGTCTATTTTAATGAAAACTAAAGTTCTTTAAAGTTTTGTCTTTTAATTTTTTAAGCTGTTAAAAAATTTAGTTTTACTTTATTATGATTCAAAGAAAGCTTACACTTGATAACTTCTTATTTGAAATGCGCGAAGTCGAAATTTCTTCGCGTAATTCAAATGCTAACTAATTAAGAATAAAGATTTCGAAATAATTTTTGCATAATTCTAAATAATCAACACTTTAAAAGTCCTCATTGGTAATCAAGAAGCATACAAAAATTCCAGAATTTAAAAGACTTTCCTTTTAAAAGAAATTGTCTGAAGATTTCCTCAGATTTATTAATGGACATGGCGAACCTGTAGTAATTATACTCAATTAGCGAAAGAGTAAAGGCGATTTTTATTCAAATCACGTCTCACACTGAATGTTTGAGCCTTTATATTTTTGTACGAAATCTTCTTATATTCTGAATATGATGAAAAACATGTTATGGTATCGTAATAAATGGTATTTAGGGTTTTTATACACGTTTCAACATAAAAACACGACTTGCTAAGAAATTTTATTGAAAATTATTATTGTGATATAACTTAAGCATTCTTCATGATAATCATTATTCATAATGATTTGAGATTCCGGTGATTTTCAAAATAAAAATAATAATAATAACTTAGCAAACTGATGAAAAAAACTAATGCATTTGTCAACCGCAACAAAAATAATTCTATAACAATATTTATCTGAAAACATAGCTTTAGAGTATTCAAAATACTACCTATAGAGTATTCAAAATCATGGGAAAATTTGTTTAACCAAAATTTCTGTTTTGTAAGATTGGAACACTTGTTTGATGTAAAAAAATCTTGTTTTTCAAATGAATTTGGTTGTTATATATATCCATAGTGTTCATCGTAATTACTGACATTTTTTGTATTGTATGATACTTACTTAATATCTGAAATTCTAAAAATTTACATCAACTATTGTTTGTAAGTGAAAAATAATTCTCTTAAAACAACTGAAATAAAATTATAAAAAATTAACTGCAAATGATCAAAAAATGGCTTAAGTGTAAAGGTGCCGGGTTTGAGCCCATCGCGGCCATCGATATAACTGTTTGGCGTTTTGGGCTTTTACCTGCAAATGTAAAGTGAATACGCGTTAGAACCTCCTAAAAGTTCTCCACCTAAGGCTACCCTCCCTAGTCAAATAGCCCTCGAGTAGCTTTGTCTTAATACGCAATACATGAATACGTATTCAAAGCATAAACGTTAACATGATCAAGAACATGTATTTTTCATGCGAGAAAGATATGACACAAGTCATCTCCAATTTAAAAAAATATAAATTCCTATTTTTTACAATACCTTTATTTTTACTAATGGAGAAAAATTCAAAATGTTTGACTTCTATGAAATTTTTTGCCAGAATTCAAGGAATTTCCCTCGATAAATAGCATCTTCTATTAAATGTATAAATCGTGACATGATTAACGCGGTAAATGATTCGATGTTGACAGTTTCAACTATATTTCACTACTATCAAAATGTACAATGAATGTACGGTTACGTTTTGTAAAGAATCCAAGTTAGGTGCATTAACACGAGTTTTAAAAAATGTGATACTCAGGTAAAACTATGCATTACAGTAATACAATGGACTCGCACTACAATTATTGTACACGGTTATCTTACGTGAATGGGATACAATGCGATTTTTTTACGAGTGACGTACCTCAGAGCTAACGCGGACTCTTCTCCCGCAACACAAAATTTTTCGCCAACAGTAATGCCCTTATGACACCTTCTAATACGTTCAATCTTCAATTCAATCAACAATTTCGTTCAACTTGTCCGACTATTTCACTCAACCGGTTTGACTAGAAAAAAGGGAATGAGTGAATCCGTGATGTCACGGCAGCCTCTCCATTTGCTTGCCTGTGATTGGTCTGCCGGAAAAGGTGAAGTCGTAGGAAATAGTCAATTTTTCCCGGACCGGCTGGGAAAAGTTGCGGATGTCGAGCATATACATTGCGCAAGGCTTTTCACCCTATTGTTGTGGAAAGCAGTCGAACAGGTATGATGTGCGCTTAAAGCCCGTATCACACCTTCCCAATTTTCAATTAAAGCAACACTTTCGTTCGACGGTTTTCCACAACAGTTGGGTGAAAAGCCTCGTGCTATATGTATGTTCAAGATCCACAACTTTTCCCAGCCAGTCCGGGATAAAATGAGTGTTTCATTCAACTTGTTCAACTTCTCCGACAGACCAATCACGGGCTAGCAAATAGAGAGGCTAGAGTGACATCACAGATTCGCTCATTTCCTTTGCCAATCAAGCTAGTTGAGTGAAATAGTCGAAGAAGTTGAACGAAATACTTGATTGAATTGAAGATTAAACGTAGGAGAAGGTGTGATATGGGCATAAGAAGAGCAAATAGACGTATGGGGTGTGATAGGGCCATGTGTATTGTGCTGGTGATACCCTGGCCCTGGTTGTGAGGGATAAGTATCGTCTTCGTGATTTGTTCCTGAAGAAGACAACCAATCAACGAACTGCATTTCATTCTCGAGACATAACTGAAGGCGGACGCACCCAAATGGTCCCAATTTAAATTTGACTTTACTGATTGCTTTGTGCAGATAATGGTAATATATAATTAGGTAATGGTTTAAAACGATTTAAGGGATGATTATATGTGTCTAAAGTAACAGTGCATGTGATCAAAAAGTCGTGTATGTACCCTATTTCACAAAGCGAAATTTTCACTTACGCGACTCCACTGTAATAGAAAATAATATTTATTAAATCGTTGGCATGTTGTAAGCTATAATATCCTCAAAAGCAGCAAATATGCTAAAATAACATAGTAAAAGTACAACAAGTATGACTGCTTATATTTCATTAGCTCACTAAAGAGAAAATATTTTATTTAATGTTTCAAATTAAAGTAATAATGTCATTGCATTTTAGGGCTGGAATAAAACTTTAATAAGTTTGTAAAATTTAACCTTCTCAGTTTAAGAACAAGTTTCAACAAAGTGCTTATTTTTAAGCAGCTATAAGCGCTTAATTTAAGTGAAGCTTGCTTTTCCAAAATTGTTTCTCTCAAGCAATATATTTAACAAGCGATAATTAGCACGATGTTTAAAAGACACTAAACTTTTGCAACAGGTGCTGAAAAGGGACTCTGATGAAATTTGCTACGGGATATTTTGTTTCTTCCTCTTTTAGAAAGTCTACGCAATTTTATACGTTTAAGTTAGGGAATTTTAGCGTGCACAGAATTTCTGGATGGTTTGGGCCTACACTAACGCAACTTCTTACTTCTAAGTATTGAAAACATTCAAAAAAGCTGTTTTATTTGTGAGTAGTTTTATTTATTAGCAGTATTAACCCTTCAGTTTGATTTCCAAAATAAAATATGAATACGCAAGTAATTATCTGCTTGGAAGAATTATTTATAAAATGGACATCAACTTTTTTAAATTCTATCTTTTGAAAATCAAATTATATTTGAGGTCACTTTATACAGAACGTAAAGTCCGTCCAAGCTGAGACAGTGGCGTAAGTGTATAGTAGTCGAGGTCAACGCTAGGGACTGGGGCCCAAATATGGGGAACTTTAAGGGTTGTGCTTTTCCCAAACTCTCAAGTATTCACACAATCAACAGTCATTTTTATATTTCACTGCAGTATAACGCTTCAGACTTGTAAGACTATAGTCTGTTCGCGGAAACGGGAGAACGAAAGTAAACAAACGAGTTACCAAAGAACTACAATTTTTTGGCACCAATCCCTAGTTTGGAATTAAGAAAGGTTAAATTCTCCTAACAGCGTAAATGGAAGAAAGCAGAAATTTACACTGTGTTTGGCACTTTGGCAAAATGCCAGGCTTTTACTCTTCGCCAGTTTGCATGTGCAATTGTTTTGTTTCGTTCTCTCGACTCGGCGAACAGACTATAGTTTTACGGGCCATGAAAGGTCTTCAATGAAATACGTGCATGATACTGTATAAAAGATAATCCTTATTTCATTCATGATTACCTTGAGTAAAAGTGTAATAAAATTAAAATCATATATTTATAAAAGTGTAACTTTGAAAGGTAAACGAAATAACGTAATTCTTGTTTGTGCTAGTAAACATCAAATGACACTTTATATCATTTTATGTTTACTAGCACAAATATGTAACAAAGTACTAAGTACGTGTTATTATGCTATTTCAGTGCATTAAAATTTTTATGCATAAAGTCAATTTTTACCAATAAAGCAAGCCATGATTTCATAAAGCATACACAATGGATATACGTAAGTACAAAGCAGATATCAAATGAAATTATAGATAATAAAATTATTTTCATTCACTGCAATTAAAACAAATATCTTAAAATGTAAAAATCTGACTAAACCTCAAAAGGATTTAAATTAATTTGCTCTCATAATTAAAAAAAAGCAAATATTCTTCTCTGGATTCAGTCTGTTTCTAGCATGGGTCTTTCTAATAGTTGATGTATCCAAAAGAAAATCATCGTCGTGTCTTTACCGATGAATTGGTTGAACTTGAACTCAAATTTAACAATGAAAATATTTATACACATGTGTGTGACCTTAGATCATTTTATTGTGACCAATTTTAATATTTTTTTTTATTTTAGTCAATTTTAATAGTACAAAATGTAAATTTTGATAAAGACAAATATTTACCATTTTCATTAATTTTACTGCGAAATAATTTATCATGTGCGTAAATTTTAGTTTAAAACATCTGATGTGGACCCCATATGACTTCGGTGTACATCTTTAAATTATAAAATATTTTGATACACTTCATTCAAGCATTTAATATGAACTCGAGATACAATACTTCAGAAAAAATTAAGGTTTGGAGAATTCTCAGCAAATAGTAAATATTTCAGGAGAAGCTGAGTTTAATTATGGAAACTTATTTTTAGCAACAAGTTGGATAGTATATCGACAAATCTTGGCAAGTTTGGCGAAAGGGAGAGAGAATTTGAGTATAGCCCAAACATTGATCCCAGAGTTTTAATATACTGAAGATATCCATAGACCTTAATGTATTGAATATTTTGGGTGAACCTTTAAATAAATTATCCAGACGCTTGCAGTTACGCTATTAGATGCCACAGATTGTCGAATTTTCAATAAAAAAATGTTATCAGTAAAGTTTGAATGAACATTTTAAGCGAAAATGGATTTTTTTGAGTAAAAATGAGAGTAAATAAGAGGATTTTTAAAAAACATTCATCACTACTTGCTCTTTGGTTTTTCTCCCCGCCCCCCTGCAAACACTGCGCCGCCCTCGGAGGACGCTCCCCACAGGCTGAGAAACGCTGGTTTACGCCAATGTTCAAGCACTTGTCGAAGCGGGTTACCAGTTTCTCTATACTTTCTCCATAGAAACTTTCCCCCAATGACGATAACCACAACTCCACAACCTTATTCACCTTATTGTCGGATCCAAAGAGCTTGCCACCTAGCTCGCACTTCATGTGCTGGAACAAGTGGTAGTTGGACGCTGCGAAATCTGGGCTGTACGGCGGAAGTTGAAAAATGCTGTGGAACCGTGGTTATAGTTATTGGCGGGCAGTTTCTATAAAAAAAGATATAGGAAAGCTGATGCCCGCAACGGCGAATGTTTGAACATTGGCGGAAACTATGTCGTAAAAAAGTTTAATTAATGCTCTTTCCTGTAAAAATAAAACTGCATTATAAGATGCTGTAAAAATAAAACTGCATGGCCTGAAAAATATTTTTTTACCATTTTTTTTTTCAAAACGGTACTTACTTTACGAATACGCATCGTAGCATATTTACATCACTCAAGCAATTCTTCATTTTGTCTTTCCAGATGGTGCTTTCTGTTATAACTCACTGCTAAACCACAAGCCCTTACGGATATCCCATGTACACGTACCAAGCCCGGCAGTGACGGGCGACAGCGTACTCCTGCAGTGCGTATTTGACCTGGGCAACGAAACTCTCTACGCCGTGAAGTGGTACAGGAACATGAGAGAGTTCTTCCGGTATGTTCCAGCGGCGAATCCTTCCCTCAAGACCTTCCCTCAAGTTGGAGTCGATGTAGATGTGAGTAGAGATGTTTTATTACACCACTAGCTGCGTATTCGGGCGTTGTCTGTTTGCATTAGGTGTTAGGCCATAGTTCGCTGAAAAAAAAAAAATCAGATGATGACAATCACTCATGCACGGATCTCTGCCTAGTTTTTCATAATGGTGCTTTAACTATCTATGCGTTTTCCCGATTTCTGCCCGTATATAATTTAGCTGAATAAGGCTATGATTACTTAAGCATTTGAAATTGAATTTTAAATATATCATTTTGAAATCTATATTAGTTATCGATTAAACATATGACATTTTAAGGCAAATTCTTATGAAGAAAATAAATGTATATTCAAAATTATAACTATTACTTGTGCTGTTATCGCTTTCTTTAGGTAAATTAGCGCCATCTATCGATACCTGCTTACATTAAGGAAATAGTTTTTTTTTTCGGTATCAGTACAAATATGCGATAATTGACATTCATCATATTAGTAGATTTTGTCTTTTTTTCCAATGACTGCCACTTGCAATCAAGGTATTGATCTCAACTGAGACCAGATTTGTTGGCCATTTATTAAGGGAGCACCCAGTAGGCGCCCAACGTTATCCCTTTAGAAGGATCTATGAACAATTTTACAGCCAATCCAAAGCCAAGTCGAAACTTGACGTGTGATTTTAGAGTGATACGCTAAGTTCCATAGAATCTGGTTTTACCCTATTTCTGAACAATTCGTGAGGAGACTGTAAGTGCAGTGCATGCGGTAAGTGAACCCGGATATTCCAAGACTATATTAATTTTAGAAAAATTTAAAAAATTAGAATTGAACAAATTCTTTTGTTTTTCCAATATTCTTTCATTACACATTTTATTATATAATTTGTAAAGAAAAACATGTAGTCGAAATCACAGATTACGTAAAGTGATTATCTGAAAAGAATCTAAGGTGTGATGTGAGGATATTGCATCAACGGTGTCACATTCTCAGCGATGAACCAATAATATGCTAAAGCCTCTGGAACATAGAGGGTGTTATAGGACTCCCCAACTTTAAAACGACAAAAGTGCGAAACAGAGACAGAAAAGTAAGATGGTATAATGAACAGACAGTTCTGGAATTTGTTATACTCCGACTTTCATAGTTCCAACGTTGGCTACTAGATGGCGCCAATAGTACATGAAGACTTAAAAAGTACTCTAAAGTACATAAAGTTCATTTGCCAGTCTGTTTCATTGATGACACGTGCAACAAGAAGTTCCTTGAGGAATACTTTGACAGAGTCATTGCTCTGAATTATTCCCGGGTTACTCACATTGGAATGGAATGGCCTCTATATTCCGCGGATCTCAATCCATGTGACTTCTACTTTGGGGCTACTTGAAAGATACTGTTTACTCTAAGAATCCACAAATTCTTGAACAGCTTTAGCATTGTATGCGTGAGAAATTTGCATTCATTTCTCTAGAGACATTGCAACGTGTGACCTCGAACTTTACCCTTCGTTTATATCATGTTATTGTTGTGAAAAATGACCATATTCTAAACATTGTAATGTGCGTTGGCTTTTGTTCACGAAACTCATTTTCATACACTATTTAAAAGACACTGCTTTATGATTACAGCGCCATCTGATGTCCAATCTTGGAACTGTTTCTGCAAACTGGAGTATCACAAATTCCACACTTGTCTGCCCTACGTACATTTTGTTCCACTGTTAGCAGTTGTATCATTTCTAAGTTCGGATGTGCTTTCTGAAACACTCTGTTTATTGACGTATCCGGATTGTTGTTATAAAGCTCACACTCTGTGCATGAATATAATTTCTAATCTAAGATTCCATCAACATTTTTTTTTTTGCCTATTTTTAGAATTTTGGAATGATTTGAAGAGACAATAGACTCGGTTTAGCTCTAGTTAGTGGTTTTGTAGTTTGTGCACAACTGTCTGTTAATTTAAAGCTTTAACCCTCTCGTCACCCTGAACCTCATATGAGGCTCCTACTTCAAAAAGCAATATTTAGAGCGAAAACAATTGAATTTAGCATTTTTTTCTTTCAGTGATATCAATATCATTAATTCATGTAGAAAGTATATGAGGCTCTTAAAAGATTGCAGTACTAGTCAATTTAGATAATTTTTTGCAGTTTCCGCTTCATTGTTTCAGGAGAAAAGTTATGAAAATATGTACGCTGCTTTTTTACCGTTTTTTTTTTTCTTTTTAAGGTAAGTATAGTTTTTTTCTTTTTCCTCAACCTTTACCTAATATGTGCATCTTTTTAAATTAATTTTAGCATAACAAAATGCTTCGAAAATGCAGAAATTAATATTAGAAAAATCTAATATTAATCGACATTAGAAAAAAATATTTTTGCATGATTTATAATAGTATTTCAGATGCATTAAATGCTAGACAGATTTTTTTTCTCTGATTTTTCATAATTCGGTGACGAGAGGGTTAAATGCTTCTCTATGGAAAATGTAACAAGCTCTGCTTCACTGTAATGTATCTGATACTGTGACCATTACGTTACTAATATTGTTCAATGCACAGCTAATGTGCTCCTAAAGCCTCAAGTAAGAAAATGTAACAAGCTCTGCTTCACTGTAATGTATCTGATACCGTCAGCATAACTTTACTAAAATTGTTCAACACAGCTAATGCGCTCTTTAAGTCTGAAGTAAGAAGCTATAATTAAAAAGAAAGCCATATAAAAGTCAGTTATTTACGTTGAATTACTTTTCAACAGTTTGTCTGTGGGAAATATTATTTGACCGGTTGTATAGGTTAAAAAAAGAAAGCTGTTGGCAGATGTATCATATTTCTGGAAGACCAAAAAAGTGTAGCTAGACAGCAAATTTATCATTTTTTCGCCGAAGTGAAAAGCGTTATACAGCTATCTATGTTACAGGCATGCTCCTAACTTTATTCTCTTTATTTGCTTCTTGACCAATTTGTTATATTGCGCTACCTTTCTCATTTTCATGCTTGTTATAGATTTCCGAGTATATTGAGTTCTATAAATAACAAGAAGCTTAAATATATGTATTTGTACTGTATTTGTATTGTATTTTTTTTAAATTTTTTCTTTTCGATTTGATAAATGCTGCGATTTCGTATATAACATAAAATGTGCAAACTTCAAAGAACTACAACAGAATAATCGGTCATACCTGTGACGTTCAGGGTGCCTTTACATTTAATTATATTGTTTGAAGCAAAATCTTCGAAATTTTCATAGCATAAAAAACGATTTAATTCGAAATATTCGAAATATACAAGGCAAAAAAAAAACAAAAAAAAATGGAAAATGCAGTAAGATGGTTATATTGTTCATTTCTCCGATACTTTTTTTAAAATCCGAAACTTTTCATTTTGCAGTACGAAATCTTTCATAATCATTACCCTTTCATTAATTTTGCGATTCATTGTAAAAAATCACCTGTAAAGAATTAACACAAAAATGCAAACATATTTTTTCCTTTTTAATTTCGAGTACATTACTAATTCGCAGCATAATCAATCATAAATCCTGTTCAATCAGAAAACTTCATTTAAAAAAAAAGTTGTAGCAAAGGGGGAGAATCGATTGGGTAAAAATGAACTAATACATATTATCGCAACACACATTTTTGCTCAAGATCTTATTAAAAGTTTTTGACGTTAAATCTACAAATATTCTATTTATATAGGCAAATTTAGTAATTTTTTAATATCTTAATAATAAAATGGTCTCTTATTCAAGAGAACGATGTACTTTTGATAAAAGTGATATTAAAAACGTATGTATACAACTGCGACATCAAAATATCCCAAAATATGTACAAATTGAAAGTAAAACTTTTTTATTACGCAAAATGAATAAAAAACGGGAAAATTAAATTAATGAACTTTGAAAATAAAAATTATGGAAGGCTAATCCAGTAAAAATGGAATCTTAAATAATATTCGGAATATTTAATTTTTATAAAATCTAATTTCAATAAATAAAATATAGAAATATGCTGGAAACCATTTCAAACTTGAAATAAACGATGAATGTTAAAACGTTCAGTTTTTAAAAGGATAAAATTATTTCTTTGTAGTCTTGATATGCTCTCTAAACCTTCAGTAAGTATTAATGAAAAATTAACATATTAGAAAATGAAGTGTCAAACATTCCGCTGAAACGAACGCTTCTATATAATTATCTAAGATTTTTTTTTCAAATCAAAATCGATAGAAATATATACAATGAAAATTCAGAATAGAAAGTTATTGTTAGAAGTACTTTGATGAAGTAACTGAAAAATACTGTGATATTGATGTTTAATTTCAACATTTTTTCTTTATTTTCAACAAAAGACTTTCAATAACTTTCTTAAAGCTCTCTGGCTTTTACACAAAAATAAACGAATATCCATTAATCTTTCGACAATGTTTGTCATAAACAAACAAGATGTTTCACCATTAAAATATATTTTATAGAAATATTATCAAATAACTAAAGTAAAAAACTATAAACATTGAACGCTAAAATACACCATTATCTTTTGATAATTTACTTACACAATAGTAAAAGGAGACTATTTCATAAATTTAAAGACATCTGTTTACGATCTTCAGTTTAAGTGCTCGTTCTTAAAGAAAGTAAAGTGGTTAGATTTAAAAAATAAAAATAAAATAAGCTGATTTGTTTTTCATTTTAAGTAACAATTAATCATTCCAGTGCTTATTTGGCAGGTAATTACATTCTAATTTATTTTCGATATTTATGTTTTTAATTACTTTTTTTTGTTTTATGTTTTTCAAAGTAATGTGGTTTAGATTTAAGGGAGTATCATTAATATTGTAAATTAGCTCGTTAGGTTGCTTTAGTTTACAGTAACGTATGGAACCGCTTGAGTTTATACTGCTTCCTTCTCAGACATTCGAACTTTTGCTTTTGGTACATTGTTTCTATCGAAATGATGCATCAGTATTCCAATAGCATTTTAAACTAATTTTGGAGTGTTGAAAAGATTTATCTTCTTTACTCCAGAGGTCCACATTTGGACCTTCCCGTTTGCACTGTTAAAACGATCCTAGAAGATTTATTGAAGTTCTGAACTGACGTAGTACAAACAGGTGGATTATTTACTTTTGAATTAAATGATTTTAACTGATGTTAATATGTATTCTGCTCACTGAAGAACATATTTTGTTTTTGTTTGCCGTTATTTTATTTTTGTTTACCATTACTCAAAGAAATATTCGAATGTTATTAAAATTTCCAAGATTGAATTTATGAATATTTTTTGCTTATTTCAAAATTCCTGTAATTCTGAAAACAGCTTGTTGGACATCATTTACGTTTATAAGTTTTTTTACTATGTTTGTGGGTGGAAACAATTCTTTACTCCTGCAGCAGAGATTAAGAATTAGGCTTTTATTCGAAAAATTATTTCAAAATACGCCTTCCACTGTTGTTTTTAAGTGCAATAGGTTTTTTCTAAAAACACAGTCATGAGATTATTCTTTGAGAAGTGAAATTTGAGTGGTCTGAAGAGGTTAGGCATCTGTAACTGCTAAGTGTAGAATCGCATTAATGCTTAGCTGTAATTAACAACTTCACTGTTCTTTAAACTGCAAACAGCCTGAATCAGTTTGCTTTACTTTAAGATAAAATTGATCTTCAACGTATCAAACAGTTAAATAATTTAAAATAAATTGTTGCCAATAGACCAATAATGAATTTCTGATTCTCACAATGCTTGGTGTTTGATTCAAACCTACTCTCAATTCCCTATTTGGCACTGTATCACTAACACTCCTCAGATTTGTTCTTAACAGTACTGTTGCAGGGTATGATAGGTAAAAAAATGCGTTTCTCGTTTTCATTTTATACATTTTAACTCATTCAAATTAGAAATGTATGTAAACGTATTTCAAATCCCAGAACTTTTTAAAAATCTCATTGCGTATTTCTACATGGAAGATAAATATGTTCTTAAGTGGATAATGTTACATACGCATATGCACAATTTACTCGTGTCTCTTAACATAGATTGACTGCACGTATGATAATGTATTAGCAAATTTCGAAGCGCGATGGTTGAGCACTAGTTAGTAAAACCAGTCACTTATTTTTTTCGCCATCAAATCGTCAAGCACTGAAACCAATAATTACATAAACACTGAAAAACTACCGTTATATATAACTAAACACTACATCTCTTGCTGCAAAAGCAAACACAAATGCCTGTTAATTAGATAACCCCACCATAGACGAGTGGATAAAACTGAACATAATAGACAGCTAAAATATGAAGAGTTCCCGTGTTCCGGCCCACTGTGAAGATGTTGATCTAAACGGCCTAGAGTTTTGGTCGGTTTTTTCCTGATGTAACGTGATCACTCGTTACAACCCCTTAAAAAGTTCACCGATCAAGGCACCCCTCAGTAGACAGATGCCTTTATTGTAGGCTTGACATAACACAAAGCATGAACCACATATCGACTGGAAGAGAGGAAAAGGAAAGGGAAAAAAATACGGAATAATAGGTATAAAGGGAAAAATACGGAAGATTTCTGTAAAATATACGGAAATACTCTAGCATCCTGGCCGACAGATTTTTTTTTTTTTTTTTTTTGTCAATTTAACAGAAATTTTTTTTCAGTGCATAATATACCTTTCGTTTCCGAATCCCCTTTGGAACTACGAGCGGAAAACTTTATTTTCCCTTCGACAAAATAGTTTGTGTTGTAATAAAATATCTGAATTTGAAAATTTCATTTTTTTTCAGCTATACCACTCTCTTTTACGTGACCATGGCGAATTCTTCATAAGTTCTTTGTAATTTCAAATCGTACCTTCTAGAATATAACAAAAGAAGTACATGAGCAGAAATTTACCCTTATTTTTAATACTTCTTCTATATTCAGTAAAAGCTGAAGTACCCTTCATTGACAGATTAGTATGTAATGCAAATTTCTGAAAAAGCTTGAGGGCCCCACCATCATGGCCGTGTGGATAAAGACACTGAACATGGTAGATGGCTGAGGGTACAGGCTCCAGGGTTCGGGCCATCGATCTAACGGTAAAGAGTTTGGGGCGGTTTTCCCCAGATGTAAAATAAATAAGCGATAGAACCTTTGCAGATGGTCCTCGTGTAGGCTTGACGTAACACAAACACAAAAGCTCGAATTTTTGTCGAATTATAGGAGTACAAAGAATGGAAATAGCATATTAGCACTGGAGAAAGCAAAGTTATAACTTCTCTGTATTGATAAAAGATTGCAGATTAGAGATTGAGAAAGTGCTGAGTAATATTGCCACTAGAGAAAACATTTTATTTTTAAATTTACTCTGATGATCTTTTAACCCTCTGAGGCGCAACCCTTTCCCAATGCTGAAAAAAGGGCAGCCGTTGCCATCGCTCGACTTAACTACCAGAAAGATGACGGACGATCGAAAGGTTCATCGCGTGCCACAGATCTAGAGACACAGCCAGCTGCGTCAAAAAAGGGTCTCTAGATCTGTGGCACGCGATGAACGTTTCGATCGTCCGCCATCTTTCTGGTAGTTAAGTCGAGCGATGGCAACGGCTGCCCTTTTTTCAGAATTGGGCAATCTATGCAGCTGTTCTCGCATTCTTCCATTTTTCAGCAGATGTCAGTGCTGTTAAAAATTATCGTGACAAGTTTTTTTATGGGAAATGACGTGCTAAAAAGTAAAGGTTTCTCGTGGAGCTATGTCACCCGCAACCATTTTTATAGAAATCAGATCTATTCTTCGTGACTGGCAACAGTCAAAATGTCAGAGTTTGGTGTTCCCAGAGTGGGAACACAGCGTGTTAAAGGGTTAATTAAAAGGTCATGCCTCGCTATAACTAAACTTTCTTTGATTAACTGTAGATAAAACTATTACTCAAGAAAATTTTGCACAATTTTCACAAAACCTAAAAAATATATAGACATAAAAAAATCAATGAATTTTTATAAAGTTGGATAGCGGACAAATATATCTTCAAGACGCTTTACAATGATCCCTTGTAAAAATTGGATAAAACGCGATTTTTGCAGTTTTAAAATTTATTCAACTTTTTTTCAGTCCGACATTTATTGTTTTAGTTGTTGCTGATCATGTTACCAAATTTCATTTTATTCTCTTAAGCTGTTTTCGAAGGTTGTGAGAACAAGCATTTACACGATTTTCACAAAATCTTAAACTCTATAAAATATTTAAAACAGTTTTGGCATCTATAATATAAATTCATTTGCCACCTGGCATAATTCCAAATTTCATTCTATTCTATTATCATTTTTCAGAAACGGAACAAATACTTACTCAATTTTCAGAAAATCTCAAAATTTACTCGAAATTTTTGAAATTATGTGACGCCTATATTTAGTAAACACCTATCATGATGCGAAATTTTATTTCATTTGCTTCGGTGTTTACACGTGATAGGCAAACAAATATTAACATATTTTGATTAAATTTTCTTAAAATCTCAATATCTAATCCAAATTCTCAAAAACTTCGTTAGCTGTAGTTTGATTTGTAAATTTACGCATTTTGAAAATTTACGCATTTTGAAACAATTTTTACAAAATCTCAAAATATATTCATGATTTTGAAAAAAAATCTATGTCTGTCTTTCAAAATAAGTAACCGCGTATTATGTCACTCAATTGCTTTTCATTCGCTTTAGTTGTTATTAAGTGATGCGCGAAAAAACTTAACTCATTTTCAAACAATTTTGCAATATCTGAAATTCTAATCAAAATTTTTAAAAACTTCGATTTCCGTAGTTTTAGTTTAACAGCCCATTACTTCAAGTAATTTCATTTTGTTCGCTTTAAGTGTTATTACGTGTTGAGCGAAGGAAAATTTACAAGATCGGAAACAACTTTCGCAAAATCAAAAAATATTTTAAAAAGTTCGACGACTGTAGTTTAAGTTGAGTGAATATTTTATTGCCTATCTCGTCAGCAATTGCAACACCTTTCTTAGTGATTTTTACGTGTTGAACGTTACGAACAAAAAACACGCCACGGACCGAATGACAAAATGATAGAATGAGAAAACGACAAAATGACAGAACTACATACAAATTTTTAATGATCATACTGAGTTCCCAAATGCTTGAAACAAATAGAAATCGCAAAACTTTTGAATTCAAAGCAATGCGCAGACTAAAAGGTTCAATTGTATTTATATAGATAATATTTTACTTAAAATTTCAAACTTAAGTTAGCTAACTTATTAAGTTCATTTTCAAGATTAATTTAGTGCTAGTTTAGATTTTTTTAAAAATATCATTGCTTAAAAATAAATTATGTTTAGTATTGAATTTCTAAAATAAATTGAGTTCTTTCAGCTCGAGCAAATAAAATCTGACAGAAATAATTTGTTAAAATGCAGTTTGAAAAGAATTTTTACAAGCCAGTTATTAAGCTTACAATTTACATTCAGCTTTAAAGCCGTTAAAAGAAATAACGCTCTGCAATAAAGAGATTATTGTTGATCTGTTCAAAAAAACAAACTGTAATTTCTAATATTCTTCAAAAAACTATATTAACAATTTGCGTTATATAAATTAAATGTATCCTTGGAAATACAGATATGTTAATTTAGAAATGAAGCACAGAAATGCATATTGCCGAAATTCTTCGCATTTCTTGTTTTAGTATTTCTTCAGATACTGTTTTAATTAAACTTTAGATAATTGCAAAGCATTCTCTGAGGGTTCGAAATATTTTTTTTTCGTGTTTTCTCATTTATGTTAAAACATTTTACGTATTACATTAGTAATATTTACAAAAGTTCAGAACTAATTACATGAACAGTCAGTTGAAGTTTTTACTGCTAATTAACGAAATGAGTAAAATATTTGCAACTGTTTATCAGTAATTAAGTTTTTATTCGGGGAATGCTTTAGCATGTGAATTTTGGATGGAGATTCTAGTTTTAAAACGTTGAACAAAACAATATTAAAAATGGTTTGTTTTATTTGCCGAAGGAATTCATTAAGAATAAACAAGTTCGATTTGTAATATTTTTATGGGTACGCAAAGGAATAAGACATAAGCAGGATATTCTAATTATCATCTTAATTGTATCAATACCAAAAAAGGTGATTATTCAATAAAGCTGAACCCGTATTTTTAACTTTTAAATTAATATTTCAAATTTGAATTAAAAATAATTGAAGTTGCATTTAATTTGAGTGAGTGTGTGCGTACTTGCGTGTGTGCGTTTGTGTATGCATACACTAATTTGATTAGAGGAAGAAAAGATTTTTTTTAGAATGACAAAAAAAAAAATTGTTGTTCGAAAACTTAAAAAAAAATTGTTGTTCAAAAACTTACCGATAGATGGCTCAAGCATACATTACATGAAGAAACTTTCTGATGCATATAAAAAATTCGATCTCTCTAGTACTCACGCAAACTGATATTGTTTTTCATTTTTTGTTACTTTTCAATTATTTTTTTAAGTTTACACGAGCTTTTTGAACAACGATGGGTATCTAAAAAGCTCGTATTAATGCATTTTGGTTGGTCTTTCAATGAAGACTGAGCGGCATTTGCATATAGAACGGATAAAACATGAATAAATTCTCATAACAATCACATAAATTGCTAATTAAATATTTAACATATCACTGCTGAAATATAAACACCGTGGGTGCTGAAATATAAACAACATGGTCAAAATAAGGAAGGAAAAAGATTACGTTAAGGAAAAAGTTCCTCTTGTTAATTTAAAAAAAAATACTCTGTTTAAATTTATATTCGAGTCCCATGTCCCATGCAAAAAAATTCCCAGTTAGTAAAATGCACCTCATACAATAATGAAGATGATGTACAAAATTTCAGCCTTTCATCGTGAAATGTCTCAAAGATATCTTTAAACACCGATGATTGGGGGCTATACATGATTTTGAATGTAAACGCATACATTGCTAGAGTAGAAAAAATTACTTTATTTTGTAATTTCTGTACGATCCTTGGAATGCAATCATTCGACGTGATTTTTTTTTTTTTGAGAGCCAATGAAAATGGTTTGAGTCAGTATATATTTAATGTGATATTTCTGACTCGTTTTGTAAAATAATTCTCAAATTTTGTACATTAGCTCATTAGTGTATGGAGCACATTTTACTAACTCAAATTTAAAATGTCTAACGTTTTAAAAAGTCAAGAATGGAGAATTTTAGTAGCGTAATTTTTTTTTATACCTTATTTCGAACATTTTTTTCTATTTCCATTGCCTACTTATCGCTAATATATAAAGAATTACAGCGTTTTACCACATTTTGGGAAACCCTGTAATGCAAGAGCAGTTTGTAACTTCATTGAAAGATCAGGAACGTGTTTCTAAACACTCTAACTAAGCTATAGTCTCATGCGGCAAATTTTCGACTGCGTTAGAATATCTGGCGCTTTTGTTCAGTCCATATGCATCAAATATGCAAATCCGGATCCGTGAAAAATCCTCATAATTTATAACACTGTAATCCAGTGACTTAATAAATTTCTATGAAGTCTGGGAGCGATTGTTTGAACGATAAAGAGCAGTTTGACGGTGTAAACCATTTGGCATCATAAATGATGTTACTATTATGAAGTTCAAAGTATTTGAGAATTACGCTTTATTAATGAATATAATTTAAAACTTCTTTTTTTATGTATAACATTTGACATTCTGCGACCATAACAAACTTTTATTTTCTTATAACATTTTGTATTATAAGCCCATAACAAACTTCTTACTTACCGTAACCTTTCGCGTTATAAGCTCATAACTTCAGAAAACAAAAGTAGTTGTTCATAATACAACATGGAACTTTTCGGATGAAAGAAAAGAAAATCGAGAAGTTTGGTGGAGCACTTTTCTTTTTTTTTTTTTTTTTTTTTTTCCTCCATGTCTTTTTCTAGCTAAATTAAAACAAAATTGATTTACTCTCCAGAATTTCATGCACTTCTCTACCAACAACATAAAATGTTTATAGATTTTATTGGAAATCAATTACTATTTGGTCGGTAAAATGTTTCATTTTTTTTTCTAATTGAAAAACATAGTTATGAAAAAAAAATCCCAAACAAACAGCTAACTAGAAACACACTCTCGATATGTACCTTCCATCGTTTTCTTAAATTATACAGCAGACTGTTCCAGAAAACTATTTTTAATTGCTTATTTCAAGTTTCTAAAGGAAAACTATCGCTTGGATTTGGAACAATTTTCTGCAACATTCACGCTTGAGAGGTTTAGCTCTCGGTTGGAAAGGAGGTGTGTTTTAGGATTAAATATTAAAAATGGGATGGAGAATGAAAGTTTTGCTAGGATTGTGTTTTGTGTTAAGACTTATTTCGCAATACATAATGGAGCGAATTAAATTAGCGTTTGGTAAATCAGTTCAGTGCTGAAAACATGTCAGATTTGAGTATATGTGATAGTTTCATACGCTCCAATATTGCTTAGGTATTTTTTGATAAATTTGTGAAAATTATTAAAAACAATGCATTTCTCTTAATTTAAGTATTTAATTTTCAATGGATCTTACACATACAAAATGAACTATGTGTGTTGTGTTTTAAAGCAAACCTGCACGCGGGGTACCTGCCTAGGATGGAGGGTGCCTTGGTAGGAGGACTTTCTAAGGGATTCTAACGCGTATTCACGTTACATTTGGAGAAAACCTACCAAACCTGCAGACCGTTAGATTGACAGCCGCACGATGGGGTCTTCACATCTCGGTCGTCTACCATTTTCAGTGGCATAACCACTGTGCCATGGTGAGGCACAAAATGAACTATTACGTAATGTAAGTGAAGCTTTATAAATAAAATATAATTTGAATTTTAGACAATGAATTTTATACACCCCCCTCTCTTTTAAAAATTAATCTTTTTTTGGAGTATAAATATGTTTTGATGAATACTTATGGTTTACTGTTTTCAACATATCTATACATACATTTTACTTCAGGAGAGAACATTTACTTATTTAATTTTCTTAAACTTACTCATATAATCCATTAATTTTCTCTACCCCAGTCTATTTCTTGGAATAAATATATTAAATCAAAGTTTCATTGCCATAATTGCCTTCTCGTGCCCATAGATAGGACAAGGGTTGGTCCACACAGCTTTGGCTGTTTGAAGGCAGTCAACTGTCTTCGCCAGGATGGCAGGAAAAGGAAAAATTAATTTAGATCTCAGTTCTTGCAGTTAGATTGCATTCTTAATACATCTCTCTGAATTCTCATTCCTCTAAAGCAGGGGTTCCCAAACTTTTTTCTCCCGTGGCACCCTTGTCAGGCTGAAAACACTTCGCGGCCCCCTTGTCAGCCTAAAAGCATTTCGGGGCGCCCTTCTCAGGCTGAAAACGTTTCAGGGCAGGTTACCTTTAAAGCAATATGAAGATAAAGGTTAGAATTAAACAGTTTGGATACACTTTTGATTGCCTCTTTTAAGTTTATAGGGTTAACTATCAAAATCTCTTGGAAAAGGGATATAGAACTTGACTAAAATATTTTTGTTTCGCCCACTTGATCATCGGCTTGGCAAACGTTTTTGTGGGATATCGGTTAAGGGGAATTTTTTTAATTACAGTCCTCCAAAACTTAGACTTTTCTTGATTATCTCCACGGCACCCCTGGCACACGCTCATGACACCCCAGGGTGCCGCGGCACACAGTTTGGGAATCTCTGCTCTAAAGTAAAGTGCCGAGTTCTCAGTCTTGTTAGGATATTTGCAAGAGCTCCAACTCTACTTGTGATTAATTGGTAGCTCCGATATTTCAATTTCACCCTCCCATCACTGAAACTCGACTTAGCCATTGAGTTTATATGGCTGAGGATGACGTAAGGACGTTATTCTTTATAAAGTCCCCTTGCTTTATTTACCAAATTATCAATGGTCATCAATACTGTTTAGTGCGGGCATGTTTCTATCTTAGTAGTATAACTAGTTTAAAAGACGTTCGGCCTGAGTTATATGAACGCAGGCTGAACGTCTTTTGAGCTACTTGTGCTACTGGGTCCGACTAGCAATTTTGCTCGGGTCATCATCGACAGGTTACCTGGCCGGTGGTAGCCCGAGCAAAATTGCTAATAGCGGTAAGATTTTATAAACATGTTCTATGATACAGCAGTATCCTATGACACACATGATATAAAATTTTATTATTGCACAACCAGCTAGTTTATGCAATAGTCTCTATGCCATTCAAAGAACAATGATCAGCAACTCTGGATATTATCTTTGTGTTTTCGAAACGATAGGATCGTGCATGTGAAATATGGGTTCAAGTTTAAAGCTGGACAATAAAAAAGAAAGCTTTACCTCATTCTTGAAAAAAAGTACCTGTAATCTATTGAGATTTGTCAGATGAAAGCAAATGAAATGAGAGAAAATAAGCTTTAAATACTAATTGCATATCTTATAAATAAAAATGAAATTCTGTTTGTTTGTTTGTTTGTTCATTTGTTTGTTTGTTTGTTTGTGGATTTGAGTTGTATACAAATCCACAAAGACGGACCTATCAGCCTGAAATTTTGCACAGATATGTAAAATAATATAGAATAAATCATAGTCCACTTTAAAACTTTGAAAGTCCACCCGTTCCCGGAATTTAAGAGATTTTTTATGTTCTCCACGCAAAAACCTTTCCGTAATTGTAACCCCTGTAGTGAAAAAAGTGTGAAATAAGGATCGTGGTTGCCATGTGTGGCGATTTTGCCGAATAAGATGTTTTAAATTCTCAAAGTAAAAATAAAAGAATAACAATGATTTTTTTTTTATTAGTTTATATTCGTAAGGTTATTTTTTTAAAATTATAATATCGTGTGCATGGGAAAATAGAGCAGGAATAAAATGTTTATACGTAAAACAATAAGAATTGAAGATTTCCGAGTCTAATATGTAATTTTTTTTTAGTTTGGCGAAAAAATAAAATGGCTCAAATACTGATTTTGAGAAAGTGAGTTCTAGCGGTTTGCACAGTTTTCGGCTTGGCGCAATTTATTGAGAGCTTAAGGAAATAGATTTTTGAAAGCAAGTGCAAACATTTTATTAGAATACAGCGTTAAATTTTAATGATCCATGAAGAAATAATGCAGTTATTAAGGGATTTCAAGCGATCTATCTTCAGAATTCTCGCCAATTGAGTACATTGATTTAAGTTGGGGGAATTCCGCCAAATTTCAGAAAATTGAAATCTTCTCATTTAGTACATCGGAGTAACGATGAATAAAACACGTTATAGTTGATAATTTAAAAAAATTCGGTTGTATTAAGGTATTCCCCTTTTCAAATAAATGTGTGCTTTACTTTTTGGCGGCCGAACCATTTCCCATATTGATAGCTGCTAAGTCAATGCTTCGAATGATTTCCTGAGAAAACTCTTGCAAAATGGCGTATGTTGGCACTTTGGCGAGGCTTAGATTTGAAACTGGATTTTATTTGAGACTGGTATATATAATGATACTGGTTATAGATAAAAATGAATGTTAGTATGTGTGTATGAGGTTGAAAAACTCCAGCACCGTTGCACCATGAAATTTGGTTCACCTAAGTCTTTTATCATTGAGAAGCTTTTTATGCTATCCGTTTTCCTCTAACTTGCCACTAGGTGGCGCAGCAGAACTTCGAATTCTATTCCGTTTAGCCGTTTACTATGCGAATATCGTCCAACCGATTTCGATGAAATTTGGTACACGCGGATATTAGAACACGGAGAATATTTTTCAGTATCCATTTTGCTGTAACTTGCCGCTAAATGGCGCTGCAACACATCAACTTCTATACCGTTCGACCAATCGGCATAAAATTTCTTATACTTACACATTTCAGCACGAAGAATATATTCTAACTGTTTTCCTTTTGATGTTACTCACCACTAGATGGCACTGCAATGCATTATTATTTTAACTCGCCACTAGATGACGCTGCAGCAGGCCAAATTCTTGACCATTCAAACGGTCGCTATGAAAATCAGTATACATAGCTATTTGAACAATGAGATTATTTTGGCGTTATCCATTTTGCTATAACTCGCCACTTGACGGCGCTGTAGCAAATCATTACTTTAATTAACCACTTGATTGCGCTGCAGGGTATCACTTCTTGACTGTGCAACTGATCGCTATGAAAATAGGTATACATAGATATTTGAACACGGGGAAGAGTTTGGCGCTATCCATTTTCCTATATAATTTGCCACTAGATGTCGCGTCGTCAGGGCTGTCCAGCCGATCGTCCTGAAATTTCGTATTCATCGATATCTGAATGCGAAGAATATTTCCGCCGTATCCGTTTTGCTAAAACTCTCCACTAGATTGCGCTACGCCGCATGGCCTTCTGCACCGTACAAACGATTGCCTTGAAATTCGGTATGAATGGTTATTGAACACAATATGAAGCGATATCCATTTTGCTATATCTCTTTATTACAATAAATAGTAATCCCCACAAATCGTAATATCAAAAAGTCCATTCATTCCCGTGCGAAGAACGGGTACTTCAGCTAGTATAAAATATAATTGGTTAGGATGGGCATGAGTTTAAGTTAACAACGTCGAGGAATCAAAGTGAACAAATAAAAAAGAATGGTTTGTGGTGCACGTCACTATGTATCTATGAAGTAAGAGAATTAAAATAAAAATAAAAACATTTAGAAGCATTCAAAACTTTTAATAACAGACATGGATTCAAACAAGTTTCTTCAATGACGATAAGAATGCAAATTATCAATTGCTTTGTATGCTAGACTAATTCCCTAGTCAATATATACCAAACAATACGAGAAAGTCATCAATTAAAATAATTTATGTATCAATATGACTAAAAAAATTGTTCATTTTTGTGTATGTTGCATACGTAATAATAAATAAGCATGCATTTTTCCGAATGAACAAAAAATATAATGCATTAACATAAATAAAAATCTTTCATTATATAACAAACAAATTATACCACCTAAATCGCAAATAAGTATTCAAATATCAAAGTTACAGGAAGTATGTCAAACTGTCGGTAGTGCTTTCTAACTAACAGTAACATCTAAAAATACTAAATTTGGTACAAAAGAGTCCAATACTTCACACAAAATTGCACTCATGGAAGTTATTTTTTTTAAATGAAACTAATCTATAAGTTATTCAATATTTTATTCATTTTCAGATGTTTTTCATCAATAATAAACAGGGTTGAATCTTGCTATTGGTAAACAGTCTATAATCAAAAAGACGAGAAATTTTTCTTACAAAAACAGTTTGCCCTGAATATATTATACTTTTAAGAAATAATGTTGCTAATAAATAAGTAAACACAAATTTTAACAAACATTTTCAGACACTGAACTTTCAGCCACCGTTCTACAAAATACAAAGAAACTGTTTAATGAATGTAAACTTCTTGTTTTAAGATTGATGAGTTTTTGTATCCGAAATACATGCATGATAAACAAAGAAAAGAACAAAACCGAATTTATTCGGAATAATGTCACAAAGTAAGTTAAAGCGATATACTACATAACAAACAAAATACACTATCTTCTAATGATGAAGTACACATATCAAATGTCCGAATGCTCCTAATAGCAAATCTGGTAAGCTTTAGGATTCAAAGTAGACTTGTTGCTAAAAGATGTAACTGGTAAGTGATTTATTCAAACTGTCACTCGCATATGGGGGATCTGAAGTTTATGGGTTATAACACATGACAACACCTTTAATAACTCCCGTTATATGCCTTTTGTCCATTTCTTATCGTTCATGTAAATATACGATTCTCTTTCGTGTACGGATAATGGACTAAGTAACTCTTTTTCTTTATGGAGATCATAATTTGTTCAAATGTGGCGTGTACATATTTTTTTCTTTTCCGTTATTAATCTTTTAGGGAAAATATTGCTGTTATTGATTGAGATATAAAACAACTTGTAACCTTTTGCCCAGTTGTCTTAAGAAGGCATTAATCCAATAATTCAAATTATTTCCCTAGGTAACTCACTTTTTTTAGGTCGGTGTGTGTGTGTGTGGGGAGAGACATTAATGGAAATTCGTCTCTACCTTTTAGTCACGAACAATATAATAACTCACAAAAAAATTGCGTTGGTGTATTAAATTGTTAATTTATAATAGGGAGTCAAAACGCGACTGTTTTAAATGGTTTATTCAAGGTATATACTTTTTAACTCTACATTACCAACGTACTTTTTAATATGAAATATCTTGCCTTAAAAATTTTCCTTTTTGAGCCAAATAATTTTGAACGAAACCGTCAAATCCGTTTACTAAAATTTTGACATGGTTATTGTTTTTCGACTGTTACTACCTTAGAAACACTTAATAATGACAGATAACCATTACACGTTATGATTTATGCCGAATATTTTATTTATCTAAATTTTTTATTTTTTTTCAGAATTCAAATTTCAGATAGTCAAAATAACCCCACCTGATCCTATTCCTTTTACTTACTAAAAATTGCTATATTTTAAACTAAAGCCAAATTAGAAAGTGCCACATGCTGATAAACGCTTTTTATAAACGTACTTCCTCAAAAAAATTCTACAAAAATAAATAAATAAATTTATAAAAATTTGACCATTAAAAGAGGCATTTTCCTTTGAAATATTCTAGATAAATAATTCATGCGGAACTTCTTTAAATATTAAATAATTGTTTGATGTATACATCTAAAATAAAAGACGTGGGAGAATCCTTTTCCAAAATATGACATCATTAAAAGATATTTACTTACCAAACTTCTGTTTATAAGATTAGAATTTTTTTTTTTCGTTTCTATAGATTTAAATCTGAGAAGTAATTATTATTTTTTCTTTCAAAAGGCAATTAATCATTTGAATTTCTGTATGACAGGTAATTAAATTGCAATATGTTTCCGATACAACTTTAATTACTTTTTTAAACGAAATATTAAATGTTTCCAAAATGGAAAAAAAAAAGCTTTTAAGTAGTCTTTTGCATTTTGGCTTATCACTCTGAAACCTCATTTTGATAATATTTTGCTAGTAAAGTCTTTTTTTTCGTGTGTTATCATTTCATGATTTATATTGAAAAAAAAACTTCCTTTTTCAGAAGACATGCTTTAATACGTCCATTTTTTGAGAATTTTAAATAAATTTTCGTGAAAAAATTAATTTTCTGCACATAGTAATCTAATTTGTTAAAATATTTATTTTAAAAGACAGCTTTTTATCAACTTGAGAGCGAGAATAGACGGAGGAAGAATGTAAGGAGAGTTAAATGGGCAAAAATTATACGCGTGGCATCTAGCCATAAATCACGTGATTTAACAAGTGCCTCAAGTTATGTTTGTCAAAGGGCTCTCTATTAGTTATACTTTCCTCTATGGTCACACTACGATACATGTAAGTAATGTTACGCGAGCTTTCTCCTTTCAAAGCACACTTAATTTTGGAAAATAAGAAAAAAAAGGCTTCTGGTGGCAAACCAGGCTGATGTGCTCAAGCCCAGTTTTTAGCACTGCCAGATGTTAAAACTG
This sequence comes from Cheiracanthium punctorium, assembly GCA_038373885.1. Lineage (NCBI taxonomy): Eukaryota > Metazoa > Arthropoda > Arachnida > Araneae > Cheiracanthiidae > Cheiracanthium > Cheiracanthium punctorium. Next base: position 531,505 of record JAWZYV010001432.1, on the reverse strand, counting down.
TTTCACGGGTAATATGCAGCTAGCCGGTATATTATGATTCATTGCATTGTTCCGTATTCAGCGTTATTTCAACCATTGAGATATGAATACAAGGAGTTGGCATTAGCTATCTTCAGTATTTGACGAAGTGAAGTAACTGTGTTTGTCTAAGTATGACGAGACATTTTGTTGCTTCCTTTTTAAATAACACTGAAAGATACACAATCTTGTGGATTGAAAAGTAAAGATGCACTTATATATTACAATAGTTCTAAATACAAAGTTACAGCATTCTATAGTAAAAAGTATTACAGTTATGCCAAATACGTAATTATTCTTGGCGCCAACTTTGGCGAAATTACTTCTTTAAAATCGGAACAGTCACCACAGAATAGCACAGTCATATTGCTATGTGGTGCAAGCAACATGGCGGATCGGTTACAGTTTCGTCTTCACTATCAGATAGCTAATGCCATCTCCTTGTAGTCACATCTCTAACATTTTAACAACTTGTAGGATCAAAGTAACCTTGTGTGTGTGTGGTGGCGGGAGGGGGTGCAGTGAGGTTATTTTGAATCCCTGTAGCGTATAAGTTTAAGTAAAGTTCTTAATTTGGATATAACAGTGATAGTCCCACTGCTTATATTTATTTCAAATTTTCATATTCGTTAACATAAACAAATTATTAAAAAACGTATGAAGCATATGGTTTTTATGGTTGAGCGTTTCACTAAATTACAAATGTCAACATCATGTCTTACTCCTATCACGATTAAAATTCATTGCATGAAATGTTGCAGCAGTTTTCATTCTATATATCATGTTTCACTTCAGTATTTTCTGACATTTAATATTTTTAAAATGTCAAAATTCGTGGACTAATTATGCAATTTCTGACAGATGTTGTTCTAAAGGCACACATGTTTATTTGCTTAAAGAGGAAGCCACGGGACTTCTCAATCTTCCTCGAAAGTCATTCAACTGCGAACTGTTATTTCAATCTTAATTCTCTGGACGTCTCACATACATTTCAAGCTCTTTCATTCTTTTAAAAAAGTATATTTTTTCGTACAGTACTAAGGCCTTTCGAACAAGCTTCTCTGCAATCTAATAATATCTCAGTGCAGTTTTGTGATATATTAACGTAATTTGCTAAAGTACAGCAAGAAACTATACTTTCATTTCTCTAAAAAGAAAAAGAAATGGTTCTTTTTCGCCTTTTTACAAAAGATAACAAAAGAGATGTTTTATTTTTATGGTTCTGTCTTTTTTTTTTCCTTTCAAGCATGACAATGTTCTCGCGATTACTCTTTTCGCTGGCGCAATAATACATTTCTCTCTTGGAAAATTAATATTTTCTCTGTGAAAAACTTTGTATCAGAGAAGAATGTGCCTGAGCAACATTTAAAAAAATATTATAAAAATTAAATGTATTACTTATGATTTCTAGAAACACACGTTCGTATAAAATATACAGAAGTTTTTCGAACAAATGTAGTCTTAGTCTTTGAAGTAAGTTTATTATTTCATCTGGTTAGTTTATTTAAAGGCCAGTACTTATACCATAATAAGAAGCTTTCAATAATATTGTACTACAAAGTATCTTACTAGGATGTAAAATGCAATGTCCATTCAATAAATAACCGGAAAAGTTGTATAAAATACACAAAATGTTTGTGCTCCTTTGTTACATTTTAGTGGTGTTTTAGAGCTCTTACCTGATGGCATAGTCACGCCTGCTCCATGGAACTGGATCCTGGGAATCGGGTCATAACAAGAGGAGGGGGCACCTACTGTCGCTTCTTTGAGACGTTTGAAGCAAACAGACAGTCATTTTGTCGCATTTAAGTTGAATAATTGATACTTTCGATATGATTCAGTTATTTTTGTTAATACAATGCTTAACAAATTATTTACAAATACGTATTAAATTCACAGAAAAGTTGGCAAAACGTTTATTACTTCGTACTGCAGTTTGGATTCATTACACCTTAGATAAAGTTGGTAACGGGAATAGAAGTAGATTGATATATTCTCTGACTTGTGTGCTGCTAAGAAGTAGCAAATCCTACATCATTTAACTGTTAATAATGATTATAACATCCACATCAATAAGTAGGTATTTAAAATATTAACCATACGGATGAGAGTAAATAAAGTGCAAAAGAAATTTTAGAACTGTACAGCAAAAAAGATCTTTAAAATTCCAGAACACTGCCATAAAAATTACATTTTCAAGGCCTTAATTTTAAAATTTCATCGCATAAAGTATAAGTTTTCATAATAAACTGTCCTAGTACAAATTTGGTTTTCCGACATATTTTAAGCTGTCATAAATCTAAAATATTTACAACATTTTTCTATCTTGTAATTATTGAAAGTTTACATAACATGCTTTCATTAAAATGAGCTTCAAATTTCTTTCAGCTTTCTAAAATTTCTAAATTTAAAATATGCTTGATGAAGCTAATGTGAAGGCATTAGTGAATAGACACGACCGCATTCTTTTCTAACACTTCCTCTCTTCTATTTTTCACAGAATATAATTTTGTTTGTTTACTTTCTTTCTACGCCCTTTAGCTTGCACTAATTTAAATTTCATGAGTTTTTATTTTCAAACACTTCGTGTTTACACTCTGTAATGGTATTATTAAGTAAAGTGTTTCCTGGAGCTGTTTAGGTCTATTTTGAAATTTTCGCCTGAAATCGACTAATTTGGGAGGAGTATTTCAGGCGGAGATATTTGAGGACAGAAAGAAATTTCTGTTAATGAGTATTAGGCAAGTGTTAAAAGAGGTTTTTCAAATATATAACGTATGTCAAAATGTCATGTAATAGTAAAGTGCCAAATTTGTACTAGCATAAAATGCTTAGCAAGCGAAGGTCTCAAGCATTGATTTCCCCTAGTAGTAATAAAACACTTTGAAAGTGTTTCAATGTACAATTTTCTTAACTTAGTTTTATGAAAATTTCAACCTGATATAAAATAAAATCTTTAAGGTATTAACTTTCTTTGATTATTTTCAGCAAAAATTGAATTAACTTTTAAGGAAACAAAGTCGGAATTTTAAGCAACACTACAAAACCTTTTATTAAAAATGATGAAATTTTTAAAATGTCAGAAGTTAACATACAGTTCTGACATATAAAACTTACATAATATTTCCTAACACCCTGTATATAATCATTGTAAAAGTAATAAAATATTGGATACACTAGGGTTTTCTAGAAATTGAATGAGTTTTTCTTTAAAAAAACAACTACACTTACATTTTGTTTTGAAGTGCATTTTTTTTGTAAATTAGTTACTTAAATATTTTTTAATATTATACGTTTTTTTAATATTATGATGTTTTCTGGGGTTAGAAACCTGCACGCCGTTTTAAATATGAATGAAGCATTCATGAATTGTTTTAAATATTTAATACTTTTTAAAAGCGGGGTACTTAAAGAAATATTTTAAAAATTATTTTCAGATTTTTTTGTCTTGGGTGTGAGAAATTTTAAGCTGTTTTAAACATGTTAATAATGAAGAGACATCAGGTAAATTTTAGGTTCATTTCAGTTTCTATTTGCCTAATCACAGTTGAAATATAAAATTGTTCTTCCTACTTACCTATTATAAATCAATCTCTTTAACTATTACTTTCCTGACAATAAAACGCAGACAAAATTAATTTTGTAACATTTTTAAATCAATATTAAAACAAATTAATGCCAGAACCCTCATAATTGCATTTTATATACATGATTCACTTTGTGCTAGAATTGCTAATGGTGGGTAAGCACTCACATGGCTAGAACAGGTGAGGCGCTTATTGACTATCACATCTGCAGTACCATTGCTTAAATCCCCCTTGAAGCTTGGGGCACAATGCGACTGCCTCAGAAGATGTTTGCTTGGTGGCAGATTTTTTCTACGAGATCAGTGGAATTCTAATGAGCAAACTGGTATCTTTCATTCTTTATACTCCTCACGCAAGCGTGGAAAGCACAGCGAGAAAGTGCCTCACGCTTCCCTTTCTCCACTAATGTAATTCCTCCCTTATTGTGGCATTCTTCCATTCCTTCATTGCACAGCGTACTGCCTGTGAGTTTTGTCCATTAGAGCACCTCTGATTATTTACATCCAGTGATCTGGCATGATGTAATGAGATAAATACCCTTCATTTAGCTAAATAGTGCAGAGCCGAAGAACATGACAGTGTGGCTCAGTATTATTTAGTGTTCATCCTTTTGTAGACTATGCAAGCGCAGCACAGTATCAGTCGGAGCTGTACATCTGGACACGGCGGACTTAAGTCCAAATAATTTTAGTGATGGAGCACAAAACTGTAATGTTATAAAACTGTAATTTTGTTTTCTCGTATTAATGTGTGTTACGGGAAAGATAGCTGTACAGGCATTATTGCAAGTGAAATGAGAATATGACACCCTTGACTTTGGTGACCATATGGCGACTTCGCCACAAATTTAGCGACTTTGGTAAAAGAAAGTAAGTTCTCGAAACTAGTGCAATTTTGGCTGTATTTCAGTTAGGAAAGACGTTACTGAAAAAATCTATAAATATGATGTCACGTCCTGTATGTCGTCACTACCTGGTTGAAAATCTATAAATAGAGAATCTCTCTTGCTGTCGAGTTAGTGTGACAGGCTGCGATTATAGAGAGCAGAGCTATATTATGGATACTGTGATTTGAATAGTGTCATTGCTGTGTCATTTAATGATTTGCAGTTGCATGTGCTACTAAATGCTGCAATTTTTTTATGAGATATAGTGCTTCAATTCGTCGAATAAAGGGCTATTTTCGTTTTTCCGAGCGTGCTGGGCTGATTTAGCACACCCATTGTGTAATTTTTGTAACAGTATTGTACTAGTGGTGCATGTTAGATACATGATAATATTATCTAATTTATTTGCTTTTGCTTCAGTTGATCTGTGTGTGATCTAAAGTTTCTACACAGCATAGTCTCATTAAGCAAATGCATGTATGAAGGCTTAAATGCTTTGTCAATCTATCATACACAGCTATTAATTAGTGCAATTTAAAAATTTGTCTAACTGTCAACTATTCTCCTCCACATAAATTTATATAAAGACAGAGAGTAAGGTGCCTTTTCCCACGTAATTATCGAGCACGTGATTAATGATTCACCTCATTAAGAATTTCTGGATTTAACAGACTGGAAAAGAAAATGGCTGTATAGTAAACTGAAATATGACATGATTTATTGGAATTTAATAGTCTATATAGTAATATAATTTTATACATTTATGCAACTTACTAATAAATGAATGAGTTTAATATGTTAATTTTTCATCAATTATTTATGATCGTCGAACAATTTTATAAGGGGTAGTCTCACACAGCAATTTAACTAAGACTGTGATGCAAATAGTGGATTTCATAGAGGCAGATTTATATTAGTCAAGTTAGACATTGGATAGCATATAAATTTCTCCGAAGTGGCGTCGGATTTGCTTAAGGTCTGTTGGACCTTACTGGACTGGCTGTCAGTGGTGCATAATGAAGTTTTAAGATCATAGAGCGAATTGGGTCAAAAGCAGACAATGAGAAGCTAAAGCAGTTAATCTCTGCGTCGTGAATTAGACTCTTTATGACAGTTCAAATATCATTAATAAATCCTTTAACCATTCAACGCGCACTGTTCCCGCTGGGATCACCAAACACTGACGTTTTGACTGTTGCCAGTCACGAAGAATAGATTTGATTTCTATAAAAATAGTTGCGGGTGACATAGATCCACGAGAATCCTTTACTTTTTAGCACGTCATTTCCAGTAAAAAATATGGTCGCGATTATTTTTAACATCACTGACATCCTCTGAAAAATGGAAGAATGCGAGAACAGCAGGATAGATTGCCCAATGCTGAAAAAGTGCAGCCGTTGCCATCGCTCGACTTTACTACCAGCAAGATGGCGGACGATCGAAACGTTCATCGCGTGCCACAGATCTAGAGACCCTTTTTGACGCAGCTGGCTGTGCGGCACAGCCAGCTGTCATCAGAAAAGGGTATCTAGATCTGTGGCACGCGATGAACGTTTCGATCGTCCGCCATCTTGCTGGTAGTTAAGTCGAGCGATGGCAACGGCTGCCCTTTTTTTCAGCATTGGGAAAAGGTTGTGCCTCAAAGGGTTATGGACACTTTTGTGGCTATTTTTCGCAATAATAAGGCTAAAGAGTTTAGGAAAATTCAAAGTTTCATAAGACAGGAAAAGTAAATATCAGTATATTTTTTCTTTGAAATAGATCAAAGCCAAAAATCGGCACTTTAAACAGTAAATGCCATAAACCATGATGCAATGAAATTATTTTATAACCACCTATATAAACATTAAATATTACACATTTTTTTCAATAGGTTGTATCACTTAGAATATATGCATTGTAATTATCGATAAATATTTACACAGCATTTGGAGTAAAAAGAGGCATTCACACCAAAGTCATAAACAGATTCAAATTTTGTTGAAATATGTTAAAAATGGTTGCATAACCAAATTTTCATCAGAAACTCTAACTCAATTTTAAATTTTATCTGAATATGCTTAGTAATAAAATAAAACAAATGTCTGTTTTATTTCCGCCATAAAAAATAATGTTTCGCGGCTTTTTAAACACATTATGCTCCACGCTTTTTACTTCAGTTGTAAATGTCAGAATTACTTCTTTCATTTCATATATTTTCAGAGTTTAAATTAAAAATTACACTAGTGGGGTTTCACAAGCATGAACAAAAGTACATTAGTATCATCAAACTAAATGAAATTTTTATGACCTAAATCTTTGTTTTCATGTATTCTTCACGAGCAATTGCAAACATGTTTTAAAAAGCGACTTTATGCTTAATATCATAATCAGGCACTGTGTAAATGGGTTTTCTAAGAAAAAATAATGCAGAAGCTTGCAACGGCTTATGCCAGAGGAGTTTAGAGTATTTCAGAAAAGATTAAGCTCTTCTATTTAAGTGTGGCAACAAGTTTAATTTTGAGTATTCTGAATGTGAATGAATATATAGGATTTTTTTAAAAAAGTATTTTTCTAGAGTTCTTTCTATTTTTATTTAAACAAAACAATTAAAGTTGTTATAATTGCACTTAGTTGAAACAATGAACTTTATATAGGTACTTGCACAACACTATACAGATATCCTTCAGTTTATGAAAGGGGAAAAACTTAACAATTTTTTTAGAAATATAAAAACATTTTAAAACATCTCATAGATTTCTGTATTCTCTCTTACAAAAAGCAAAACTTTGATCGCTATGAAACTTACAATTTCCTTTCACAAACAGTATTTTAATAACTATGCAGCTATTAAACATTTTTCCAAAATTATTTTGTGTTACGAATTTTCCTTTAGAAGTTCCAAATATTTTATATTTCTTGGTGTATTTTTATTTATAAATAAACACAGGTCAAAACATTTATTTTTATTTATGGCAAGGACTAAATGTACTTCTTTAATGTTCACATAAAATCAACCTTTACAAAATTATCGGACAAATTCAGGGGAAAGATTCTTAAAATAGTCAGTATTATAAAATAGGAATTAAGAGAAAAATAGTACGTTCTTTTAACACTTACTAGTACCTTGAAAATGATGGTCTGGTGTTTCAAACAGAATCGGCAACTCTCTTAAAGAGTGACTAATTCCTAGCAAAAGTACCTCCCATGCCTAAAGTTTGACTTGGCAAGAGCATTATACCGGCTATACGGATGTTGCCAGACCTAGTTCACGACAAAATAACTGGGTGAGTACGTTTACAAGTCAAATAATATGGAGTGACTCCACTCGACTATCCGAACACTTGAGATTTACCAAGCGTTTAAATAAATTTCATTTAACTGAATCGGATGTAGTATTCAGGCACTAATGCACTTAAAATGATTTGAGTGTATAGGTAGCAATGCATAAGAATACTTTTGTGTAGACATGTAAATAAATGTTGGGTGCACACTCGCTAAAATTTATGCAGTATGTAAGACAGTGACCTATAATATGCGTACATAATTTGATGTCAATAGGATGCACCATTTAGACACAAGCTTACTTTAAATTATTTGCGTCTGTAGTCCTTATATATTTATAAGAATTACTTTCTGAAAGCCTGTGAACAACCTATCAGCACCACACATATCAAATATATGCAGGTCATGAGATCGTGACCTATAATATACATACCCAATTTGAGCTTTCAATCGAATGCATCATAAGATACTAGAACACTTTAACGAATTTCCATACATTGCCTATAATGTAAAAGAACACTCACTTGTTGCCCTATCAAAACACTCAGTCCTATACTCAGCAAAATCTATACATGTTGTGTGACGGTGACCTATAATATACATACCCAATTTGAACTTCTTTGAATGCACCATTTAGACAGAAGCTTAATTGAAATTATTTGCGTCCATAGGCCGTAATGTATTAAAATTATTTTTTGCAATCCCGTAAACAAACTATCAACTTTACACACGCCAAAATCTAATCAGATCATGTGACTGTTACCTTTTATATGCAATTTGTGCTCATTCGAATGCACCGTTTAGACGTTAGCACACTTTCAATAATTTCCGTCTATAGGCCATAATATAAATGAAATATTTTTCGAAGCCCTATTAAAAAACTTCTATAGATTCCAAAATCAATACCGGTCTTGCGACGATGGTTTATAACATATATACTAAATTTAATCTCCATCGAATGCACCATTTAGGAGCTATCGTTTTCACTCACAAACACACACACATACACATATATACACACAAACGTACATCTCATAAAAATAGCATAAATGAATTCAGAAGACCTCAAAACGTGTCAATACACTTAAACCTCAAAGTCGAATTTATTCATGATTACAATACTTTCCTTAAATGTACACGTTCGGAAAGCTAAAATATAACGTCAAAAGTTAGAAGATCCTTATATATTTTTACTGCTTTAAAGTATTCGATACATTAGACCAGAAAGGTACGTCAATGGAAGGTTGGTTGGTTGTAGTTTAATGGCACAAGATCCAAATAAGATATACTGAGCCAGACGATGGGTGAAATAGCAAAGCTGTGTATCTAAGTACGTCAATAGAAAGAGATTCCTTGTCTTTAAAAGAAGTATCAACGGAAAAGATGGAAAAATCTCTTATAAAAAGACTAAATGCATATTACTCAAACACAAATCCTAATTCTTGAAGGTAGGTCCACCATCTAGCTATTATTATTATGAAAGTGTATAAAAATTTATATTAATACATCCCAATAGAAATTCGATGAGTTGTAAAATAAACAGATGAAAGACCTTTCAGAAAACAAGTAGCCACACGGCTGTTTGAGTTGTAAATATGGTGACTATTTTGAAAAAATTTTACTAATCTCTGCATCTGTGTTAGAGTATAATTTAAAAAAAGCTTAATAAATAAAAATCTTTGAATTAGATTCATGAGAAAATTTCCAGAAACCTAAAAAAAATAGTACAAATTGTGAAAATTTTACAAGGAAAATTTAAAATTTTTTGCTATATTTATATTATCGATTCCTTTGTACGCTTTTGATTGTTCTTATTCTATGTGGACTAAAATGATTGTTATTAACTAAAGCACAGAAATTTTATGCTAACAGTGTATCAAATAGTAACTGACTCTTACTTTTTAAACAACACCGTTAACTTTGTGATGTTACAAACGCATTACTGCTCTAGGCCCTTTACAGTCACTGTCACTGTATTGGTGCAAATGTATTTTTCAGCGACTAATGACTCAGTATTTTGTAGGTGCCGACAATGTACCTCCCTCTCGGTACGCGGCACTTTCCCAGCATTACAAGTACCTCTCCGTCATAAGCATTATCTAGATCATAAATTTAAAAATATGTACATAATAAATGTTTCTATAAGATTTCGCCAAGTGGTCATAAAAGAAAGTTTTGTTTACTTAAAATTCAGCTTATATTTCTTCTTTGTACAGCTACTTTTGTCATTTTTTTTAATAACTTCTTTTTAAAAATACTAGAATTTTGATTAATCAGGAATACTAGCATTTTAATAAAAATTAATTTTGCTTCTTTTATTCATTACAGTATATTGCATTAATGGTTTTTATAAGTTTGCTTTCTGCAACTCTCTTCATGCATTCTCTCTTAAACCAAACGATCAAAATACGATCCGACAAAGCGACGGAACAAATTTTCAAAAGTGCGCTTCTCCTTTTATTAGAGCTTTTTCAAGAGGAAGGGCACTTCTGTAAACTAAAGTTTTCTGAATCCGTAAATCCTTAATATTTAACCCTTAAATTAAATCATTTGTAATATATCACGAGGAAAAGAATTTGTAAAAAAATTAAAAATAAGAGGAAAGACAGGAAAAAAACTGGTCCTGCAAGTCCAAAACTGGTCCAGAGCTGAAATAAGATTCCTATGGTATAAAGCTAAAATATGAGCGAAGTAGCCGATATATCTGTTCACTCTTTTTTTTTATCTGCGCCCTTGGAGAAAAACGCTCTTTTGAATCCCCTAGTAGCACAATTAGTCCAAAAGGCGTTTAAAACACGTTTTTTAACGTCAAATAACGTGTTTCCAACGTAATTTTAACGTTTTTTGAACTATTTGTGCTACTAGGGTGTGGGTGGTAATTGGACACCCTTTAATTTATTTAATTTAAATGGTATACAACGACATACTATCAAATGAGCTATATACCATTTAACTTCATTTTTTAATTAGCATTGCATTTTATACGTTTAAGATATTTTTAATATTTTTTTTCATGAAAAAATATGCACATATGAGTATGTCCATTCAACGCGGTGGGAGTCATAAAGTAAGAGCCAAAACATTTATTTTAAGTGCATAAAATGTTTGTTGTGCCAGTTTAATTCTAGCGCTTTTTAGTTTCAAATTTCAGCTGTCAGGACTAATTTACCTTTTTACACACTTTCATGTTTTAAATTAAAAATTGCATTAGCATTTGCATTGCACCAACAAAAAATGTGCAGTAATATATTCTCCAAAAACATGTTCATTTTTGTGGTCTTTTTTATTTAGTTTTCTCTTAACTAGTGGTTTAAAGCAACACATATTCAGATTTTTGTATCCTACTTTGTTCTTTTTTAGTTTAAAATCAAAATATCATGAGACTACAGAAAAGGCTTTTTTTCTTAAGTTCTTTACTTCAGTTTATTTGAAACCAGCTTGGATTTTTTTCTGCCAAGACAATGTTTCTTTTCATTTATTTTGTATGAGTTTTGCAAGTAAGAATGTCCTGAGATTTCAAACGTTTTAAATATGCATAAACAGTAGCGGAATTTAATGTTTCTGTACCCTAAGCTCAAGTGCTTCCCCCCATTTCTGTAGGAAGTTTAAAAAAAGTTGTTGAGGTGTTCTTTATGTAGCATACAATGCGATATCGTATTTCTTAAGTATTGTACTCTATACTGCAGTAACTAAGATTCACAAGAATACGCCTATTTAAAATTAATTCTCATTGTACTTTTAAAATATGATACATCCAAGTAGCTTAGATGAATTTTTAAAATATCCTTTTTTGAAACTTAGTTGGAACAAAACCGATAACCATTTCTTTCAATTACTTTATGTTTAACATTTAATCTTTTTAATGATATTTCTTCTTTAAAAAGATTAAATGTTCAATATAAAATAATTATATTTAAGATTTAATCTTTATTTCGAAATTAAAACTATCATATTCGGACTACAACTATCATATTCGGATTATCAAACTTTTTTTCGAAATTAAAATCATCAAATTTGGACTTTCATTTAGCATTTCCTATTACATATACTTTTGAAATATTAAATAATATTTTGATAACTTTTTTATAGCACATGCATATAGTTTAAAGCTTGAATATTAAATATTTTTCTAAATTAATTTAGTGCTATCTTATTCTAAACTAAATATTTTGCACACTTATGCGACCTTCAAATAGAATTTCGGTGATTCATATGAAACTGTAAAGGAGGAAAAAATCTGGTTTCTATGAATATTCCCAAATGAATTTCAAGCTCAATGTTTTCAGTTAAAATTACAGTGAAAAAAAATTGTTTGACTAAAACCTTATCGCAATAACTGTTAAAAAAATAAAGTAGTAATTAGCCAGTATATCGCTGAGTACTTTTTTTTCTTTTCTAAAATTCCCAAATGTGTATTAAGTATAACGATTTTAGTTTAAAGTTAATTAATGTAGTGGGAAAATGACAGAAAATTTAGGTAGACGGAAGCATTTTGAGATGTCACGCATGTATTTATATAAGTGCAGTTAGGGAAAAACAAGTTTAGACATGAATATATTAAAAAACTTATTTTCATTTCTGAAAATGCATGCATTTCAAGCATTTTACTTTATAAGATTAAAAATAAAATTGAGTTTTTGTTAAATACATTTCAAATAGCTAAGATTTTAATTATTTAGCTCATGAAATGTTTTTGTAATATCTCAATAACACCACAGTTGATTTAGCATTAGATTTCTTATGTTATGTCAAATCATAACGGAAATGTTTAAATCAGTTCCACTGTAACAAATACAAGGTGTTTCAAAAAAGATGAGCGAAACTTTCAGAGATGACAAGCAGATGCAAGCTAGTAACTTTCATTACAAGAATGCATGATCGAAATTCAAAACTCAAATGCGCAAGAGTTCACCAAAGGTGCTCTTCAAGGATGAATGAGGCTTATCTACAACCAACATGTATGGTAAGATGTAAATCCCCATGCGCATCAATAAAACTTTTCAAGCAATGGTTTGGCAAGAATAATAAACGACCATCTTTCAAGACTTTTTCTTCTACCAGAGTGCCATTACGGAGAAAACTAATTCGTGTTTCTGTTACAGGAGCTGCCTAACATGTTCAACGGTATTTTCCATACTTTCGGTGGTTATGAGGTTCCGCAAGATATAGCACAAGTCTATTATGAATAAGAAGTGCGAAATTATCTGGATGTAACCTTTACGAACCAGTTCATTGGTCGAGATGGGCCTGCAACTTAGCCAACGCTCTCGCTATTTCTTTCATGCGTCGATTTCATTTCCTGGAGGCAGCTGAAGGCTCTTATTGTCACGAAATTTTGAAATGGACTTGCACTGAGGAAAACCCATCACGAATTTTCCATCTAAGTGCAACCTGTTTCGTCCGGAATTGCGATATATTGGGAACATAATATCCGCCCACGAAGTTCGAACGGAATGCAGGAGCACCTTTTGAGAATTGCCCTCGACATCCTGGGACCTCTTCGGTGAACTTCAGATGGCAACGAGTATATCCTACTTGTCGTAGAACATTTCTCAAAATGGCCTGAAGCGTATATATTCCCGATCAGGAAACTACGACCGTAGCAGAGGTTTTGGTGCAAGAATAGATTTCTAGGTATGGAACCCCTCTGCAACTCCATTCTGACCAAGAAAGGAACTTTACCTCTGTATTTTTTAAAGGACTATGCCAATCCTCCGCAATCGAGAAAAACTCGTCTTCACATCCCACTTCTGACACCACCGTTGCAGAAAACTCTGCTTAGTTCTGGGCTTCGTAGCTTAAAAGTCTAGCATATATGGAAAGTTCTAGTAAACAGCCCACTTGTCAGGGTGAAACAGGAATTTTTTGGTTCTAGGAGGTTGAAGAACAATCTTCAGTACACAGTCCACAGAAATTAATAAACAATAACACGTTCAGTTCTGTAGCTGTCAGCTGTCACGAACGATAGCTCTGATGAGAAGCTGTGCTTCGTTGTACTGTGGTATTATAAGCGATCGTCTCTCTTGTTTTGAGAAGCTTAGTTTTGAATGCTGTAAGCGATGCTTCATTGTTGTATGCAGAGGAATAGATGTCCATCTTCCACTAGAATTTCCACTCGTTTTTAATGAAAGGATTTTATTGTGAGAGAAGCACGGCATTTAAGAAAGCTTCTTACTTGATCAGCAGACTATCTAGGTGTTTAGATTATCAGAATATCAGATGTATGTAGTTCAGCAAAAATTACGTAAATTAAAAGAAGTAGACATAAAAGGTTTACAGGATGTCCCTTAACTATTGGTACAAAATATAAGGGGCGATAGGACACATAATAAAGCATCAGAATCGAATAACAAAATGGTGTCAAAAAACGCCGTTTCCACTTACTGTTAATAATCACTTTGAGAAAAGTATTGAAGTGTTCCTTTAATTTCTTATCCAAGTTTCATAAACAGTGAGCGTTTCTCCAAAAATTTCACCAATTAAATAAAACAGAATTTTTCAATTATCAATTTCATTCACGTGATTTCTGTGAAACACAGATTAGTTTTGTCGAATAATAGTCGGAAAGCTCACTATTATTTCAACGCGTGTTCCAAAATGATTTTTAACCTTTTACAGTCCAATGTCTCAATTGGGAACTCCAAATTAAAAATTTATCCACAAAATGAAATTTTATCAATATTGGCTTGAAAACATTAACAGATAAATTTTAAAAATGACTTGATTTTTTTCAAATAGAAGTTTCATTTCTATCATTATAGGAAAACCGAAAAAAATCGTGACAACATCCATTTTCATAAATTTTTACACATCTATCTTCTTACACCCCCCTCCCTTTCAAATTTTATTTATATCTTTACTTAAATTTAAAAATAAATCTTTTATTAATTCTTAATATTTCACTTATTATTCAAACTGCCCATCAGTATATTCAGTTTTTGAAACCAATGTAAATTCTAGTCAGACATAGCCCATAGCCCATGCTACCAATCGGAAATACACGGAAAATTGTGTTTTTAATAAAACTTTCCCCAACTTATGATTCTTTGTTGACTAATATCCTTTAATTAACACATTGGTGTGTTTTGGGATTAAGGCCAATTATCTACACGAAGGATCTGGGCTTATGGGCGGAATGCCCTCCGTGTGGGTCTTTTTAAGGGGTCCTAACCCGTATTTACGCTAAGTTTCGGAGAAAACCACGGAAAACTCCGAACGGTTAGACCCCCGTCTAGTGGTTAGAATGACCGGTTACGAAGCTTTAGTTCTCCAGTTCGAAACCAAGTCTCGGAAGCTTGAAAATTGAAGTTCAGATGGCAGCATTAAAATTCAAAGAGAAGAGGAAGAAGTTCGAATTTGCTTTTTTTTTTTTTTTTTTACTTTTAAAAAATTTTATCTAGCTGGGATATACCCCAATTTTTATCGATTGTTCAGTTTAAAACTTTTATCAAAGGTCATAGGCTTCACATCCTAAGTTGCAAGGTGTTTGCTCTTCCGAGATGAATATAACCCCAATCGCATCGGCTTTACAACGGCTCTACGTCCAATTTTCCCCCCTTGCCGATGATCCAACATTACTATTCGGGAGAGGACATGCCCGAGCAAAATCCGAGATAAGAGCCCCCGACGCGATGAAGAACCTTGCATGGCGCGCGCTGCGCTTCCTCCCTGTCCGATCATCGGCGTTTCAGGAACCGATGACCGTTTGCTACTAGGGTAGGTCGACGGACCCACGACGGGACCCGAACCCGGGACCTTCACACTTTGCCCTTCTACCATTTCCAGTGACATACTTACTGTGCCGTGGCGAGGCGAAAAACTAACGAATTGGAAGACAAAGTATGCAAAAAAAAAAAAAAAAAAAAAAAAAATTAAAATGTGCATGTATCTTAATGCTGTCTGTGAAAGATTTAAAGCTATGTTAAGACCATATTGCTATGCGATTCTTATAGCTAATTAAGTGCCCTATCTCCGTTTAGATTTTGTACCAATAGTTATGAGACACCCTGTAAAATTTCTTCTTACTTAAATGAATAAGTTCTCTGAAATCCTCGAAATGTGTTTTTTTAAATACAAGAAAAATCTACATACTCATTGAATTCTCCACCTTATCAGCACACGATCAATCCGAGAAACACGAATGCAACTTGTGAAGATTGATTCTTTTTCATCGGTAGTCAGAGAAGATGTTGAATTCCCATTCTAATGAAAGGTTAAAGAAGGCTCAAAAAGTAATGCCTGCACTTCAAACAGAACACAAGAGAAGAGAAAAGAAAAACTGTACCTCTTTCTGGAATTTCGTTCTTTTGAGAATGCTGATAACAGAAGGAAGTTTTTTTTTTTTTACATTATATTTTCTTTCGAAACGAGATATATGATGAAGATCCTTGGAAAATGGAAGAAAAGTATATGGTCAGATGAATGCTGTAGGATACATATGGAGTACTGCAAAACCTGCTCACGTATGAAGTAAAAAGCAATGATTGCTAATGGAGTGTGTGTGTTATTGCAATTCAACCAGACTTACAAAAATCGAATGGCCATGGGAAATATAAACGAAAGACCTACTGTATATTTCAGTTTCCAAATATGGATGGTGGGAGGTGATAAGTCCTCATTTAAAACCTTTTCTAATATAGAGAGAACGTGATATAAGGTGTTGGACATAAATTGACAATCATTTAATCTGTTCTTTAAATAAATATTTATAGTTCTTTAAAAAATAAAGAAAATATGTAAAATCTTTCTTCAGAATGAAAAATTTACTAAAGGTAAAAGATAAAATTAACTGCGCTGTTTCAAGTATTAAATGGATGTTGGTTTTTATATTAAACTTGTTAGATGTGAAACAGAAAATGTTTGGAACAGGAATTCACACTGAAAATTTTATATTTTATTTAAGTAAGAGAAATATTACATTTTAAAATTGTCTCTTAAATTTGCAACTCACTCTAATATGCAATACTGCTTAAAAAATAAACACTCTGATTTTAGTGATTCGTGGAATTTGTTTGACCTTAAGCATTTTAAAGTTTATTTGATAATATTAAGCAAGAACTGATTGAAGATTTTTTTTCAAATATATAAGAATAGTTTTTTTTTTTCTAACCTAAATTTTGAAATTAAAGTTAGTCAACTTTTTATGCATTATTAATAATCGTCGAATGCACTAATCTAATAAAAATATGTATAAGCAAAGATCCCTTTATGATTCTTTGTTGATAAAACTCACTTTTAAATTTTTAAATGTCCGCCTCCTACTTTGGTTCCATTGCTTCAAGATTAACTCATACAAATTTTTGGGTCGATTAACATATTTTAAAACGTGCCGACTTGAGAGAGAATATGAAAGATGAAATATCGGGGTTTTTGATACCGATGCTTTTCTGTTTGTTGTCAGTCTCTTGGTCTTCTTCAAGCATTATTAGAAGTACTTCATAATAGCACTTAACAGTTTATTATTAATAGTCAAGGGTCAATTGATAGAATCCAACAAATTAACAGAAAGGAATCTGCTGACTGCATAAAAAGAGCATTTCGAAAGGCCGTTTCTCAAATTTTTACTGTTCACTGGAATGGTAAGCTTTAATCAGCATAAAATGTCAGAGATACAAAAGATGAAAGACTACCAACTAATGCATCTTTCGGTAACATAGAGCTGCTCACTGATTTTTGATAATTGAAAAATGCTAGTGGTAAATAGCAAGCATGGGCTTTTTGGACTGTTTAACAAATAATTGCCTGGAAACCAAGGTGCAGATTTTGCTCAGTGGCACAACTGTTTCAAACACTGACCGCTTAAATGGTGTATCAAGCCTTTAAAAACAAAAATTATAGAAAAATTTTCTAGTTGCTTATTTCCATGCCGTCGTGACATAATTTTTCTAAGTGTACTTGAAAACAAAATGTGCGAGGTAGAGAGAAATCCTGACGTACTACTTTTCAAAGACTTGAGAAACAATTGAAGAAACTTCAATGTTAATAATATCAAAATAACGAAAGAGCAGTTGGAACAGCATCAATGAAACAGAAATTTCAGTAATATTGGAAAAACAACTAAACAAACAAATTCTGAGAGACGTCATTAAACAACTTACCGAACTATACATAATGCTTTTTGAAGGATATCCTGAAAATAAATTTAAATATTTGCGTTTGAGTACTATGCATCAAGCTTGATGGCCCGATTAATTTATTCTTTGAAAACGGCTTTGTTCAAACCTAGGCGAAAACTTTGTTGGTACCTAGGCAAGACTTCAGCTTCTTAAAATCTTTAAAATTGTACGAAAGGCTTCACGAAACCTTTTCACGAGCACGTTTATGCAGCACTTCTGGTATTTATCAGAATTGTCAATTTGATCATTTTTTCAATGGGAATCTCTATATTCTAAAAAAAACTAAGGGCCGCTGTCGTCGCCGCTGTCGAAAGCTTGTTCGCCTATCTTTCCCTAAACCGTGGGGATTTGAATTTCAACTAAGGTGCCCACAGATTCGAAAAATTCCGAGGAAAATGCTAAACTGACTTAAATTTCGAAAATCGAATTATTTTAGAAGATATTAATAAAAAACTAAAAAAATAAGCATAATGGTTGCCAGATTTGGCATAAAATCATTCATTCCTTTGCAACAAAGCTTTTCCAAATATGTAGTATCACGTGTAATTGTCCAACATGAAGTAGAAATACACCCATTTTACGCCAAAATTAAAACTATATGAAAAAAGTAACTCAAAATGTGTTTTCAATTTTCAAACAGTAAGTTCGCTTAGACAACAGGAGTTTAGAATGAGCGATTATTCGTTTTTCCAAAACCTAATATCTTGAAAATGAAAAATAATTAAATTGCAGATTATTTTAAAGCCGGTTCGGTCCAGCTGGATTATTTGCTACCAGTAGAAAGTTGTATTTGGCGGAGTTAACTATGCCATTATAGCAGTTATAGTACACTTTGGATATTTGTTAGCGCGACGAGATGGTATAATTCGTGGTGCAAAGTACGCCAACCTGCAAACGATTATGCAAATGAAAATATGGATAACGGTTTTCCGGGAACCTTAAATGAACCGTAATTATAGGTTGTGAGCATGTGTCAATCGCCAAATAATGAAAAGTCGCAATTGGTGGCAAGCTATCCTATCTGTTCAGTAGCTTTTATTAACTTTACATGTACGCAAGTCGCCAAATAATGAAAAATCGCCATGGGTGGCAAATTCGCAAGGTGTCCAATAGGTTTTACATTATTAAAAATACAGCTGAAACAGATGTTCTGATTTTATTACGATTAAGCTCCTAATTAATATAAATTTGAATGGCAACATTAAATATCATTGTGTTTCTGAGGAGTGCAAATAATTTTTCCAGCGATTATAAGAGTACGCACTTCAGGTGTAGTATAGCTCAGGACCCGTACAACACGGATTCCCATAACAAAATATCTTCCGTGTTATGAGGGGGAGGGGGTCTACTGTAGTGTGAAGTTTAAATTTTTATGTACCAATGAACATGCAAGAACCAAGCAATGCGTAGCTCAGTAACATTCTATCTGATCCAATCTTCGGGTTTTGTCTGTTGAAATTATGTCTTTTTTACGAATAAGCCTTATTAGGGGCCAAATGCCTCTTACGAAAAGCGAGCGTAGCGAGTCTGGGGGCTTAGGCCCCTAGTGCTTATATATAAGCAAAACTGAAATTCGTTGAAAACCTACTCGTCGTCTTAGACATGGAACGTAGATATTCTTTCTGTTTACCAGGGGTGGCCCTAGGGTACCTGACTTCCCCTGCTCTAGATCAAGTTTTTCTGGATTTTTGAGTTTGAAGTGGCTTTTATGAAAACTTTAAAATAAAAAGTGCCACAAACAATAAAATGGAATATTTCAAATTTTATAATTCAAAAATAATGACCTACTATAAACTCAGAAATAAATTAAATAATGTGATGGGGAGTCACAGATTTTTAGAACGGTTGAAGGCCTGCCATGATGGCTATTGCCTGGTACTTGAGTTTCTTTTGTCGATGGATTATTTTACTCGGCAATATGGACGTTCACTTTAGGTCATACTACTGAATGACGCCGAAAAACATAAACTTAGTAAGAGTAATTCCTATCTAAAAATATACCCCATTCAGTAAACCAAGTCGTGTCTGTACATGAACGAATATCTATTTAAACAGAAAAGTTTGTGCTTACCTTAAAACAGATGTTATAAAACCAAATTTTAAGAATTGTATTTAGACTCGTAATACTGTGACCGCTTGAATACCGCCATTGCTTCTTCTTCACTTGACAAAACTAGTTTACGTGTTATCCGTTAGATAGCGCTACAGTCTAAGAAAAATGATATGTGGATCATTTTGCCCACTAGGACCATTTTGGGTTACCTTCCCCTAAACTTTTTTTTTAAGTTACAGGTCATTGTCCGATTTTTAAATTACAGAATGATCTTAAAATACTTTTTCGCTTTTTTCACATGTACTTTTCATTCTCAAAAACACACATAAGTGAATCTTTAACTATTTCTCTTTTACATGTCTGCATCTGGAAAGATGTTCGGTTGTAGCATATATTTCATTGAATAAATAATATTACGTTTTAACTGTCGCCATTGTTTAAATAACAATCAATCTTGATTAAAGCTTCAAGGAAAAAAAAATCTTTGCATAGTTTTCAATTAGTTTTTCCTAATTCATTGCATTGCTTTTAAAAAACCTAATGGGGTTCAGCTTTTTGCAGCAGTTTCAGAAGCCTCATTTTAAAATCTGTACAAATACACATTTTTCTAAATTTTAATGGTGATAAAAACCATACACTGAAAAATATTTTTTATCTCCAAGTATAATATTTTTTAACTCCAAATATAAACATTTATTGAATTTCTTTCTGTTATTGTTTTTTTTTCTGTTATTGTTTCTTTTTTTCTGTTATTAAATATTTTTATACTTTGTCTTAATTCTTTTATTTATACTTTAAAGTAATTATCACGAAAATATGCGTTTTTTTTTATTAAAATATCTCATTGGTGGAAAATACTTTTTTTGTACCTTTTAACTTTAAATTTAAAAAGTTTGAGTCAATTTCAAGAGAAATAAAAAAGATTATTCTAATTAATCTTTTTTATTTCTCAATGAAAGGCTCAATTGCTTCTTAAACATAATATATAACAATATATAACAATATATTTATGAAAATGTTATATTGGTGCAAAAGGTTCCTATGGTTGCATTTCAATTTAAACTACTGAAATGTAATTTATTGTTCTTTTTTCCCCCATACTGCATTCCCATTAAAAATGAAAAACAAAAACATTGATTGTAAATTTAAACTACATTTTCACTTTCACGAATTTTCAATATAGATATGTACAAATTATCTGCATAATTTCAGATTTAAAAAGTAATGTGAAAAACGGAATAATATTTCGCATTCTATCGTATAACAGATAACCTAGATAAGCAGAACATCATCTGGTTTACACACTTTAATGGGAGCATAATTGTAAACATAAACTGGTAGAAAATATATAGAGAGTCTCCCAAAAAGATTTTAACACGCTTTAATTCTTTATCTATTTTAAATAAGTGCTCAATGTAAATTGCAAAAGTGTTCGAAGAAAGGCAGCGGTTCTCAACCTTTTAACGTCGCAAAAAACCAAAACCCGCAACAAAGGCTAACTTACTGTGGCGCACTCCCCCCCCCCCTCACATTTTTCAGCATACATTCAAAATTAAGAGGGGTAATTTTCTCTTAACGTAGTCTTGTTTCCTATCTTATTTTGAATATTTTTCAATTCACATTGCTCACTTACCTCTGAAGAATATTAGCGTGTTATCACCTTTCTAAGACCCCTGTATACTTCTTCATCCTTACAGCAAAAATGGTTATAGCATTGTGATGTCTTTCTATACTTTTTCAAGGGACAATAAAAATTTGAATAAAAGTCGTATTCACCCTATCGATGCAAGATGAATCCTGAAAACACAAATCCAACTCGAAAATATGCACTTTTTTTTCGGTAAACAGACAAGATGTGGGACGTCTAATGAAAGGTTAAAGGAGGTTCGAAATAGAGCATGAGCTTCGCAGAAAACCCCGAGAAGCAAAAAAAAAAAAAAAAAAAAAACAGTATACTTTTCTGGAATGCTGCTCTTTTCAGAATCTTGATAACAGAGGAGACGTTTTTTTTTACATTGTATTTTCTTGCGGAACGAGTTGTATGATGAAGATTCTAGGAAAGCAAAAGGAAAAATATGTGGTGAAATGGCTTCTCCGTGATACATATGGAAAAGTACAAAATCCTATCACGTTTGATGTGGAAAGGGAACAATTGCTAATGACAAGTAACTGTTGCAATACAAGCAATCGTTTGTCGGAAGTTGAATGGTGATGAAAAATAATAAAAAGTATAGAACAATTGTTATGTGAAACTATAAATATTGGTGGAGAAAAACATGTAAATATTTCATAATAATAGTTATAAAACTTGAACATTACTACAAAGGAAAAATATCGATAGCTAAGTAATTGCTTAAGATAGTTTAAGATAGTTTAAGTACTTAAGATAGTTTAAGTAATTGCTTTCTAAAGTATTCAACTAGAGGAGAAAAATGCCAAATATTTAGTGTTTTTCTTAAAAATCTATTTGTGAAAACTATCTTGTAGTATTTTTGTTTTTATTTTCACTGAAATGTAATAAAATAATTACTGCAGATTCGTTTCCAAACATACAGTGCATAAAAAGTGGTTGGTATAAATTGGTATTGCAAATTTTTTCTCTGTGATTTGAACTAATGTACTTTAACTTTTTGAAGTAAAAATAAATAAAAAAAAGATCTTGTATCCATAAAAAAGCCAATAAAATAGACCGATCATGTGTGAAATGTAAAGTTTACTGATAAGCTTTTTCTTATTTCCTTATTCTGAACGGGGAATATAGTGATCACGAAAAATTTTGGGATTCAGATTTTGTCGGTATCTGAATTAACTTTGATGAGTTTTTCCATGACGTCTCAATGTACGCATGTATTTATGCACATATGTATGCATGCACGATCTATTTCGAACAACTATGAGACCATTTTAACGACTTTCTTTTTCGTAAGAGAGTATAGAATTAATGTATAGCTTTTAGTAACAGGGGTAGAGCTACATTCAACGTAGCTGAAGATATAACATCGATTCTGCGGACTCTTTGCATACATCTATAGGCATACAATGTGTTAATATTACTTACTTTTTTAATATAACAGAAGGAATTTATGGAAATTTTCATTTGCAGCTGCTTTTTAAGAGAACTATTTAATACTTCACATACAGTCTTGTTTGTGGGACAACTTGATGGTGAGATTTTCATAAGCACATTTCAGACGAGAAACAAAATTGGTAGATATTTAAAAATAAAGTATATCTTCATTACGTAGTCCTGTCTCAATAAGAAGTAAACTAAAGCTTTGGTTCTTTATAATATACAAATAGAAAATGCATTCCTTTGCTTTTATAATTCTGAAAATTTGAAATTAAATACTAAATTTGTTACTCAGAAGAAAAGCGTTATAATATGTTTCTTTACTATTTTGTATTAGAGGGATATTAAAGTTTCTCTCATCTTACTCTGTCATGAAGAAGTTAGCTTAATAGTTCGTGTTTATTAAAATAATTAGTTTTATACATTTAAGTTATATTTTAACTTAAATCTTAAGTTATAATCTAACTTGAAACTTCCAAATTCGTTTCCTAAAGCAGCCCTCTTTTGATCAATAAATATTGACAAAAATAATAAAATTAAATTCCACTCCATATATACTATCATTTTGCAACAGTTATTTTGGTTTACTATTTTGTTGAGAAATGAAAGGTTATATAGTTTTCAACTTCGTATTCTACAAAATACAAACTATTATTCTAATGGTTTCAGCTTCTCAGTTTTATTTTAAATTAACTTTATTATTTTCAATTAAATTGAAAAAAGTTACTTTAAAAATACTCTCTTTTTAATACCTATACGCAAAGAATGAAATACTTCCCATATTTCTTTCGGACATGGAACCACAATAGGAAGCTTAGTACATTACATATCAAACCAACAAAGCAATAAACTCTAATACCATCGCAACATACAGATCTCTAGTATGAACTTTCCAATAAGCTTTATAATACATTTATTTCTCCTGAACAGCAAAACGCAAAATCTCCCAAATCTACATTGGGCGTATGCACAAGCATACTCAGATTATTCGAGTATACGAAAACTTAAAAGCTTTTGTCCTTAGCATATTTTCGCCAATACTTCAGCCAATAAGTGCCATGCACTAGGAAAATAATAAAAATCCAATATATCGGAATGATTTTTGAGTGTGCAAGGATATAATTTGGTTTGCAGCAAATTGGCTGCCTTTGAAAGTTTTACAATAAAACCGATTTCCTCGAATCAATTGCTTAATGCAGTTGCATTGAAAGCCAGAACTGAAAACTTTTCGCATAGCATTATAGTTGAATCATTGTATGAAAGTATTGAAAAGAAGGAAGTTTTCATCATTCTGTGCAGTTTTTAATATCTTAATGCATTTGATTTTATAAAAGCAAGGGACGAATATGCATTTTTTTTTTCTGTTTAGTTGATAACTAGTTTTATTTTTCCTGCCTCTTTGCAGTTCAAATTTTAGATTGTATTATTTTTCAAATTGCACTTCTACATATGATGTCTCTAATTTGTATATTTAATGTTTCATAAAACATTTTAAAGTAGTTACCAATTTAGTGATCATTGCATAAGTGAAATCACTTTTAATTTTCAGTATCCGAGATTTTCCAAATGATTAATAGAATAATAGAGCTGAATGATTATAATCCAAAGAACTTCAGTGGAACTCTAAACTTTCTAGAAACTGAGTGAAGAGCACGTATATGTGTATATGTTTCGGTAAAGCAAGACTAAAGGTAAAACAAGGCTAAACCGGTTAAAGTGGGAATTACCAAGGATTAACGACTAAAGCTGGAGGAGTTCCGAAAACTTTCCCTTTAAAGCGAGAAAAGCTGGGTCTTACCAATCTTAGTCGATTAAAGCCTGAAATTGTGTTATGTATGTTTATAAACAAATTCTCATTATGAGGCCATACAAGAATAAAAGTAAACCAGGACACAATTATCGTCTTTCTTAGTCGGCAAAACGTTTTGAAATTTTCATAGAAACTTGATTTGAAGACATCTTAGATCTGCATTATTAGATGAATTGGTTCTACACTTTAAAAAGGAAATAGTCAAAGGCCATGCGTGATATACTCCTAACCAACTGTTTAGCTAGCACGAACTGGATTGTCTAACAAGCCAGTTTGAGCTGGTTTTAGGTGGAAGCGTTCGAAACTATTTGACTTACTAGAATTCGTTAGACCCAGTTAAAAGTAAAAGCATTGAGAAGGCTTTGACCGTTAACCTAAAAAACCTTCGTAATCTCCAACTTTAGCAAACTAAACTTAGGTATGACTTTCATTCTTGTTTTAGCCGTGACATATGTATACTTACAACCATCCTTATTTCACAGAAATGTTTTCGTCATGATCATATACTACGTACAGTTCCCCTATCAGTGATCTCCGTTTTGTTTTGGGAATCTTGATCATAGATCTAGTTCCAGAAGGAATCATAAGGCATATAATATTCCCGTCTCCCCATGCAATCACGATCGTAAAGCGAACGGAATTCAAAAAAAGGGTTACAAAGTACTTCTTCCTTTGCTGGGCCCACTTGAGAGAAACGAAGACAATAATCCTAACCTACTTACTCTTTCATTCGAGGGGAATTCCACGTCTTCTTCGTTTACCGATAGAAAGAAGGTGTTTTTTCGAGTTGGATTCGTAGGTCTTGGACTGATTCCTTGTCGATTGGGTGAATACATTGTATATGCAGATTTTCTTTGGAGGAAGTGGAAAATACGATGGATATATATTTTTTTCAAAAAACAGAGGTTTATTTATGTTATGTGGCTCAATGTTTATATATTTTTATAGGTACTCGAATTTATTTTTAAAAACGTATTTAAAATATGTATGACAGAATTTTTTTTAACTTTTTCAATCGCTAGCACTTGCCGTCTTGGACATTGTCCAATAATAGGGCCTCCAGAAGTACTAGCCAGTCTAATAGGGCACTACATAAGTAGGCTAATGTTTGACCACATAAGATAAATTAATATTCAATTATTTATAGGGATGTGAAACGAGAGGGAACAAAGATTTATAGCCTTATGCGATATGAGTAAATGTTTTTATCATCGTTTTACGGGCTTATTTTTCATCCATCATTAATTATTTATCATAAATGATCAAAGAATGTATGTGAGTGTAGTTTTCTTTATTATAAAAAGAATTATTTTACAACCAGAAGAGCATTTTTTACAGTTTCAAATAGACAAATCGCCTCTGATATTGGATTATTTGAGTCTGATTTACGATACAGAGTGTTCATCAAATAACACACTGAATTTCAAAATTCATATTCTCTAAATCAAAGATCAGTAAAAGAATGTAGCAGTAAACGGTATGTTTACTTTGTAACCTGTAAAATTTTTCAGCAGAAGTTTCGAAATCGTAGTTTTAATAAAACTAACATTACAGTGACTTACACAGACTTTTTAAAAGTGGGAGTTGGTATGAACGTAACTTTAATGTTGTAAGGCGTAACCTTTATCTGAAAAATTCAAAATTTGCGGACTTAATGTTAAAAATCCTCGGAAAGAGGGGTTAGACTCCCTGAAACCCCTCCTTGCATACATCACTTCTAGCAGATGGCACTGCACGTCAAAATAGATTTACGGTCATCAATATAAATATAAACTCATTTTCTTCAGAAATTGAGGAACAATCTTTTAAAAATGTCCACTTTTACGACCTACAGAGATGGTACAAACGAATAATGAAATTTGTCATCATAGATAGTACTGTCTGAACGGAAATGGTTTCACATTCCACACAATTCGACGATTCAAGTTCATCCAGCATGTTGTTATGGTGCCGGTAGATGGTGTCTTTCAATGTGTGCCCTTGAGAAAGTAGTCAGATCAGAAGAATATGGACTCTTCCGATTACACCTGTTAGTGATTTTTGTAACTACTCTTTAGGAACTTCTTTATAAAATTCTTACAGCTTACATAATAAATATACTGTTTGTGGCATCCTTGTATTGATCTTTATTTTTGAAATTTTTAACTTTGAAATTGGGTTGTTATTTGCTACACACCCTGTACCTATTCCGGTATTTTAATGCACGATCTCCTCATATTTTTACACTATATATTACTCGATTTTGTTGTGTCTATCATCCAGCATTCATTATGCCATTTTCTTGTGGAATGTTGATCACATATCTAATTATGAAAGGAAATATTGAAGAAAAAAAACACACCTTTGTTACTAACATTCTGTAAGAGAACAAAAAAACCCACAAAAAGCTGCAGTTTTTCCCCCTCTTCGAGCTACGTAAAGCATAGATACTATTTTTGGCCTCTTCTAACCTTTCATTAGCTAGAAATTCCTCATCATCTCAGATTCCCAATAAAAAGAAAGCATCTTTTCAAATTGGAGTCTTCTTTTTCTTGAAGATTGATTCTGCGTCGATAGGTGAAAACTCATCGATGTACCTTATTATGTTTCCTTGACAGAAAAGGATTTGAAAAAATAACTGAATTCAAAATTGAGATTTTTTGTAAGTGTGTAGTTTTACATACATGAATTACCATATTTATAAAAATTAGAATCGTACTTTTAATCGTAAAAACAATCACTTGCGTAGCTAAGGAATAAGTTTTTGAAATAAACTAAAATTAGATGTAAAATAACACACACGATAGATAGAAAAGGGGAATTATTTTAAGTATTTATTAATGGAATCATTTCCGTTTTACAAAGTATTCGTCCTTCTTCAGTTGTAAAAAAGTATCATAATACACGCAAGAAAAAAGTTTAGAACTGTAAAGCAAAAACTCGTTTTTTTTTTTCTTAACTGTGTCATATAATAATAGAAGTTAAATTTAAAAGAATTTGAAAAGTTCTGATTATTATATTTTTGTAAATATACACAACTCACTTTGTATCCTCAATTGTAGACACAGGTCTGAAACCAGGCGCGTAGCCAGGAAAATTTTTCGGGGGGGGGGGGGGGATATGAACTTATTTGTGTATAAATAGACGGATTTTTATCACTAATCCAAAAATTTCGGGGGAAAGATATATCCCGATATCCCCCCCCCTGGCTACGCCCCTGTCTGAATCGATTAACAAGGTAAGTACTGATAACCAGCAATAACCTGATAATGAATAACCAGCTAAGTATCTATCATATAGGACTGTATTTTTACAGTATAAATCCTAGTCCAATATCAGATACGAAAGCACTGATAGGTGCACTGATTCTCTTATGGTTGGAAGCTAGCAGGGCTTGAACCCAGCAAAGCTGAGCTGCTCCTTCCCTTTCCCGGACGGCATGCATTTTTTCTCGCCAACGCACTGCCTGAATAAACTTTTGCCGCAATATTTCATCTTCATGTATTCTGCCGTTTGTCGTAACGCAACCACGCAGTCCTCCCTATACCGCTGCGCGCCTTCATCTGCCCTGCTAGGTACCGTAAATGCCGGCGTATAACGCGCACCGGTGTATAACGCGCACCTATAATTTTAAACTTCATTTTTTAATTTTTATGTGTATCCTCCGTATAACGCGCACCCTTTACTTTGCAATCACAGACTTGTCCTATGGAATCCAGAAAGTTTTTTACTTTGGGATATGTTCAGATCGCATTTAACGGATAATACAAAGAAATTAATGAAAGAGTGTAACACAGACATGGCAGTTATTCCAGGCGGATTAACGCCATTAGTTCAATCTTTAGATGTGTGTATTAATAAACCATTCTGAGGAAATTTAAAACGATTTTGGAATACGTGGATGTTGGAAGGAGGTAAAACATTCACGAAAGGAGGTGAAATCCGTCATGCCAGTCTAGAAATAGTGTACGAATGGATAATACAAGCATGGGATGAAATTAAACCTGACAAAATGAAAAAGTCATTTAAAAAATGTAGTATATCGAACAATCTAGATGGAACGCATGATAACTATTTATTTATGGATCAGAGTAACAGTGATAGTGAAGATGAAACTGAATTTGATCATGTGCCCGAAAATATGCCCGATCATGTGCCCGAAGATGAATATGATGAACTTTATAAGCTGTCCGATAATGAAAATTGAAGTTCATAAGGTGTGTCATTTCTTTTAAATAAACAGCATTCAGGTACGTGTAGAAATCTCATTTTTCATCCTCATCTTTTCCTTATTTTTAAATTTATCATTTTTATAACCGGCGTATAACGCGCACCCTTAAATTTCGACCTTATTTTTTGTATGAAAAGTGCGCGTTACACGCCGGAATTTACGGTATTTCAGTTTTCGATTTCACCGATTTAACCTTCATGCATGCAGTGAGAAATTTCTTTCGTCTTGACAACGATGGCGAGCTTTGTATCCCACTGCTGCCACCAAGTTCTTGGTGCAGATATGCGGAGACGTTGAAAATTAAAATTTTTGGTAAAGGCAATTCAGATCGTATAGCGTAACATTGAGGTGTCAAAATAACCTGTGTTCGTTGCATTTCCAAAGTGAGTAAGAAACAATTAAGAACCAAAATCGTTTATTTAAAAAGAATAGTAATTATGACGGTGGCTGTCAGCACAGCGAAAACAAGTGTGGTTTATTTTGACTAATACAAAGTGAGAAGTGAGGAGTGATTCGAAAAAGTGTGAGAACACAGAAAGCCAGCCTGGCGATATTGCTGAGAGCTAGAAAGAACGGTCGCTAAATAAATCGCTGGATTAAAAAAAAAAAAGAAAAGATCGTTACGCGTTAATGCGAGTTTGCCAAAATTTAAATGTGGATTCCCAAGGGGATCGTCAAAGAGAAGTTGTAATGCAAGAAATATTATTGAAACTCCGTGGGAACAGGATGAAAAAGAGACATCCTCGGACAGGAGAATACCTGCTAAATATATTGAAGAAGTTAAAGCGAAAGTAATTTAAGAAACGTGATTAAAATAGCGTAACGGATAGAGATGTGAATTTAAAAATGGCAAAGAGAATTAAGAAAGAAAATCAGAACTAATTTAAAATATGTGATGAACTGCATCACAAGCGCCATCTAGTAGACATCTTTTTGCATTAACTTTTTATAAACTTTTTTGAGCGCGTCTCCTGTACAGCCCATATGCGAAAGTTGGTGGTAATCCGCTCACCCGTTTCAGCTGCAGAATACTGTTTATTAAAACTGCAGTCAAGGGTATTAAATTTATACTTTTTACGCTATCTATAAAGCAGTATAAACTTCTTGAGTTACTTCACAAAAACTAGAATTGGAATTTATTTCTTTTTATGATAGCCTTGATTTCTACAGAAAGAAAAACAAGAGAGTGAATTTAAAAGGTATAATCCATGATGCTAAATATATGTATTTTGGAAAAGCATAAAATCTGCAAAGTGTATCTCCAGGGATATAATTTGTAAATGAAATGAACATTTTGAAGTTAAAACATCAGTTTTATTTTTAAAAATCCGAATTTTATCAGTTCAGAATTAATATTTTATTCGTCCTAAGAAATAAAACAATTTTTAAACGATAAACTTCCTTCTATTTCTTAAAGTAGGAAGTACTTCTCCGGAAATTATAAAAGCATATACGTGTATTTTTTTAAATGCATCTAATAACAAGTAAAATTAAAAACCGTCGTCAATTAATTCGAAATCACCTAGTGAATATCTACGATATTTAACAACGCTTTAATTTGCAGCATTATTTATGGGAGGCAACCGTTTTAAAACAAATCAGTAAATATTTGTGCTTTTGTTATGTTCCCCATCCAAGCAATTTCAATCAAACAAAACAAAATAAACGCAAAAAAGTTCTTATTCGCGAAAACAGAAATAAGCTCTAAAAATTCCCTTCTAATGAAAAATCAGTTGTTCGTCTTGAAATCTTCACGATATCAAAAAATAAGATATTTTCGTGTATTTTTCGTTTTCAATCGCAGATACTTGATAATGATGTTTATTTTCCTCCTCTTGAACATATTTACGAAACGGATCTCCGTCTTTCATTTTTTTTTCTTTTCGTATACAAAATCCAATTGGAGCAAATAATATACCATAAAAGAACATCACGTACATTTTAGCAAATGACTATTGTGTAAGGCAATTACAACTCCATTAGCTTTTGGAAACCATTTGTAAGATCAACAGTAATGTCTCTCAGTGTTAACACAATCGTAGATTATAAAAAAAAGTGTTCTCAAAAAATTGTATGATGCTGTTTTGTAATAGAATGGAAGAAATGAATGAGATGTAAGGTATTAGACTTTCTTTCAATTCAGTTACTGACAAAGAAATCTCTTACTTTACAGACAGATTCAGTTTTCCTGCTGTACTCAAATGCTGCAAACATTAATGCTTTTAACCCCTTAACGGTCATATTATTTTCAAGAAAACCTCCATAAAAGTGCCTGTTTTTTTGTTCCCGAAGGTTTGTGTGTCTGAATGTGTGTTTCGTAGTAAGCAGGAAATCATTAAAAATATATGTTTTAAACACCAAAAGAAAATTTTACTAAACTTTTTTTAAAATAAATAAATATTTGTAAAGTTTTCTTTGAAAATAAGTCAAAAAGTGAACTAAGATTGCACAATGCATATTCTGATATTGCCATCTGTTGTGTAAAAATAGATATTAAAAAAATCCGTACATACGAATTGAAATGCTCTTATCTTTCTGGCGGACGACATTTGAACACTATTGCCCGGCAATTTCACGGCCACAAGAAATGGAGGGAGAAAACTTAGCCCGTGATTTTTACGGGGGGCGAGGCTTAAGGGGTTAAAGCTAAGAGATTTCAAAATACAAGGTGATTATAATTAAAGTTCTACTTACAAAATGGTGTGAAAGAAAAACCACTGGTCAGAATTACATCAATTTTGAACTGAATATACTTGAAGAAGAGGGAAATGGTATGGCAGAAAAAGAAGTTCCAAAGTTTATTAGTAAATGGCGCAGTAAGCGGCATACCGAAACTGTAAGGAAAAAGATTGACTATAAACACGACGACTGTGGCATATGGGTTGCACGTAAACCAACTGCATTGCTCAATGTGCGGGAATGTTTCGGATTTTTTACGGAAAAATGATTTCCAAGTAGTTCAACAGTTGTGCCTCTGTTAGATGGAAGCCCATTCACCACAGCAAGGTCATGTCACAATAGATGACAAAATTCGGGTTTTAATTGCCCTTGGACCAAAAACTGCTAAAAAACACTTAATGATTCAATTTTCAATTGGCATTGGGACAAAAACCGGGAAAAAAAGCAATAATGAAAGAGTCTGTTAACTATCGATTGCCTTGCACAAGAGATGTTCAATATGCTGCCCACGATTTTGCGGCACAAATTGAAAATGATAAACAGCATGTTCCAAAACAGACCGGAGTGTCCCAGGGGTGACATTGTGAATCTGTTGCGTAATTAGTGCCTTCATTTCAGCTACATTTGCAATCGGATGACTGAAGCCTACATTTTTAAGTTAACGTCAAAGCTGGAAGTTAGAAGGATTGAAATCCGGTGATCTTGTAGGCTAATCTGTTGGAAAATAACGTCTGATAATTCCATCTTTTCCAAAATTCCTTTTGAGCAGTTCCATCACTATCTCTGAAACTTGCGGAGGAGCACCCTCTTGCATGAAATTTACTCTATCCAGACATGTTGGAATGACCTGGCTAGTCAAAAGACTCTCATAGTGTTTACCACTGAAGATATAGTTAATGGGATTCGCAGGACCCATCTCCTCGAAAAAAATGAACATACAATGAACGATGCCGTTCACCCGCACCACAGAGTTACTTTTGAATGGAACGGTACTGGTGATGGTGGATGGAACGGTACTGGTGAATATGCGAATTGATTTCTCGATCACCATATCCTGCAATTTTGCGTGTTGACAAAGCTTTGAAGACATAGAAATGGGCTTTGTCTGCCCATAAATTGTTCAATGACCATTCACTGTCACTTTCATGCAAGAAAGAAATTCTAGAGAAAAGGTGTGCGAAAGTGTGTAAAAATTGTATGAACCGTGCTCACAGACATGACTGAAGATCGAGCAATCCCCGAGCACTGCAAATTTGCTCACCACTGATCGTCCCTTCCTGTAATGCTATGACCACATATTCTACTGAAGTCGTAGCAGTTCATTGTCTCCCTTTGCCAAATTTCATTTAAAAAAAAAAAACAGTCTCTTCGGGTTTCTTAGTTCATCATTCATTCATTGAATCATTTTCTTCAAACCCTTGGCAGACATTGGACCACAGTCTTTTTTCAGGCCCTGTAATACTGGAATTTCTTTAAAGATGCTAGCGCACCGTTCTTCTAAAATAGTTTCACAAGAAGAGAGAGTTTCTTCATTGACAGACTCATGACAAGCTGCTCAAATGCAATATGAGGAGAACGCCACGTCATTTTTAAAATCTATTGCAATGTGCCATGCAGGTTAGTTTTTTAATTTGCATAGTATCCTGTTTACAGCGCCATCTATTCATCTATTCGTATTTTGTCTTGCATGCTATACCGTTTCTTCTTTCTTCCAATATATTCAGTTCATATTTGAAATAATTCTGACCAGTGATTCTTTTTTTATAGCATTTTGTAAGTGGGACATTTCAATTTTACACAATTTTACACATTGATATAATTATGATCAAATTACTTAAAATACCTAAACGATTAATTTTAAAATTAAAGATAATTCATGCTTAAATCATGGATTGCGGTATACTTTTCCGTATATTTGTCTTATTTACCAATGTACTGCTGAGTAATGAATGATTACGGAAAGAAACACTCAAAATAGTGGTGTTAACGTTAAAATAAATAAAAACTCTGTGAAAAAACACACGTAAAATAATACTTATAACAAGATAAAAGATCAACTGAGTACAAAAGGACACATGACGATGTACTTCAGCAACAATGATTGAAGCAACTAAATCACTATTTTTTATTTTACGAATACTAAGAATCAAGCTTACATGAATTTTCTAAATATCATTACTAAAGAAAGTCAAGCATATAAATAGAAGTTTACTCAACTTTCTCAAACAATAGCACCAAAAAAATGCATGGAAACATTAATTTCTAGAGATTTCTTAGTAGTCGACTGATTATTTAGAGTGTATTTGCTTGTTTATATTTTGCTATTGAAATTTTCTTTGGTAACGTGTATCTTGGCGAAATAATTGTGCTTATTCTTGTTTGTCACATTGGAAATAACAGAGCTATTAATATTAAGCCTAACATTTCGGTGGATAGTATACTGTATTAAATAATTTATGGTACTTTGAATAGTCTTTGAAGTTGGCTGACGACTCGAAATATGGATTAAACAATTACTCTCAGAGATATTTTAATGCCGTTAGTGATATTTTTAATGCCCTTAATATTTCAGTCATTAAAAATCAAAAATTCTCTTTAAAATTTTAATCATACATATTTTCACGCTATGTACTTTTAATATCTATTTATAAGACAGTTCAACTTAAAAAAAAATGCCAAAACTTGTAAGCGCTGTTCCCGATGCGGTATTTTCTCTCTCTTTTTATTACCAAACTTCAGTTTAGTCTTTTTTTTTAGAATTTTATTTATGCTAGTCGCTTTTATTCTTGTATTTATTTTCTATTGTGCAAACCGATAAATTTACCCTTTCTAAATTAAATTTGGTCCTTCAAAATAAGTCAAGAAGTATCTTCACTCTTCGAAAATATTCCTAGAAATATCTCTGTTCACAATATATTTTAGTGTAATAATGATAAAACTTTAGCAATAATCAGTGATGTAGGGTGGGTAAATACCCACTGGGTAGGTAAATATTTTTTGGGTATTCACCCAAGGCCTTGGTAAATACCCAAAAACTGGGTATTTTCAACTTAGAATGGAATAACTGTTCTTAACAACATTTATGATTAATCCAATTACATTTCTATTATTGTTCCTTTTTTTAATACAAAGTTTTTAATTTTAATTTGACTTCATTATCAGTATTTTTGTAGTGTGTTTTTTTATTATTATTAAGTGTTTGATTATTTGGCATAAACTACTTTATCAGTCATACCGCATTTTTTTACTAACTTTAATAATGAAGGATGTTTTGTGGTAGTCCTTAAATTGTTTTGTGCAAGTGACAGCTTTGGCAATATTTTTAATGTGTTGCATTGATTAATATACTTCATAGCTTATTTTAAGTTTACTATTATATCCCAGAGCTTATTTTATGTTTATTATTTTTTAAACTGCGATAGTTTATTATGGTTTGTTATTGAAGGGGAGAGGGGGATTACATGCATCTTATTGATTTAATGATCACTAAAATAAAAATTACATGCAAATAGTTACAAAACTAGTAGTTATAAGTAATAGGTTTAAAAACATATTTTTTACGGTAAATTTAAACTTTTATGAATATTTCAGATTGATGAACAAAATATTTCTATTAAAAAATCATTACCAATTTTTTATAATAAAATTTCCGTTTAACGAATTTTTCAGAATTACAAATTTGATTTTCGGTCTCCTGAGATTCAGATTCGTAATTTAGATTTTACTGTCTGTATGTATTTAGTATAGTTGAATTTCTCTCCTTTTTTTCAAATTGTCAAATACACTGCTCCTTGTTATTATTCCTATTTACAATTTTATTCCAACAGTTTTATTTATAGGCTATATTTAATCAAGTATTTTATCAACATGTATCATGTAGCTTCTTTTCATAGTTATATTTTTTGAAGTTTTATGAAATTAAAAAGTTGTAAAGGGAACGAGAAACTTAGGAAAGTTTCTCGTTTATCTTTTTCTTTTCTTTTTACATTATACTTAACCTTTATACTTTTACATTATACTTAGAGTACCCAGGTAAATACCCGTTTTGGATATATACCCGAGTATTTACCCTTGAAAATAAATACCCGGGTATTTTACATCACTGGCAATAATAGTTAACTTAGGCTGAATAGATTTTTTTTTTATTTTAGAGTAAAGAAAAATGTGGATCGAAAATGTTGTATAAATTTTAGTTAAATTTCCTTTTATAAATTTTACTATTTATAAATTTCTCTTTTCATATAATCAACTCATATTCTAACTGGCTAAACTACTGGTCGAAGTCAGGAATTGCTGAATGTAGCTTATTACCCTGTATGAATCAAGAATTATTTTCGCAGACTGACTGAAAAAATAATCGTGCTCTAGGCCTCAATAATAGAAAGTAAAATAGCAATGTTAAATCTATGGTAAAATCGTTTTCAATGATTATTCCTCAAGCAAATGATCGATCACTGCCATCTGCTTTCAGTATTATCTATATCTATATAATTGCCACTATCGCTGTGCCAGATCTAGTTACATAGATCGCATATGCAGTGCCGAAGGAGAAAACGAACAAATGTGTCAAAATTCCTTCATAAAGTTTGTCTTCGCCTTCAGCTACGTACAACAATTATTTCATGGTATTGCGTTTGCACTGAGAATGTTAACGGTGTAGTTCGTTAAAATCATGTGATTTTGGTGCATAAGTACAAATAAACTAATTATGTCAGGCACTTCAAAATTTTGAAACTGTCTCTTTACAAGCTGCACTACATACAGAAATAAACGATAAATCTGTATCAGTTTCAAAACTTTTAGAAAAAATTCTTAAAAATCGGAAATTTTCACAAAACGTGTCACTCTTTGAAAATTCCTGCAGCTCAGATCCATGTTTAAGAATTTTTCCTGAAAATTTCACAAAAGGCACAGCTTTTTCGCTTATTGCAGGGTGTAAAGCAACTTATGAAGAACCATCTGGAATTTTTTGGAGACCATGTTGCTATTAGTTTATTTCAATTTGTGTACCAATACTAAAAACAGAGGTTTTTTTTCTTCGAAGAACAGCCTTAATATAATTTGGAAGTTGGCTGTTTTTTTATCTTTCCTCATTTCTACATACACTTTCGGAAAAATTCGTCTTTATACACTACTTTATCCCTCATTTTTTAACGATTAATTTCCGTACTCCTTGAAAACGTAATATTTCCGTGAATTCTTCCTGAAAATCTGAAGAAGAGGAAAATATTTCGTTAATTCTAAAGAAGTTTCTTCAACTGACGGGAGAAAAAAGAAACGGATATTCGCCAATTAACAGAAATATTGCGGCTGCAAAATTTCCATGAATTGAAGAAATAATTTTTGAGAGTGTAAAACTGAAAAAGACATTCAGACTGATACTTTCAGTAACAAAAATAACTCTATAAGAAGACACGCATAGGATTTTTGATAAATTTCATGAGTTTTACCTCCATCTTGAAACATCTGAGATTTCACATTTCGTTTCAGAAAGAAATGTGAAATCTCAGGTGCGAAATCTCAGAAATGTGAAATCAACATCGAAGCAAAACTGCTCTAAAAAATGCACTACATGTATTCTTTTCCTCAAAGATCTCGGGAAAACCTCTGGACCTTTCATTACAGAAATATTTCATTTCTTTCTACCTACCTATAAAAAACCTATAAAAAAAAGAGAGAGAAAGAAAAATGGAATTTTGTTCAAGTGCGATTCAAGCTCCTTTTGATTGATCTTGTTTACGAGGGATATAACATGCACTTGTATGTAGATTGTGTACTTAGCTGAACTGAGACATGATAGAAATGTTTTCAAGAAATGCAAATGGAAAACCTGCATATCATTTGTTCTCAAGCGATGCAAAACAATTTTATAGCGTTAGAATACAATCTCTGGAACAATACGGAACACTACAGCGTCTATCGAATGTCTAAGGATTTTGAAGTGAGCATTCGTTTTCTTTTATGTGGAGCTGCAACAGTGTAACCATTTCGATACATTTCGCTTTTCAGGAAAGCTCTTTTATTAGTTAAATATCGATGATAGACACGTTTAATAAATTTCAAACTTATGCCAAAAAGCTTCAGAAGTCTACGATATCGATTACATGTTAGATTAGATTCGATCTTCTTAGATTAAATTTCTATTAATCCAAAATTTAAAGTTTTATACGTTTCCCATCCGAAAAGGAATTCCTCAGTTAGGGGCATGGTCTAAGCTCATGTACGCCATACCATAGGGCCCCAAGAAGTACTTAACTAAATTAAATTTATGTATAATTAAGAAACTTATTTTTAATTTAAGCTACATATATCCATCTGTTCATAATTATTTTTAAAAAACCAGAAATTCAGTATATCTCTGACGTGACGCCAATATTCGTCAACTATTGTATAATTATCGTGCAAATAGGATATGCGCTCACGCATCGCACATTGATTGTGTGGTTAGAAAGTGCGCAATTTTTTAGAGAGTATTCTCTCTGTTTCAACATACCTGTTAAAAAAAAAAACAGACTGAGGAAATTTTTAGTTCTACAAATAAATTTTACGAAGTATGTCCCAAAAAGGTGGTAACTCACTTTAATTAATCATCTATTACAACAAAGTGGGCAATGTGAATTGAAAAAACTCTCAAACTAAGGAAGGAGAAAGGTCTACGTTAAGAAGAATTTCCCCTTGTTATCTTTCAAAAAGTTACACTTCCTAAATTCGCAAACGACCCCCGTACGAAAGAATTTATTAGTAGTAAAATGTGTTCCATACACTGATGAGCTAGTCTACAAAATTTGTAAATTATATCCGAAAAAGTTTCAGAGATGTGAAGATAAATATATGCTGACTTAACCTCTTTTCAATGGCTATCAAAAGGGAAAAACTCACGCCAGATTATCATGTTTCAGAGGTCGTACAGAAATTGCGATAATATATATATGCGTGTATTTGCAATCTATTAATAAACATGTACTATTCAATTTCATATATAATATAGTCCTTCACCATCTACGGTTAAAGATATCTAAGAGACGCTTTAGGCTTTTGTACAGCATCTCATTAGTATCGGGGGCACATTTTACTAATTGAATGTTTTTCTGTACAGGGGTCCTTCACAAATTTAAAATGTGTAACTTTTTTAAATTAATGAGAGGAATTCTTTCTTAATTTAGTCTTTTTTCCAACCTTATATTGAACATTTTTCTTTTCAATTTGTATTGCCCACTTATGTCTAATAGATAAATAATTATAACGCATTTACAATCTTTTTGGTACACCCAATATGATACAAAGTATACAAGTATACGATATTTTAAAGATATTAGATGAGTTTTATTTCCAACTAGAAACAAAATCCCTGATATGCGATCTTTCTTCGAAAATAAACTTAACAAAACAATTTTTTCTTCATTAAAATCGATCTTTGAAGGAAAACTGTTCGAAATCATTAAAGAAATATTCTACTTTTGATTTTATTTCTCTACATCCAACAGTATGCACATATTTAAAAAAATAGAAAACTTTTTAGTGCGATTCATGTTCCTTTTGATTGATCTTGTTTACGAAAAATATAGCTTACGCGTGTAAGTAGCTTTTGTGCTTAGCTGCACGGAGGCAGGATAGAAATGTTTTCACAAAATGTAAATAAAAATATGCATATCATTTATTTTAAAGCTATGCAAACAATTTTAATGGCATTAGAATAAAATATTTGAAATGATATTGCACTTTCAGAAAGCATTAGGGATTTTTAAGTACACATTCCATTCTCTTAATGTTAAATTTTTACAGGGTATCAGTTTCGATACATTTTCATATGTTTATTTTTTAAGTGTTAAACAGACAAGAAACTTGCATATAGGGTGTCACAAAAACACTGACCTATAGGCTTTTATTTCCTAAATATTGACTATAGATGTATACTTTAAAATATACAAATTTACATAAAAAAGGTACAGAATTTTTATGATATCGATCAAAATTTTCAGAAGATAAAAAAAGTACAATACAAAATAGAAAATTTCAATTTTTATTATATTTCAATTATATTTAGTATTTCAATTATATTTAAAATTTTATCTTTCCGTACAACAATATTCCCTATTACTACCCCGTACACAAATTATCAACGAAAACACATGATTTCACAAAGACACGTTGATTTCGCGGTTAATTGTTATTGTATATCCCCTTATCAATTTTCTTTAAACTTACCTCTCAGCCTTTTTGTGATGAGAGGCTTAAACTAAGGACATCGCCTAATTTATGTGTGGGGCAAATTTGGCTTATAAAGAACTTTTTTTGTTCAGGGACCGTATAAAAACTTAAAATTTTGCATTTACAGTTAATTTCATACCATAAAATTCTGTACATTTTTACGTAACTTGAAATAATGTAATATCTTTGATATAGTTTATTGTATTTGTCTATGATGAATACATAAGGATGTAGAATTTCAAAGTAGAATTTTTTTCCATGCCACTCGACCATGGCACCGTAATTGTTTATTTGATTTTGGGAATTCGACCGATTATCTAGGTCGAGGGAGGGATTGTCCACCGTGGAGGTCTTTCTAAAGGGTTATTACCTGCATTTACGGAGAAAACCACGAAGACTTCGAACGGTTAGGTCGACGGGCGTGACTTGGGTTTGAACAAGGCACCGTCCGTCTCCCAATTGAGAGCGTTATTCGCCTGGCTACTGGTCAAGTGATACTGAAATAGATGTGAAGGAGTAGCGGTCTAGGGTTGCATTTCAACAAATGCGACAGTGAATATTAAATTTATAGATCATATGATGATTCATTATACGTGTATTGACATTTTGAAAAAAAATGACATTTTCAGCACTAAAATTTGTTCTCGGAAGTGGTGAATAGTTTTTCAAGACAATGATCTGTACATTGAAACATATTTGTTTCAATGTACGCCTCTGGCTACTTTATAGCTGTCCCAAGACAATTGAATTTCCACTTCAGATCCTAAACTAGTGAAGCACATTTGTAAAGTATTAAAATCAAGAATTAAAAAATGTGCTATTTCTTCAAAGTAACAGTTGGAGTCAAAGATACAAAATGCGTTGGACAGAATAAGATCAGGATTCACACAAGAAAAGAAAAGAAAAAAAGAAGGAAAATAACATTCTAAGCCAAAAAATTAAATTATGTTTTAGATATTCAAAGCAATCTCACAAAGTATTAAAATTTTATTACAGATATTTTTTTTAAATATTACTTGAACAATTTAGTGGGCGAGTACTTTAGGGAGCCATTTTTATTCCTTTATAATATATAATTGGATTTTAATTAGATGTATAATAAATTCTTTGCATCAATAAACAATCAAAATTTTTGCAATATAAGTTTTTAAACTAAATATCTTTAAAAATGATTTAGTGTCCGATTACTTTTGTGAGACACTGTTTAGTAGTACATATAAGCGTTAAATAAAGTGTATGTCATTTTACTGAAATGTGAATTGAAAGAAAAACGCTCGGTGTATGAGAATTAAGAAAAAAAAAAGCCAGTCGTAGGACTGCACGTCAGAAGTGAAATCTTTTTTTAAGCTTTCGAAAATTTATATTCGGTTAAACAGGTTTTCACACATGATTGTATTTTTATTAAAAAAATAAACATTTATGAAAGTTTATTCACATATTTATATACAGTAGACACCGGTTATAACGTACTCTCACGGGACCTAAAAAAGTAGTACATTATAGCCGAAGTAC
Organism: Cheiracanthium punctorium; assembly: GCA_038373885.1. Lineage (NCBI taxonomy): Eukaryota > Metazoa > Arthropoda > Arachnida > Araneae > Cheiracanthiidae > Cheiracanthium > Cheiracanthium punctorium. Next base: position 490,093 of record JAWZYV010001432.1, on the reverse strand, counting down.
GTTATAAGCAGTACCGCCGGCAAGATTCAATATTACACAAAAAAAGAAAGTGGGCTCTTAATTTCATTGTAATATGTGTTTTAAACAGGTCTGATTTTTTAAATTTAAATTAAACAGAGAAAATTCTTTATTACTTACAATTGAGATAAATAATGCGTAATTTTCTTTTATTTTAAATGGGCAGATCCTTTTTTAAAAATACCGTTTTGGATATCGATAATAAACTTTTGTAGAGTCTCCGCATCATCAATGCGACATTCAAAAAATCGTGATAATATTTTTGCAGCATTTAATGCGTCGGGTATGCTAGCAGGCGAAAAAGATAAAAGATCGCTTCCTTCATTCATGCGCAATTCATCTCGCTAGAGAATCTGAAAACTGACAACGAATGTTTCTGAAGGTACTGAAATTTCTGAGAAAAAGGAAATTCTTAAGAAAAGCAAATTTTATTTTTGGCTTTGGTATAAAAGTACGTTATAGCCGAAGTACGTACTTTAGTTAAGTACGTTTTAACCGAAGTTAAATGACATTATAAAAATAGGCCTTCAATCGGGACCTGGTTTCTAGGTACGTTATAACCGACAGTACGTTATATCCCAGGTCCGTTATAACCGGTGCGCACTGTATATGAAATTCTTTGTAAAAAAAAAATTCAAATTTTTTAAGGCTGTAAGGATATCGCCCATTTATTTATGATATTCTCAAAATTTCACATATTTTTGCATGTTGGCACACATTTTAACGCAATTTTCACTGAGGGAAATTTTTTATTTTTTCAGTTAATTACATTTCAAATTTCGCCCTCGATTTGTGTGTGAGTACGCGCACAGGCCAAAACGCGACTCAGCTGCTATATGCGTACGGTATACATTAGGGTGGAGCGAAAAATTAAATTTTGCCAAATTGTTTTTAATAGCTATAAGAATGTGACCCAACCTTTCAAAAAGAGTATCCTAAAATATTTTTTATTTATTTTGAGTCTATCTACCCGCGCATTTGATTTGAATTTTGCAACGTTCGCCAATGCAAATGCCCAAAAGAAAGAAGAGTTGCGAAAGAAGAACAACTTTTTCTGACGGATCAGAGGACTGACAGGAAAATGGTTATTTGTGGTATAGACGTTTCAAAAACTAGAATAATATTACGCTTCTGTGACACATGAGTATAAACAGGAGAATAGTGTTGATGTTGAACTTTCCCCACGAGCCCCTCTTAAATTGGATGAGTGAGAAGATACTGAAGAAATAGACGTTGGCTTAGAACTGTGTTCTTCAAAGCACCAAGGGTCCAAGAAACAGCCAAAACTCAGCTTGCCATCTTTGTCAAAAACATGTGACCGATATGGCGTATCTGATAGAGCTACTGCACCAATCGCATCAGCAGTTCTTCATGGCATTAAGTCAGATGTGTAAGTAATAGATAGATCAAAATTGCGCCGTGAAAGATCAAAAGGACGCAATGAAATATTAGCTAAAAATAGACTTGTCAGTGTTACAGCTATATACTTTGATGGCAGAAAAGATAAAGTTTTAAATGTAGTAAAAAAGGGAGTCAAAAAATACCGCCAAGTTATTGTAGAACAACACATTTCTGTTATCAAGGAACCTGACTCTGTTTATGTCGGCTACGCTGTCCCAAGTACTGGGACGGCCAAGAGCATAGAACGTGCTATGTATGACTTGTTCTCTTCTGAAAACGTTTCATTGAGAGAAACTGTAGCTGTTGGTTGTGATGGAACAGCAACAAACACAGGGAAAAATGGTGGTGTAATACGGTTGTTAGAAAAACGTTTGAATCAACCTTTACAATGGATCATATGCCTTTTACACACGAATGAATTGCCTTTAAAACACCTTTTTTCATTCTTAGATGGGGCAACTACTGGGCCAAGTTCCTATTCTGGTACTATTGGAAGATTGCTAGAAAAATGCGAAGAAAATCCTATTGTACGGTATGAAAAGATAGAAAGCGTTTTGCCGGATATTTTGGCCGATATCATCAAAGACCTAAGTTCTGACCAACGTTACTTGTACGATATTACATCAGCTGTAATTAGTGGCGATTGTCCTCCCGATCTAGCACACCGAGCTCCATGGAAAATGTCGCATGCTCGATGGTTAACAATAGCCAACAAGATATTAAGGCTATATATTTTCACAAGTAAACCATCTGAAAACCTTAATCATCTTGCCACATTTATTGTTAGAGTTTACGCTCCTGTTTGGTTCCAAATTAAAACTCATCCGTCATGCAAAGATGGATCTTGAAATTTTTGGAAATTGGTTTCGAATTCTCGATACCTTCCAATTAAGCTAAAAAAAGTAGTCGACCCTGTCATTGAGCGGAACAGTTTCTTTGTGCATCCTGAGAATCTTCTGTTGTCGATGCTCTCAGATCCTGAGAAACACATTCGTGAACTTGCTGCTAGAAGGATTATAAAAGCAAGAGAAGCGACTCATTCTGAAAAGGTCCCTCGTATTTTTAAGGTCCCTAAAATTAAGCTTAATGCCAAATCATACACAGACCTTATAGATTGGCAAGAAATATATTTTCAACCTCCCATCCTTAGAGACGTCAAGAATGAAGATTTGCTTTCGATGGTGGAAACAAAAGGAAGTACAAAAATACCTTTTCTAAGACTGCCGTGCCATACCCAGGCTGTAGAACGTTCAGTAAAGATACTAACAGAGGTTTCTATGCAGGTATGTGATAAGAAGGCCAGAGAAGGTCGCATAAAATCAAAAATTGAGTCAAGAAAACTCTTGCCCAAATTCGACACCAAATGAGCGTCACTGACAAAAAAGCAGAAAAACTTTTTTTAACGGTCGTACTGGGATTCCAAATGCTTAAAACGGATAGAAATCGCAATTTTTTTCATACCAAGTAGTGTTCAGGCAAAGTCTATATTTATTTAGATAGATAAGCGTTCCCATTCCGTATTGAAACAACAATCACTTCAAACTTTAGTCAGTTTATCCCAGTGCCCTGGTGGTTAGAATGCTGACCTTTCAAGCCTTGGGTCCACGGTTCGATACCAGTCGTCGGATCTAGAAGGACGCAGTTTAAAGCTAACTTAAAGTTTTTGTGCATTATAACAGGTAGCAGCACTAAAATTCAAACAAAGGAGGAAAAAATCTCAGCTTGCAAGACACGACGTAGCTATGACGTCACAATCCACTTTTTCCCATATGTATCGGAGCGTGACGGTCACGCGGAATAGTGATGGTCACGCGAATTCCGTGCTTTTTCTCCATCCCAAAAATGCCCAACGCGCCTGAAGAAGTTTTCACTTCAACAATAAAGTGATTTTGTAGAACGACATCGCTCGAAGGCATGTTGCTAAATTCATATTATCATGAAAATATAGGGAAAGGTGACCTAACATGATCCCTTAAAGGGAAAAAACTTGCATAAAATAGCATAGATGTTTAGATAAAACTTTGGTCCTTTGCTAACATATTTTACACTATATTTTCCATCATAAAAATATTTTAAATATATTTTTAAAAACACACTGTGTAATGAAAAAAAAATAGAATTTTGAAAAAATGTCCGAAGGATCATTTTGTCCTCACCTAAAGGGCAAAATGATTATCCATTTGAAAATCACCATAAATTGTTTTTTTATCGACAAAATAAAAGATGTTAATGAAATAAAATAAGTTTTGCAATCATACAGTGCGCGTAATTTTTTTTATAAAAATTTAAAAATAGAAATGTGTCACAAACAATAAATGGGATATTTCAAAATTTTAATTCAAAAATTATAGCCTACAATAAACGCAGAAATAAATTAAATAATCCAGTGGGAAGTCACGAATTTTGAGAGTGTTGAAGGACTGCCATGATGGCTAATACCCGGTTCTGGAGTTTCTTCAGTCGATGGATCATTTAACTCGGCAATATGGCTGTTCACTTTAGGTCATATTGCTGGATGAAGTCGAGAAACATATCAAGCTTTGCTAGTGTAATTCCCATATAAAAACATACTCCATTGAGTAAACAACTCACGTTTCTGCACATGAAACACTATATATCTAAATGTGTAGAAACGTTAGTGCTTACTTTATAACGGATATTATAAAACCCAGTTTTTCTGTTAGATTAGATCTCTATTAGATAAGATTTCTATTTAGAAGCGTAAAACTGTGATCACTTGACTATCGCCTTTGCTTTTTCTTTACTTGGCACAACTAGTTTATATGTTACCCGGTAGGCAGCACTACCCGTATGTAAGAAAATATTTGTAGATCGTTTTGCCTTCTAGGATCATTTTGGGCCACTTTCCCCTTCTTGGAAACGCTTAAATTGGAAGTCTTATTCCATCCTCCGTATTCACCAGATATTGAATTGGCTGAGTGGTTCGACCATTGGCTAGTCTCAATAAAATTGTTGACAAGCTTTAAAATAAAGCATTAATTTTCACGAAAAAATATTGCGAAATTTATTTTAAAACCAATATTAAATAAATTATTTTCATATTTATTATCTATTTTGCCATCTCAACGATACAGATATGTGAAAATAAATGCTTGCTTGTGTTCTTGAAACACAAAAATTTACAGCGTGTAAATCTTCCTTCTATACCGAAATCTAAGTCATCAGTAAAGAACCGGTAAATCTATCGAATAAACTCAACTACGTTCTTCGAACAAATAATCAAATCCATTAATCTTTTGAACTATCCCACTTTTATAAAATGCCAATACTATTATTAGATAGGTAATCTTTTTCTTCTGCAATATACTATCAGATAACACATATATTCTTTACTTCTAAAAAGATTGAAGATCCGCCTCTCTCTTTCTCTTAAAAAAAGAATCCAGAGAAAAAAAATCGTCTGCTTATAGTCACAAATAAATTTAAAAACCTTAAAAATCCTAGAAAATACAAAAACTTTTTTTTCTTTCAAGTTTTCATGAAGTGCTGGCAAAACTTTCAACCTTTCATTAGATGAAAATTTTCGAAGCTTCTCCGTTTACCAATAAAGAGGAAAATCCTTTCGAAGGATATATTTTATTTTTTTAACCTGACTAGAAAAAGAATAAGCTATGTTGTGTTAGAATGTATATTTTTCAGACTTTTTGTTTAAAGAGGTAATCCCGTGAAATATTCATTCAGGAATAATAAATGATACCTGCAGGTATTTATGTACTAACATTGATTTCTGTCAACATGCACCTTTTATTTTAATGTGAGTTTTCAGCTTCAATTACTTTATGAAGTTTTAGGGTGTGAATTGTAAATGCTGTAAAAAGGAATACTCTACTGCATTTACCACGAATTGTTGCCGATTAATAATTTCGCGGGATAGTCTGACCTTTTAAAATTCCGTTTCGATTATAATTCATCCTAAAAATGTAACTTTATTACATGCAAATTGATTATTTTTATCTGGTAAGTTTTTGGCTGACATGGAATTTTTGAGCTAATCCCTCCAAATTTACGTTCTTTGCCAAGCAACAGTTTCAAGATTTATTTTATTTATTCCAAAATTTGATTATCAATCGCCGAACCTGGAGGTTGAATTGCGAGTATTTTTGTCTTATTTGTATTAATGAAAAATGTTAATGCATTTAAACTTATTTTATTTAAACTGAGTAATTAATTGTATATGTTATTTCTAACATTATGGTTACCGTAATATTAGAATCGTTTGTTGCCTTTTAAGATGTTAAAATCAACTCTCCAACGAAATTACTTCTAGTATTCTTAGAACTCGGAAAATAAAAATGCATAAATATGAAACAAACAGAAAATCAACTTACAGGCGCTTTAAAGGTATTCGGATTTTGTATTCAATTCTTGGTATTTTGCATTTTATTTTATTGGAACGCAGTTTATGCTTCCTAACGCAGCGATCTCCATGGTCTTTTCTATCGGAACTGTTTTGAGAGTTTCAGCCATAGACGATACCCATCATTGAATATTAATCCACTCGTGACATCAAGATGACGTAGATCTCTCTTACAATATATTACTTGCTTTTTCCACTATCGTTACACCTCCGGATATTGTGAGAGGTGAAAATTACGAAGAAACGCCTAAAAATCAGGGAACGGGGGGATTTTCATACTTTTAAAGCGGTTTTTTAAAACTGCCTTCTACGGCTCTAAAAGTGAAATGCTTTTTGTGATTGATATCTCTGCTCAATTACGGTCTTCTGAAAGATATAGAGTGCTGCTTCCATTTTAAGAACTTGTTTTCAGTCCTTACGAAATATTGGACACCTTTTGTAATAAGCCACTGAAAAAAATCTAACAATAACCTGAGCATGGGTAGATCTGTAATAAAATTCATATTGCGTTTCGAGAGACTCAAAATTTCCCTTCTTTAGTAGTAGCGAATTCACTGAACTGCATGAAAGCACAGAGCTTGAGAACAGAGAAAAAGAAAGCAATCTAAAAAGTGAGAAAAAAGAATATTGCTACAACAGACACTTAAAATTCAAATATAGCAAAGAATATAACAGCGTCTAGGAAACATTCAAATAAGAGTGAACGAATGAAAATTTTAAAAAAAGTAGGAAAAATGAGGTAGCAAGTAAAAAATACAAATGAGAAGAAATATACAAATTAAAAACATAAAAAGAAAACGAAAGATCATAAATAATAATAATTTACTGGACTTTGGGTGGACTTATAAAATTCTGGATCAACATTTTAAATATTTTAGAATAGAATACAATCGTATTAATTTATAATCTGCATTACAAAAGGAGAAAACAGTGATGTATCATGACATAAAATCTAATCAATTTTATTCTTCACTTGACCACATAAAGAAGGAAATACATTGTGTTACATAGTTTCCAGACTTCTTCAGAAAGGATAATCTCAACGATTATTCAGAGGAGGAAAATAAATGGTACCTGATTTCTAATGTATTGATTTGCTGGAGCAAAGAAGTTACCTCAGGTAAATCATGGCATTTTTTACCGATTGTAAGCTACAAATTTGGGTTTTTTTACTTAATTTTAGTGAGTATACTTAAATATGCTGTACGAAGCATATTCCGAAATTTTTCAGCTATCTTCTAAAGTATAGGGAGAAGTGGCATGATTGAAATATTAGTCACAAATCCTGAATTAAACATATTTTCACAATTAAATTCTGCTAGTTCAGTAAAACCCGCTTAATGGAACCCAACTTGACACAAAAATTTATTCGGATACGTGGTATATTCTATTATCCGATATCACACTGCCTAATTATTTCGATTTGGTATACTGAAAATTAATTACAATAAGCAGAATCCTTTAACCCACATCCCATTAAGCAGGCTCGACTTATATGTATCCAAGTATCACACTTAGGAAGAGGAGTGACATTAAGATTAATCAAAATTTTCAGATGGGCTATGTAATTTGGAGTGTTATTTTGCATTTAAACAGCCCAACTAAACTCAAGTTTAGCCTTTTCGTTCCTATAGTATAAACTATAAAGTTTCCCATATTTGTCATTTCTTCCCAGAATGGGCCTTTCAATGACCACTAGAGTTTGGCCCACTCATAGTAACATCAACTTTAAAATTTTTAGTTTTCATTCGATAGGAATTACACTTTCAGATAATTATAATTAAATGAAATGTTTATTAATTGATGTCTTAGTTTTTAGCAAGTAGTCTAGGAATTATATAACAGAAACTGCTGTTTGTATTACATAATTCCTAGTGATCAATAAACTACTTTGAATTACATAACTTGCTATTTGATATAGTTTATTACATCAGTTTTTAATATAAAAAGGGAAAGTGGAGTTTATAATAACAGAGTAAAGCAACCACCAAAAAATAACCGAATGCAGATATTTTTCTTTTTTTTTGTTCAATAAATTTAATTATTTATATTTATTTGTTTTAAATATTATGCACTAATGTAATGCACTTAAAAAATGACCAGAGTTCAAACAGTGTTCTGCTTTTCCATTCAATGAACGAAAGTATTTTAAATTATTTGTTTTAAACACCATACATTGCAGATTAACCCATTCATGCCTAGTGTCCCTTTTTTGGGACGGCATTTTCACTATTAGTCGAAAACGTTATTTATTTTTCCTAGCCTTTATTCATGAGTATTAATCCTCAACTCTACAAAATATTTTAACATGACCTAGTAGGATGTTGATATTTCGATCTTTATGCAAAATGATTTTAAAAGAAATCATCCCTTGTTCAAGAAGTTGACATCAGAAATTTATCTATTATTTCAGTTATCAGTAAAAATCGAAGAAAGTCGCAAAAATATCCAGGCACAAATGGGTTAACATGATACCTTTCTTATATTTTTCTTATTTAGTGTTCTATGCCATTAAGAGATTAAAAGTAATACTAAGCATCTAATAAAACAAAAATAGACAATTTATGTTTCTCGTGAACTGTAAATTTTTTGTGTCTGCGTTTTTAATAAATTGATGTGAAATAGGTTTTAGTTTAATGCATTGTGTTTATAATTAATACGGAGTAGTAGTAATAAGCTACATATGAAGAATTTCGAGGAATCTTCTATAAGAGCTAATATTAATCAAAATTGAAATAAAATTAATTAGTTTATTTTTCTATTTTCCTTCAAAATTTATATACAGGTAATAATTTAAAGTATTACCGTAATTTACTCTACAATCCAAACAAAAATGAAAAGCAACTAAATTTCAGAGTAGGCTGATTCACGCACAAGACTATAAGTCATTAAATTTTCTCTGCCCAAAGTTGCATTTGCGTAAAAGCTTTCCTGACAGAAGATGTTTTTAAGTGAAAAGATTTTCTGCATACTAAAGATTAGTATAAGTCATATCTTATGTTGTGATTTATGGCTAAGAGAAAACTTATTTAGGTTTCATAATATTTCAATATGATGGATTCCTTTTCATACTTATTACGCAGCTATTTTTAACTCGTTTAATCCAAAAGCGAGATTTTCCTTATTTTCTTTGCAACATATTTCAAAGTTAGAAGTGGTTTCATGGCTAAGAATAATTGAAAACGTCCACTGTGATTTTAATGATTAGATAAGATTCTTTAAAGAGATATTTTTTCTTTTGTACCTTAGAGTCATATTTTTTTTAATTTATTGAGTTTTTGAGAGCTGTCAGAATTTATGTGAACTTCAAACATCATGACTGCGAAACATTTAATAATAGTACATATTATACTTTTGTACAAAATTCATTTTTTTGTGCGTTTACTTTGTATGTTGATGGGGAGTTTTATTGCCTTAACGCCTTATACACCCTCAACAACTTAAAATTTAAAAATTTTTACTGCATTGTTCAGAAACAGATTATAATTATACTGAATTTTTTTATTTTCCAGTTTTCATGCAAAATTTATTGACCAAAAGATTTTTTATAGAAATCATTAAAACTGTTAGTTTTATTTTTGTATCACTTGAAAATTTATCTGTGGTATCCAAAAGTGCTACTGAATTCCTTGTGAACAGTTTAGGTGCGAAATTTTTTAAAAATCACTTTCATTCTTGTAAGGTTTACCTACGAAAAACACTCTTAGTGCTGCAATAGCTAATAGTGCGACTGCTGAAAAGCAGAGTATAATTTCATGTTACAATTTTAATTAAATATCACAAACTTTTCAGAATGATTTTAAAAATCTCTTCTATTCACGTTATTCCAGAAAAAAACAGTGATTCAAATTTACTACGCTATGGTTAATTTATACAGCTTTAATAGATATGTTATAAACCTGTAAACGGCGATACAAAGGGTTATAAGGAAATTTTCTTTCCGTCTTCAAACATTCTAATTCCAGTCGTAGAATGTTCAAGCTAGAGTACCTATTTTCAATAATGATGCAGGTATATTGTGATTTTCAACCCTTTTTTAAATCAAAAATCAAAAATCTTGAATATAGTTATAGAGTAGGTTTATGAATAATATGATTTAGTTATGAATTTGATTTATGAAAAAATGTTCGCAAATCTGCCCCACCATCTGCCTATTTTGATTGATAAAATTAAAAACAAGCGTAGAAGAGTAAGATAGTTTGATAACACTTTTTAAAGGAGAAATGATGAACATTTTATGGCATTTAATCCTTACCTTTCATATTTAAAACTTAAGTTTGGTTTTTAAATTCGAAAACGGATAGCTAATAAAAATCTATGGCGACTTTCTTATGGTTCGCGACCCATCTTCATGAAAACTAGTGAACTGTAAGATTAAGAATTTCGTTTGGTTGATCCTTGCTTTGTGTACATAAAACTTTTCGAAAAGCTAAACTTAACCGTTATTGCTTCAGCGCTGTTAATTTTCCTATTTTTTGAGTAGAAATTTTGTACATAACAAATAAATTCGATATCACTGACCCATACCTGGAGAAGGCCGAAGCTGTAGAAATTTCACCATTTCAAAGACCGATCACAATCCGAGATTTCAGCTCATTTACAAATTAGCGCTTACTTTATTGCTTACATATTATAAGTACCGCCGATTTGTGCAAACAATAACATAAATTTTAGTAATATGGAACTATTTTCATAATTTTTCATGCAGCTATAAAATTAAACGTTTTAGGTAAACTTTTACTTGAATAATTATTATCCTCATTCGTCTGCTACACATAAGTATAATACAATGAACCACAAAATTTTCATATGTGAAAATATTTATGTGTAAAGCCAACATAAATCGAAATTATACAGCCATATTCAGTCTTAAATTGTGCGGAAGAATTCTTAAGTACACTTGTAACACATTAATATGAGACATTTAGCCTTAAATTTTATGGAATGCAAGTTCTTTATGTGGTGAAGTTATCATAAACATAAATACAAGCAATTTTATCTCAACTTTGAGTATTTTAATTACAGTACATTTTGTTGCTCCTAAACATGAAGCATTTTACCGGGTGCTTAACAATTAGGCACTAGTCATTTAAGTGATACTGTTAACAACAAAATGAACAATTCCTATTTTTGAGCTGAATGTTAGAACATACTTTTTTAACATGCATCAGATACATATAATTGCCAGTTTTTATCCGTATTGACTCTTTCCCGTATTGACCCCCCCCCCACTTCGGGGGCGAGGTTTTGGAGATTTCTGGAGAAACATACCTTATCTCTCTTGTTCTTGGTTTTAATCAGTATTTAAATTATTCACGTAATGAAGTAAACATATACACCTTCCTAAAGAAGTGTTCCAGCGTATGTCAAATTTCCTATATCAGTTTCGTATTTAAAACTTTATTCTCCGGAAAAAGAAAAAACTCCCTGTCATGACATTTGGAGGAGAGAGTTGATCGAGATTTATGACAGTTTTAAAGCTTTCATCTCAGTTATTCCTATAAGTACAAATCTTTGTCTTCATTTCAAAGTACAATTTATCTAACAATATTTGGACACACATGCATAAATAGACTAATGGGATTGGAACCCGAGACCAAACCGCTCGCATAGCGGCCAGCAGCATTAAAAACTCCTATCCTTATTTTTATAAAAGCTTTCAAACACAAATATTTATTGTCTGAGAGGATTTGGTACTACCCACTAGAGATGAGACGGGCTCAGCCCGAGCCCGAAAGCCCGAGCCCGAGCCCGGGCCCGACTCGGGCTCGGGCTCTGTAATTCACGATTACGTTCGGGCTCGGGCGGGCTCGGGCTCGTGAAAAATTTCTCCTTTGTTGAACATACTCCTTGAAACAGATTTTAAAAAGTGATTCATGGGATAAATAGACGTACTTATTAAAAAAAAAATAGCGGCACGGGGGACTAGAAGGTGTGTGAAGCTCCAAAATTTATTGTATCCTATTAATGAAGTAGTTAATTTTATTTGTCTTTAGCAAAAATTTCGGGCTCGGGCTCCAACATTAATAATATTGCTCGGGCTCGGGCGGGCTCGGATTAAAAGTCCTCGGGCTCGGGTGGGCTCGGGCTTCAAAAAATGAGCTCGAACTCATCTCTACTACTCACCTGCTTGGGGTTCGAGTACCCTTAACTGATGGTTGCTATATTCCTCTTCTCTCAAGTTAGTACTACATCTGTTGTAGTTTTATTTAATTGTTAGAGCCGGATTATGTAATACTATTTACAGGGGGGAAATTTGCAAAGGAAAGCACTCTTTAATGGAGAAACCCTTGCAAGATCTGTGAGAAGCTTTTTATGCCATTCAGATTTTACGGAAGTGGTGCGAGAATTCCGAAAGCTTGGATTACACAAGTGACTTGAAACAGCAACAGGACAAATCGGATTGGCTGCCCAGCACTTCAATTTTAAATACACCAGGTTTTATATCAATTATATCAATGATTAGTGATATTAAAGCACTAGATTTTTGTAGTATAGTGTATCTGTTAACAACAGTCGTGTATTATTTATTAAACAATATTTATCGTTATAGTTAAAACCACCTTGAGTACCTGTGACGTTTTGTTACGTCATGTTACGTCATATCTAGGTAGCCAATCGGAATCTTTGTCCCGTTGCTGTTTCTAGTCGCTTAGTCGACCACTCAGATTGCATCATTGCCAATTTCTCTCTCCGCCATTTAAAGCTCTAGTAAATTAAGTTGTTATAGCTTAGAGCGTTTACCATGGTACCAGAACTGAATTTCATTCAAGCACCGTTTTTGCTCTTAACTTGTATTTAAACAAATGCTCATTTCCTTAGTAAACATGACTCATGAATCAAGCTCTTAAATGAATAGTACTTGGAATAAAATAAATGTTAAAATGAAAATGTTGATGTACTTCATCGTCTGCAAGATAGTACTAAAAACTTCGACAAAAAAATATCAGCCAAACAAACATGTTAACGAAAATTCTTATAATTCCTGTTTTTAGCCGATTAATAGAACACATTCGTGAATGCATATAATACGTAAAACTGTGAATTTTAATCAGTACGAAAATTATTCTCGTCATAATAAAGTTAAAACAAACTCAAGTATTCTCAAATCCATTTCTTGTCTCAATTTTTAATCAAACTTCGCTCAGGATTGTTTCAGAATTTAAGCAAAAATAATAAACTACCTGTCCTCATTTCTCTGAAAGCTTTCAAACACAAATATTTATCAACGCAACATTCGATTTATGGACTTTTTATGTTCTACGCCCGCGTGATACCGGATACCAGGTAATACTTAAAAGTATCGCTAAAACTTTCTTCTGCAATCAAAACAAAGAGAGAAAAAGCACCCTAACTTTCAGAAATAACTTTGATTCATGTGCGGAGGATATAAATCATTTAATTTCCCCTTCGTTGCAGTTGAATTTACGCAAAAATGATTTAAAAGCTTCCCTGACAAGAAGCCTCTTTAAACAAAAATACTATAGTCTTCATTCTAGAAATTACTAAGTGTAAGTCTTATCTGTGTTATGAGACATTGTTCTCAGAAAAATTATTTCTGTTAAATATTTTAAAGTGATGTATGCTCTCTTTATTTATTGTACTTTTCTTATTGATGTTGCATTTATGTACAACTTTAGATTTTTTTGCTATTTTTCTTATTGAAAGAAATGTTATTTCAGTTAGTAATTTTTGTTTTACTTAATAAAGATTTTTTTTCTCCTTTTAGTATAGATTGATACAACTTTTCCTGTTTTATACACCTTTATTTATAGAGTATTTTAAGGACGTTTTAATCTTACGGGGCCCAAAATGGTCCCCTTAAGGTTAAAACGTCTATAAGATAGCATAAATGTTTAAATATAACTTTGGCCCTTGGCTATCATATTTTACACTATATTTTGCCCAATAAACATATTTTAATACTAAAGTAATTAAAAAACTTTAGTATTAAAATATGTTTAAACACACATAAGATGTAATAGGTAACACAAATAAAACATACATAAAACACACATAAGATGTAATAGGTAAGAGAATACGCACGTTTCGTTCAAAAATTGATTTGAACTTCATCAGTCCAAGCCCTTCGTCGCAAAGAGCTTGGACTGATGAAGTTCAAATCAATTTTTGAACGAAACGTGCGTATCCTCTTACCTATTACATTTTATGTGTGTTTTTTACAAAGTTTTTAAATTACTTTATCGTTTAACACCAGTATTTTGAGTGATTTTTCAGATATTTTAATACTATTTTAAAAACACAATGAGTAATAAAAAAAATAGAATTTTTAGAAAGTGTCTAAAGGATCGTTTTACCTTCAACACAAGGGCAGAATGATCCTTCATTTGAAAAAAGAAATTAAATAGTTTTTTTTTAATCGTCAAAATGAAAGATATAAAAGTAATTATGACTAAGCATAATGAAATAAAATAAATTTATAATTATGTAGTATGTCTGATTTATTTTATGAAAATTTATAAATAAAAAAGTGTCACAAACAATAAAATGGAATATTTCAAAATTATAACTAAAAAATTATGGCCTGCAATAAACGCAGAAATAAAATAAATAATGTAATGGAGATTCTCGCATTTTGAGTGCGATTGAAGGTCTGCCATGGAGCCAAGGACCCGCTACTGAGTATCTTCAGTTCAGGAATCATTTTAACCGGCAATATCCCTTCCCACTTTAGGTCATATTACTGGAACACGCCGAGAAAAATAACAAACTTAGCAAGTGTAATTCACATCTACAAACACACTCTATTCAGTAAACCACAACATATTTCTGCACATTAAAGATTGTATTTCTAAATGAACAGAAAAGTTAATGCTTACCTTATAAGACATATGATAAAACCCAGTTTTTTGAAAAATTCTACTCAGACACCTAAGACACCAATCGCTTAAATACTGCCATTGTTTCTTCTTGACTTGGCACGCTTAGTTTATGCATTACCTGGTAGCTAGTGCTGCTTGTCTGGGAGGAAACATATGGGATCTTTCTGCCCGCTAGGATAATTTTGGGCCACCTTTCCCTACATATTCTTCATTTCCCCCCATATTCTTCATTTTCCCCCATTTATTTATAATCGTTTAAGGAGCCATTAATTATTTGTCATAATTTATTTATAATGTAATTTATCATCACACTCATTCCTTCGCTCTGTTAAAATCACTTTTAAAAGTAAGAGGGTCAAATCGCTTTTTTTTCCCTATGAAAAACCCACTTTTTAGAACGACTGAGAATATATTTTTGGATCGATTAATCTTATTACATGCAGATTTATACAGAACTTGAAATCTAATTTCATCTCGTGAAACATGTAATTTTGCTCCGAATTAAGAAACTTAATTAAATGTAACTACAAATGTAACTTAATTATCTAAAGGTAGTTTCAAAACAATTTCAAGTTTGTTAACTTTATCAAATAGTTTACAGTGACATTTAAATTCTTGCTCGCAGGAAAGCGATATTTGATGCATTATTTTTAAAGAAAACAATAATAATTTCATTTATATTTTAAAAACGTTCACGGTGCGTTCTTTATTTCTGTATAAGATAATCTGTAAATTATTATTTACATCAACATCGCTCTATTTTGATTTTTTTCATGTTAAACTATGTCAATTTGAAAATATTCATAAAACGGTTACATTTAATGTAGTCTATGGTGTATGTAAATTAATAGTTTAATTTTTCAGGAAACTTGTAAATATAAATATTAATACCAATTAGTAAGTACTTAAATGTAAATTACCTGCGTTAAACTAATTAAAATTAAAATTGAGGATATTTTCTCTTCTATTAATAAATTAACAATAAAGTAATTATTTAATAAAAAGGGGCTATTTTTATGATCAATAAGGCAAAAACGGTTTTGTTTATCCATTAAATACTGAAATTTTTAGATAAAGTATACTTTTATTAAAAACATGAGTACACTCTAAATAAGAAACTTTTACTAACTCAAAATAATTTTCGTGGGAATGTATGAGAGTGGATCGAATTTTTTTCATTTGTTTTCTTTTCTGGAAATATGAGATATTTAGAGAAAGCAAATAAAATTCTTGACAATTAAAATTGAAAATCCAAATGAAATGCATTAGATCCACTTTTTCTAATATAAATCTAACTTCAAGCGAATAAAATTAATGTGTAACTTTCCAGGTTGTTGCACAGCCCCATCTTCTCATGAATTTCACTTCGTTAAACCACACAGCGTCCTTTATCAAAACTGTTTCATCAGAAACCACTTTTAAAATTTAAAATTGTTTTGTCCGTTTGCTTT
Organism: Cheiracanthium punctorium; assembly: GCA_038373885.1. Classification (NCBI taxonomy): domain Eukaryota; kingdom Metazoa; phylum Arthropoda; class Arachnida; order Araneae; family Cheiracanthiidae; genus Cheiracanthium; species Cheiracanthium punctorium. The sequence goes on along the minus strand of JAWZYV010001432.1, from coordinate 474,002 downwards.
TTGATATTTTTTAAGAACAAATATGAAACGCTCCAAGCAAAACAACTTTTTTCTTCCTGATTGTATCACAGTGTTTTAAAATCCGCACTCCTTTCTTAAATATCCTCCAAGATTATTCGAAACATAATATACGCTCGGTTAAATTTATTCTTTCTGAATTACGTCAGTCGAGGACTAAAGAATTTAGAGTGTATTAACCTATGTTATCACTCATTCTGTTTAAATCCTGGAAAGCCTTTTACTTATTTAGTGTTATGGAAATAGTATGTAAGGTAATTATGTGTGATTACGATAATTTTTCTTTTTTGAATGCAACTCCTGATGCCCGTGACATTAATCTTTTCTTCTTGGGAAACTGGCTGGAAGCCAAGCTGTCAGTTTTCAACACTCGTATTACTTACGGTGTACAATGAAATGTACTTTCATGAGATTTGTTTCAATATTTCTGATATTTTTCAGGCATTCGAGAAGCAGGGAACGGTGCGTAAAAAATCTGAATGAGGATAAGGTAACTTTTTCAGAGCAGAAAAACGAAGTCAGGTTTATAACAAATTAGTTAAACCTAAGTATAACGAATTTTATGGAATCGACGATCAAATTCGTGAAATTTCATGACTGATTTCAATCCATATGGTTGCCATTTTATGCCATACATTTTATTCGTTTAATAAAAGTGTTTCATTCATTAATTTGAAATATTCGTAAAAGCTATAGTAAAAGGAACTTTTACGAATAGTAACACCTAGTGGAACCTCGATTATCCGAAAATAACTCTTAACCGAAGTTCTTTTTAAACAAATTTTTATTTTTATTATTTATTTTATTTTATTTTATTTATTCATTACTTTTGAAATTTTTCTTGCATTCAAAATTCGTTTGGATTATTGCCACGTTGCTCTTTTTTTTTTTCCTCATCGGACATATTTTTATGTTCAAATATTTCAATTACCTTGGTTAATAAGTGATCTTTAATTGTCAAAACTTAATTATCTTAGCTTGTGACACAGCTGAATCATTTACAGTATGATCATTTTTTTTCTCTGGTGAACTTTAATATTCTTTATAAAAAAAAACTCCTTTTTATGGAACAAGGGAGGCAAATACGGAACTCACATGGATTTTGATACACTTTCCAAACAGTATTTATAAAGGTGAAGTATAGTTAGAATACGCCAGGCAATTTCAATTCTGAAATGTGCTTTATGGAACAAGAAAGACAACTCACACACATGGATTATGATGCACATTCCAGACAGTATTTATAAAGATGAAGTATAGTTAGAATATTCTTGTCGAAGATTCTAAAACCATTTTAGTGGGCGATTTTGATGTAGATATCCATTTCAAGAAGTGTTTTTTTTCGAACAACGAAGAAAAATACGGTATACTTATGCATAATGACACACTCTCCAACATAATTGAATAAGGAGGAAATATAGGGACGGCGCATGGATTAGGATACGCTTTTAATACATAGCACTGCAGTGAGTACTTGAAATTTGAAAGAGTTTTAGATTTTTTTTTTTTATTTATTTTAAAATTTTCAATTTTTTTTCCCATTCAAAACTCGTTTAGGTTATTTTTTTGTCCTCTGACGGACTTTTTTTTTTACAAAAGTAACTCCGTTATATAGTTAGAAAAAATGTTAACCAAAACTGCTCCCAATCAAATTTAATTTAACTTAATGTGAAATACTCACTTGCATATACGAAACAGTGGAACTTTCGTTATAATGATTCTGCCAGGACGTAAAAGATGCACCTAAATTTAAGATTGTAGACACGTTGAGATTTTCAGCATTGACGAAGTTTCTTAATCCACGGAAAAGCATTCCGGTGGTAAAAGGGCATGCCAGGTACAATGATTTTGAACAAGAATAACTTACATAATGAATTTATTTTGTAAAAGTGAAGAGCATATATGAATTATCTTATGAGTTGGTGCATAGTAATTTTTTTTCTCTCTATTTGGATAATTGAATACTTTAACAACTGTACAAATAGATTTAAAATATGTTTAAAAGAGAAAATTTTGTATTATAATGAAATTTTATAACAATGAAATTAAAAAAATATTTCATTATAACATTACGAAAAAATCTTTTTTAGTAAACTTACTTGTTTACTAAATGATCAAAAATTACCTTTTTATTTAAAATAACAAAAAAATTGCAAGATAACACACATGAAATCATGTCAAAAATCATTTAATTAAAAACCATAATTCGGGAAGTACAAAATATCCTCAGATCTATAATTGCAAAAATGTTCCACTCGACCGGAACGATCGTTTCATCAATAAATACGTTTTTATGTGTGTGGTTTTCAAAGTTTTTAATTATTTTTTCCTTTTAACACCAGTTTTTGATAGAGTATTCTTGAGACCTTTGCATTTATATATTTTAATTAATACCGTACTTTTATTTATTTGTTTATTTTTGTAAAAGCTAAAATTAGCGTTTAAGGCAGGTGCGTGTAAAAGTGATTATCGCTGTAGGTAGGTTCTTAATGGACTAAACATAAATAGTAGATAGTTTGTCGGAACCAAAAAAAGAAGCATCGTTCATAGGGAGATTTATTGTTATAGACAGGTGCACGTAGAAAGTGACAAATCTCTGTAGACAGGCTCATAATACATTGATAAATATCATATGTATAAATACAGTTTGAATCCAAATCAGCAATATGGTTATATTACGATTCATCGTTATAGACAGGTGTGTGTAAAAAGGCATTATCGCTGTAAATAGATAAAATTTAGTAAATAGAAATTACATCGGAACAATAAAAATCGCTATAGTCTTCATGGTATCGTTAAACACTTTTTTCCACTGTATATTATTTCTATTCTGCTGTAAATTAACCTTTTTATTAAGCACTTTCAATCATAATCTTAAGTAGCATATTTAATTCTGCATTATCTGGAAATCGAAGCAATCTCGACTATTCGAGTATTTGAATTTTCAGAAAACAAACTGATCCAATTATTTTGGATGATAGAGTTTTTACTGTACTGTATATTTTACTGTAAAATAATAATTAAATATTACACTTTAGTTCACTTTAGAAGTTTTCCTGCACTCATTAGAAAAAATAAACTTTGCAATGTATTTTCATAAAAATATTTAAAAATCGCATGAATTTTTCTATTCTAAACCTTACCATATCGTTTTTGTGTCAATCCAAAACAAATTTTAAAAAATTTAATCTTCTCTTTTTTTCTTAGTCTATAAGTTGAAAACTATCCATACTCAGCTTAAATTAATTTTATGCGATTTACCTGCGACTTCTTTTGGAAGGGGGGTGGGCTTTCTCCTGAAGAACAATATATACCAGGCCAACATCTGTGTATCTGCATCAGATCTGAAGCACAGAATTCGACCCTTGATATCCAGCAGAATCGCACCGATAAGATGTGGAAAATTAGTTCTGCGATTAGAGCACATTGTTGAATATGTTGCGAGACCTATTTTCTAGATTTAATTTTACCTTTTTTACATTATTTGGTGTAAAACTTTGGTGTTTAACTTTGCTTCCTCCTTTTTCTCCCTCAGCTTTACTCCGAAATTCGGGGGTTTATTACAAAAAGCTGGTAATACATGTATAATTCACAGTCGTATTTGCTTGTTGACTCATTCCGAATGATTGTGCCAATTCTTGAATTTGTCACGAGTCTTGTCTTCGATTGTACGTTGAAAACTCTCACACACTTTTTTTCACTAATAACGGCCCCACCGTAAGTATTTGAGATCGTATTGAAGCAGAAAATTAAAACTTACTGAAAATGACGTGAATTCAGGTAAATTGGTACTTTCAACCAAGAATATGATGCAGCCACAAATCGACGAATGTTTTCCTGGGGTTATGGTGACAGATGTCTAAGTTTATTGCATGACGTCTATGATTTATTAATTTCAACATTTACTTATCGCTGATGCCATCTACAGGAAAATTACAAAAGTAATGTTGTATACTCCTAATATTTAACATTTTTAAAGCATAAAAAATGTTTTTATCATTATTACAGCTCTACCTATAAGCTCATTTTAATATTATTTTTTTAATAAATGCTAAGCACATCTTTGGAATTAACTATAGCTGAAACTTTATATCATTTGTGCCAATGGAACGTATTGTAGAGCCCTCTGAAGTGAGTTATTCCTTGCTAAACCTGCACTTGGGTTTGTTTTACTTTGCAGTCTTCATTGTGGATACGCCGTGCAGATAATTCCATTTTTGAGTCATCTTCAGTGACAATTTTAAAAGTACTAATAATTTAATTGAAAGAAGCTCTCCGAAATTTCCAAATTCTTTTTAATAAGATACCGGCAAATGATATTTTTTATTTATTTTTTTAATGCCGAAGGTGTTGCAATACAACTTGAATATTTTTAGTACACTAATGAAATAAAAATTTGCTAATTTTATAGAATACTTATTTAGTTTAAGTTATATATATATTTCAAATTAATAAAAGATTAAGAGTTCGGTTTGAATATCATTTTCTTTTATTTCCGTTTCATGGAATTCAACTCTCTGTTAAAATAGTCGAATTTGCATGGAAGTTAAGTACGTTATTGACGTCTACGACTACTGAAAATGGTACCCAATCCATTTTAAAAAATTCTACAGGGATTACAAATTGCCATCATACTTTATAACGTATGACCGCTAATAGGAAGAGGTTTCTTTTGTATTTTCTTTTATCCGTCATAGTTGCCATACAAACTTTGCGATGAAAAATGACTTTTTTTGTATCTGCTATGTTCTACTTCCGTGAAATCTAGACTTACAAAAACAAAATGCGAGTTAATAATGCATAAACATATTACAGTGTCTTTCAAAGCACAGGTCAACAGTGAGGTCACAGAGACGGTGTTCCTAATATTTTCACACAGAACTGGCTGTAAGCCAAACTAAGTCATTTTTCTCCAATCATGTTTGCTCCAATGTAGAGTAAAACAACTTTTATGAAGTTTGGATTCATGCATCATGCATTATAATGCCACGATCAATCTTCGAGGCTCGAATAAATTAAGTCCTCACAAAAGAATCTCTTTTGTAATATTAGTGTTAATTTTTGTTATATTATATTATAAAAAAATTTACTTAAAATAACTTTTGAAGGTCGTGTGACTGATAATATTTGAAAGAATGTTTTGGAAGTTTCATTAACTGTTGTTCTGAAATTGTGCCCTTTTATAGTAGTAGTAGAAAGCTATCTTTTCACAAATTTCCCTTTACTCATTTTCTAACTGAAGTGCTGGAATTGGAGTGTCAATACTATAATACTATTATGCCTTTATAGAACAATTACTTAATAGTATAATTACTTTATAAAACTAAACAAATAACATGGAACACTGATGGTCAAGAAATGTGTTTGTTACAAAGGTGTACAAAAATAAATGCATTATATGAAAATCATTAAATGCTTCCCACTGTTATTATATTTTTTTTCCATATGGGATCTTCATGTTTTGGGATAACTGTTAAAGAACTGTAAATATTTGTTTCTTTCATTGGTTAATTCATTTATTTTGTTAGTGGCTTTAATTTAACTACAATACTTGTGTCAACATATTTAAGCATTTTGACCTATCAGCTTGAAAGTATATTGCAATAACTAAAAAGACATGAGAGAGAAACTTTGCTATTTACAAGAACTATGAAAATCCATCTAGTTTCAGAGATTTTTTATTTATTTTATCTTATTATTATCATTATTACTATTATTGCATTTTGTAATTTCTAACTTTAATGCAATGACGACTTCATCATAGTATTTTGTAACAACGACTGCCAAGTTAAGTCCTGCTGAAATTTTGCATAAATGTTTTAAAAAAAAAGTTATATCTTTCTAATTTTTTCACTGTTCACAATTTTTCATTTTTAAAGCGTCCCCTCATTAGGAATGGAGGTGAGACTGCGAAAAGTCTCGTCTACAAGACAAGCCCCTAAAATTTTTGTGCAAGTTGAGACTCCAGACTTTCTGTGGTGGCGTGTGGTCACAAGACAAACCTAGCATTAGAGAGATTGAATATCAAAATCTCACTGTGACACAACTTGTTTAACTTCTTGTTTCTAAGCTGTCTCGTTAATCTGCACTGTTAAATTTGAAATTTCTTTTTCATTTGCCAAAAAGTGTAGGAAAAAGAAACATTATCAAGAGTTTTATAAAGTATAAAACCAACCAGTTATTCTCAAGAAACAAATAAATGTTATTTTCATAGTTTACTACAAGAATACATGGACACTTTTGATAAACACATAAAAAGTATCATTATATGTATTAGACTATCAATATGATAAAGATTGGTATGCATTCATTTTTATGTTAGTTGGGTTTTTCCCTATATGATGCAAATAATACCAGAATGAAGGACCAAGACTAATAAATACAAGATTTGTGTTTACTTAACATAGGACTGTATTTAATCCATCAAAGAAAATTCTTCTCCGTATTTATCAACCTAAAGGTGGATTGGGACAAATATGAGTAAATATATGCAAACATACCTACTAAGAAAACAGTTTTAAAAATAAAGCAATGTGTGAAACACAAATAATCTTTTAAATATGAACGTATGCACTAGAGCACGTTTCAAAATTATTTTACGATTTCAATATAAATACATTAAAAATATTATTTGTATTTTTTTTCATTTATAAGCATTTGTGTAATTTTTCATACATGCGCATGCTTTAATAGACATTTCTAGACAATAAAGATTTATGTAGTTCTACGAATTTCTAAAATTATACAGATTGCTGTAAAACTCTGATTCGTAAATTAAAGGACGGGTAGCGACTAACAATATTCGTCTCTAAACACAAAAGCTGTAGGTCTGCAGTTTAAACTAAAGGCGGAGTTTAGCTCGTTAAAAGAAACTTCTCTTTCTGATTTTTCGGACTTTTGAAAACAGACCATGGTCAGGTGAATAGGGGATAAAGGCAGCTCGTAGCTTTGATCTCCTGGTTCATCAGACTTCAGCTCTCTTGATTTTTATCAATAAGGTAAAGACCTGAAAGTTGCAAACATCCGTTGCGGATGATGATGATTTTATTTGACAGATATTTGAGGATGCACGATGTTCAGAAAATGTGCGAAGAATAAGCGATTCAAGGTTGCGTAACTGTAACTTGTTCTTCCCACCATCTTATAGGAACAAATTTTGAACGTCTCTGAGAGTAGTACATTACTGCCTGAGTGTCTTTGAGAGGAGTCTAACTACTGCATTTTTAATTTCCCTTTCCATTACTGGGCATTTGATTTCTTATGCTATGAATTTGTGGTTTTCTTCTGTCCTTATTTTGAAATTACGAGTAAAATTACGATTGGTGTTTGCTTGAGGTTTGTTCGTTTTCATTCTCTGTCACGAAATCTGAATAGAAATAACAGTATGAGAAGTTTTGTGTTCGAGCGTCAGCTTATTGTAAAATGTCGCATAAAAATGCATGGATTCCTTGGTCACAATACCTGTACTGGTGTTCTCTCTAGAAGACTTTTTAAATTTAAGAATGACATTTCTATGCAATTTGTACATACTTCGTACTGCAGAGTATAATTTACAAAACTAAATGCTTAAAAATTTGTCTTTTATGGGTTACAATTTCTGTTTTTTCGTTTTTTTCTTTAAAGATATTTTAGCTTAGAAAATCAAATGCAACTAAGAAACGTTGAAAATTGTTACGTATCCTTTATTTTCTAAAATTCAAAATGGCATGTCTGAAAAATTAAGAGGAAGTTCTTGTCACGACTCTTACTGTCAACAGAAGACCATGGTCTTACATTACCAATATAAAGTCTAATATGAAAAAAAAGTTCGGACTGAATAACGTATGTAATTTTATTCTGAAATTACAAAGTATTATCTCATACTTAACATGCATTCCAGCTTAATTTAACTAAGAATAGTTTTTAAAGGACATCACTCATCATGGAATCAGTGGTATATTTTAAACATTTTTCTAATCTAAAACAACACTATCAGAAATACTATCCAAACAAGAAGTACTTATTTTAGTGGTAGGTTCAATCAATGTGTCATATTAAAAGAACATGAATGGAAATTATTTACTAAAAGTACATGAGCCTTTTAAGCAGGAGTATGCTGAAAATCAATCCTATCCATTTACAACTATTACCTTATGCATCAAATGCAATTATGAAACAATAAATAACCTATCCAAAGCTGAATAAGTAGGCTTACTCATTTGAAAGCCTTTAAAGAGAAAATCCACAATATTTTTATATCGTTTCTTTAATACCTCAAAACGCTTTAATTCTTATATCGTGTAAGGGAAATAATAATTCAAGTAATTATGTGGAATTAGAATAATGCCCCTTTTGGAATATGGCCCTACACAGCAGGCCTTGTTGTAAAAGGCTTTGATTATACTTAAGACCCTGGCCGACAGCCAAGCTCATTTCTCTGGCTTCATACATCTTGTTAAGTTTCCCTTCATAATACACTCTTATGTTTAATCCTACGTAGTTTTTGACATTCTTTTCTTGACTAGCTTAGGTATTTTCTTAACTTTTATTTATGAAAAATTAGCTTCATAAAGCATATTTTTGAGTAAAATATTTTTCTGTTTGTGTAAGTGTTATTAGTCATCTAAATATTTTTTTTTCAAATATAACATAGTAAAATTCATGCGAAGCTCTATCATTAAAAAAGATACTACATCTATTCTAAGATGTTTTTCTGCAACTAGAACCTGAATTATCTCACAAAAATTGTTGTAAATTAAATTAAATAGTGCCTACTAAGTTAAATTCTAAAAAGTCTAAAGGAAAAGAGAGATCAAAATATCAAACAGCCAAACATACATTTAATTATATAAACTGTTTTTTCAACTTAATAATAATACAAACTCTACAAATGAATCAGAAATGGTTCAAAACTATGAATTATTGTTTTATAATAAGTTTGCTCGATTAAATCATTTTAAATAACAATTTACTCGTATGTTTCCATAATTCTGGTGTGCACTTCCCTTTTTATGTCAAGAAGCTATTTCTTTAACAATTATGTAATTTAAACATCGAAGAGTCAATTTATCTTTAATATTTAACTAAACATTAATTTAAAAACTCAATTACTACTTAATTTTTAATGTAATTTAAATAATTATGTTATTTTATTATTTTGTTTAATAATTTAACTATTAAATTAAAATAAATCTGTATATTTTTTTAACGAATTAATCTTTATCTAAAGTTAATGTATAAAAACAGCAAAAAAAAATTATAATTTTCCTTTCAATTTGTAAAAAATAAGTATACATCTTTATTCTTTCTATAAAAAAAACTATACATTTATTTTATTTAACTATATCAACAGAGTTCTTTCTCTTTTCTTGAATGGGTATTTTTGAAATTCACAATACAGTCAATGTCTTTTGTAATATTTATTTTTATATGAATGTTTAGAAAATATAATTGTTACATACACTGAAGCTCAGCAACCATGAAAACCCAAACAAGCCCTTTCCGCAGATTTCAGTGCTTTCCATACTTTTCAGTAGATTTCAGTATTTTTCCCTTATTTATTTTCCTGAAAAGTTGCGACTTAAGTAGTTTTCGGAATGGCATTTAAATTAGACATAAAAACATAATTTGCTGATTTTCCGAAGTGATTTGCCAAATGTACACATTCTAGACATTTATCGAAGAGTACCAAGTACGCATCGCAGAATGTACTTCTCCGTCAAACATTTTCCAAAACTCACATTAAAATCACGGGAGGAAGGCTTCCTTTGTAATGCTATTAATTAATCCAATAACACGAAGCACGGCTCCTCTGATTGTCGGAAGACACTCTAAAAAGTTTTTAAAACTTTAATGGCTTTGAAAGTCACTTGACTTCCACTTGAAGTGTCTCTCAAATTCGCTCTTATCCCCGGATAAATGGAAAGTGAAGCTAGCTGTTTAAATAGGCTTTACCCGAGTGAAATACCATCAGCGTTAAGATATTCCATTCATTTATTCTCACATATATGTGTACTGGGTAGTGTTATTATTTTTTTTCCCATTGAAATAGTTTTCTTAAAGCAGAAGTACTTTTGAACGCGGCCGATATGAAAATTAAAGGGAATACTGCGTGAAAATTTTTTTGAAAAATCAAAAATAAATTTATATACAGGGTGGTCCTAAACTATACATCAACAATGTAAAGGCAGGTAGAGGGGACAAAGACAGTTCAGAATCATATAGCAATGTGTAGTCGGAAATGCCGGCTTCATATATCTGTTAAGGTATGTGCCACGTCTAAAAAGCCATTTTTGCGGAAAAAAAATCGATTTATTTTTATTGTTTTATTTGAAAGAGCATTTTCGTAAGATTCCAAAACAGTTTTATTTTTGTTTCTACGATAAATGGAAAGGAACATTCAGCTGTTCGAATGTCACTTCCGGTTGAACACCGTTAAAATAAAATCTGTAACCCTTGCGTCAATGGCCAAACAAATTTGTATTTTTTAAATAGCTGGTACCACGGTACTCACATGGAATATCTACGCTCTCCTTTTGTTTCCTCAACTGTTACCGATTTTATAATCAACTAATAACTTACTGCACGACTCGAATAAAAAATTAATTGTAATAATAATAAATATTTAAAAGAAAATTAATAATTGATAATAATAATTATTATTTTTATTATGTTTGCTTATATTTTTGTAATAATCATTTATAACCTGCATTTTCAAAAGTTACAATAATGGATGCCTTAGTACCTGGATTTTGAATAATGATATCGTAAGGTATAATGCATAAATCCCAAAAATAATTTTTCCCAAGAGGGTCTAAAATGATATGTTTAGTTCAGATTCATGTAAATAACGAGGATTAAAAGTGATTTTACCTAGGCTTGATTCGAAACGATTAAATTACCATGACCCCACCCTCAAAAGGTGCTGGGCGCCCGGTCATTGGTGCGAGGGTTAAATGCGTTTTCTGGAAAACTGTGTTTATAGTTGCAGTGCGTCATGATAACTGTGACTACTAAAAGTAGCTTTAAAACTTAAAGTTAATAGTTTAACACTTTAGAGAGTAAAACGATGCTGTCGAATATAAGCTTCTGGAGCCAGATTTTGGAAACCCTCCATACTCTCTAGATATGGCACCTACAGAAACCTTCGTGTTCCCCACTGGAACGAAGTCTTGAAAGACTGCACTTTTCCGATAGCATGTGACAACGATGACAGATTCAATTACTGCTTCGAACAATTCCAAAAAAATAAGCGTTTGCTGATGGTATCCAGCAACTGTACAACCAATCTCAGACGTGTGTTCCAGTTAATGATGATTACTTTTCCAGTATTGTTTGGAACTGTTACTTCCTATATTTTATGACACCATTCACAGAATGTTTTGGATACAGCCTGTATTTTGAATAACAAATCTATATTTGTTAGTATTCGTCATCATAAATCATCTTTTCTACACTGCAAAAAATACTTACCTACTTTACAGCACAACGCGTGATAAACGCAACGCCAACACGTTCTGATGAAAAGACTGTGTCAGTTTGTTGCACAAGTTTCTTCGTGATTGGCTTATCAACGCCATTACGTCATTTCGTGGGTGGATTTACAATACAATGTGCTGTATTCCAACGCTGCAGCAATCGTGCTGTGTTATTTTACTGCAATTTGTGCCGTAAAATTACAGGTATTTCTTAAAGTGATATTTGCTTCGATTCCTTGAGGGAAGATAAAGCTATTACGAAACAATTTACGAAATGTAGCGGTAACTGTTTTCAGCTTTAAATTTTTAAATACATGTACCGATATAAATATATTCGAAAATGTTTTTAATGCGTCGAATATCAAGTTTCCAATTTTTTCACTCCCATGGAACTACAGTTCTGGTCAGTGCTCTTTATTTTTAATGAAACTCAAAACTATGTAATACATTTGACACAAACTTTCGATTAAAAAGTCTTGCTTTATAACCTGTAAAATTAATCCATTAACAAAAGCGTTTCACTTCAGTAACTAATACAAACATTTTAAGACGCTTTATATTTTTTCCCCTTGAAAAGAAACTAATGCGAGTTTAAAAGTTTTTCGCCTTTCCAGAAGTGCGTCCTTCAAAATCATAATTAGCCTTGGCAAACCTTGAAGTATATCCCGCTCACGAGACAAAGAATTTAAATACAAAATTGCAGTATAGCTTAAGATGCAACGTTCTTTCTTTAATTTGTTTGTGAGAGTTAAAGTTAATACGATTATTCTTTTTTTAATTTGTAAGCTACTTTTAATTCCATTTCTAATTAACCTATTGGATAAAAGTATTCTTATTGACTGTATTATTTCAGTAAATCTTACCCTTGTCAATTGTTTCGTAAGTTCTATCTATTCTTAAGCGAGAAAAATCTATAATTAGCGTATTTTGTGGTATATTTTTGTCCTGTGTTATCTGGATAATGAGAAATTCTGTTCTCATTTTAATAAATAATAAATTAATCATGCACTGAATCTGAAAGCGCATTCACACAAAGTATGTTATTGTAAAAGATAATGCTATACATAGTTAAAAATGCAATTTTATTATGCGTTCTATGCTTGTACAGACTTCTATTATAAACTTTTAACGCTATTGAACACTTTTGAGATAACTGATAAATAATAAACCATTATTTTAATTTTTCTTTTCATATTAATCATTAAGTTCAAATAGTCCGAACAAGACAACAAAAATTATCTTTCAATAATTTTATATGTAAAGTAATTAGAGTATAAATATCAATACTTTAAAAGTAAAGGATGTTTCTACAGTGAAAAAAAAATTTTGGTAAACTGACAGAAAAAACTGTCAGCCAGGACGCCAGTTTATTTAAGTCTTCCGTATTTTTTCCGTAAAATAAACTGAGAATCTGTAAAATTTTTGGAAGATTCCTGTAAAAAAAAAAAACGGAAATAAACTGGTATCCTGGGTTGCTGTTTTTTTTTTGTGCATTTGACAGACTTTTTTTGCAGTGTACTCGTCAGTATCGGCCCTACAGTTTCACGAAGATAAACCGATGCATGGCAGTATGTATGAAAGTTTGTAAACTCTTTTGCTATAAAGATCTTTGTCTAGTAGACGTAAACAACAGTTTCGCACTCCATTAGTTGTAGATTCCAGTTTCTACCATTAGAGTCCGTTTTAGTAAAACGTAAAAATTATGTACTAATTTGTAAATTACGAAAAATGGCTATTTTACTTAAACCGAAAGGCACTCATGGGCGCCGGCAGAATATTTTCCAAGTGGTGGGGGGGGCAAAGACTACTTCAACGTATGGTTACCATGTTGGAAAGAGCAAAAAAGCAAGGGAAAACAAAAACTACATACCAGGGGGGCATTTCCCCCCCTTCCCCATGCTGCCGGCGCCCAAGAAGGCACTCCACTGTTTCCAAACTCTTCAAAAATGGATGCATGGCTATCAGATTGGACATTTCGTGGCTACTTTGCTGCCACTCCTTTTCCGTAAATTTAGAAAATATACCGGGTCGTTACAGTTAAACTTCCCCTAAAAACAGCATTCTACAGTTTAAACAATTGAGCAAATTGTCGCCACATTTGGCGTATGGACTGTACACAAGATGTGCTCCAAGGATTTGAAAAATATAGTTCAAAAACCGTCCACTAGGTGGCTCTTTTTGCATAGTGAAATCAGCTTTTAAAATGACCCAAATTACTTAATAAATGCTCAAAAACTTTTAAATAAATGTTGAAATTTCTAATTGCACTTTTATTCAAAATCTAGATTATCTTGTAAATTTCGATTTACACTTTTATTCAAAATCTAGATTATCTTATAAATTTTGAATTACACTTTAAATTGTTAAATTTGCTGTTTTTCGTGCGAAATGCTTCCTAGTAAGCGTTTTTTTCAACCAATTTTTTTACTTCGGGAATCTCGAGCGAAGTGGGTATTGTCCTAATATTTCTTTCTTCGGTGAACCACCCCTAGGGTCCTTTGAGTATCGGAAGTTTGATTTCTCCAACCCTAACTTTAAGCACAGTAGGTTTCTTTGGTTATAATGAGCGATTGTCATTAATGCCAACAAAGGTGTCTGAATGTATAAAGGTATAATGTAAACTTCGGTGACATAATGGATATTTATGAAATTAACAATTGCTTGTATTATTTTCGAGTGACACAGAATTAGTTTACTTGAAACAACAATATACACAATGAATATTAACAATCCTACTGTATAATTACACTGATCCCTAACTCACTGACTCTGTAATGATTCCAGTTGAACCAATCCGAGATAAAAAATTTACCACGATTACTCAAAATGATTCTAAATTTAAGCTCAAAAACGTAATAAAATCTACGTAATAAAATCTATCGTTTGTACGACCCATTGAATATTTTCATAATTATCTATAAAAAATAAAGGAAAAAATCTGCACTCATTTAAAAATCTGAAAATCCACCCGTTCCCTAATTTTTAAGCGATTTTCTGCTATTTTCAGCTCTATTTAATTTGCGTGACTGGAAAAAGTCAATCATCTGCGTGACAAAATAACGTGTCGCAAGTGAAAATTACGTTATACTGAGGACACGGCTATCAGGCATTGAAGGGAAAATTCCGGCGCGATTCCAATTCATTTAAAATAGTTTTTCTAGATTATCCATATTAGCTTTTTTTCACAAATAAAATGATTTCCTCTGCATGAAACATTCATATAAAAGTGGATGTTCAAAGCAAAGCGAAATCTTTCGAATGCGAAAAGTTTTCGCATTTTTTAAAAGAAAATGTACTTCCAATTTCTTTATATAACTAGGGGCCAAGGCCCCAAGACTCGCTACGCTCGCTTTTTATATGAGGCATTCGGCCCCTAATCGGGCTTATTCGTAAAAAAGACATAATTTCAACAGAGAAAACCTGAAGATTGGATCAGATAGAATGTTACTGAGCTAAGCTACACATTGCTTAGTTCTTGCATCTTCATTGGTACATAAAAATTTAAACTTCACACTACAGTAGAGCCCCTAACCCTCATAACACGGAAAATATTTTGTTATAGGAATCCGTGTTGTACACGTCCTGAGCTATACTCCACCTGGAGTGCGGACTCCGCTTATAATCGCTGGAAAAATTATTTGTACTCCTCAGAAATACAATGATATTTAATGTTGCCATTCAAAGGTTATACTAATTAGGAGCTAAAGCGTAATAAAATAAGAACATATGTTTCAGCTGTGTTTTTAATAATGTAAAACCTATTGGACACCTTGCGAATTTGCCACCCATTATTTGGCGACTTGCGTACATGTAAAGTTAATAAAAGCTACGGAACACATAGCATAGCCTGCCAGCAATGGCGACTTTTCATTATTGGGCGATTTACATATACTCACAACCTATATTTACTGTTCATTTAAGGTTACCGGAAAACCGTTATCCATACTTTCATTTACATAATCGTTTGCAGATTGGCGTACTTAACACCACGAATTATACCATCTCGTCGCGCTAGCAAATATCCAAAGTGTACTATAACTGCTATAATGGCATAGTTAACGCTAAATATTTCTACTGGTAGCAAATAATCCAGCTGGACGAGAACCGGCTTTAAAATAATCTGCATTTTAATTATTTTTCATTTTCAAGATATTAGTTATTCTGTTTTGGAAAAGCGAATAATTGCTAATTATAAACTCCTGTTGTCTAAGAGAACTGAAAATTTGAAAATGGTCAACTTTGTGTAACACATTTTGTGTTACTTATTTCATATAGTTTTTATTTTCGCGTAAAATGGGCGTAATTCTAACTCATGTTTGTAAATTTCACGCGATTCTAGATACTTGGAAACGCTTTGTTGCAAAGGAATGAATGATTTTATGCCAAATCTGGCAACCATTCTGTTTATTTTTTCAGTTTTTTATTAATATCTTCTAAAATAATTCGATTTTCGAAATTTAACTTAGCTCATCAGGTTCCTCGGAATTTTTCGAATCTGTGGGCACCTTAGTTGAAACTTAAATCCCCACGGTTTAGGAGGAGATAGGCCAACAAGCTTTGACAGCGAAAGCGGCCTTTACTTTTTTTTAGAATAGAGAGATACCCAAATTAAATTTCATGCTGTTCTGGAAACTCGCGGAATCTTTTCGCAATCGAAAGATTTCGTTTTGTGTACACAGCTATTCTCATGTCCATGCAAACGATTTATTTGTGAAAAAAAAATGATAATAAACTGTGTAATCTGGAAAATCTCTTTTAAACGAATTTGAATCCCAATTGTATGACCTCATATTCACTTGAAAAGGGTTTTTTTGTCACGCAAATGATTTACTTTTTTGACTCTCGGAAATAAAATGGTGCTGAAAATAGCGAAAAATCGCTTAAAAAGGAGGGAACGGGTAGATTTTCAGATTTTTAAAGAAGCGCAGATTGTTTTCTATATTTTTATACATGATCATGAAAATTTTCAAGCGGATCGTGCAAGCGGTGAAGAAGTTATTAGGCTTTCTGTGTTATCTTTGTAAATTTCACGCGATTCTAGATACTTGGAAACGCTTTGTTGCAAAGGAATGAATGATTTTATGCCAAATCTGGCAACCATTCGGTTTATTTTTTCAGTTTTTTATTAATATCTTCTAAAATAATTCGATTTTCGAAATTAAAATCAGCTTAGCAGGTTCCTCGGAATTTTTCGAATCTGTGGGTACCTTAGTCGAAACTCAAATTCCTACGGTTTAGGAGGAGATAGGTCCAGAAGCTTTGACAGCGCCAGCGGCCTTTACTTTTTTTTAGAATCTTATCTTATCTTATATATAATAAAATCCGAGAGTAAACATTGTATGTAGCTAGGTTTGTAGGTAGGTTTGTGACATCCGATCTTCTTGCGCGCGTCTCTCGATCACATTGCGCCGAGACGGTTGGTCGCAGACCTACCGAATTTTGCATACGGCTTCACTAGGACAGATACTAACAAGCCTCGGAGCGATTTTTTCGAAATTCGAATTAGAAAATGTTTTATTTTATCTTTTGTCCGATTTTTAGCGATTTTTCTTGCATAATACGTAATAACGCCGGTCATTGCACTCGCAATAAAACGATATTTGCATCATCGGATAGAGGGGAAAATTTTCTTTCGAAAACAGTTTGTTTTGACTATGTAACATATTGTGCCGATTTTGGGGAATTTTTAAAAAGAATTTCTCTTTTGACGACGTTTGCGTAAAAGTAATTTTAAAACTGTTGCATCTTTCATTCTATCTGTCATAACTTTTTTATATTTCGGTGAAAGACGGAGCATATATTTCGCCCACTTTTAAAAGAAGAACGGAGGAAAAATATAAATTAGGAGATTTTTTACGAATTTTTATGTAAAGAAGGATTTTGAATTTAATAAAAGCTGTTTCAAGATTTCGGTATGATATCTTCCGCTATGGTTGTCTGGGAAACAGTAACAATGAATAAAATTGCCATTTGAAAAACATAAATAAAATGACTTTAAAATAACTGAGTTTCCACATGTTAGATCATGTTAGATTTCACGAGATTAAAACCCCTTTCGAAACTCAATCAAAATTACAGGCTCACAAACAAAACATACGCCACGCACGAAATTATTCCCTATTTTATAATACGTTGCCAGAAAAAGAATTGAATGCTGTTTTTTCAACGATGAATTTTCCAGCATTATTTTCCATATAATTTTTAAACGGGACACGTTTTCGAATCGCAGGAAATATTTTACATGCTAAATACGCCAATCTGACAAGAGTTATGCGTAAGAATGTATGGAGAGCTGTTTTAATGACAGCCAGAAAGTGAAATGATTATCGTTTATACTAATGCGTAAATTGCAAAGAATCACCAAAGAATAAAAAACTACATTAGTGGCAAATATCTAAACCGTTTCTTTAAATTAAACATTAAAGATGGAAAAACGAAAATATATTGGTATCAGTAAAGGATACTCTTAGTAATAGTTATTAGATATGCTAGGGCAATATTGATCAAAGCACAATATACCGCGTTAATAAATATTTCGTGAAACTATTCGTTTCTTTTCGTTTTTCAACAGCCATCTTACATCACAGCTAACTAAACATTAAATAATTCTACGTCGCGTTAATATATCCCGCGGTAATTTCAACAGAAAATTCTGTACCTGAACTTTTTTTTCTGGAGATTCTCTTTGTCACAAGTAGTTATGATAACATTTTAGGAAAATGTTCTCTTCTTGCCTTGCGAAGAGCGGGTACACATAACTATTTAATTATTAAAAAAAACGGTTCTTCACATCATGTAGTATCTAAGGTATTAATGGTATAACTTAAATCTAAAAAAGAGTATGATGTAGAAATGAGACATTTTGAAAGTTAGAAATTTTTAGGAACCGTCACGCTTTTCTTTGTCTGATCGCCAATGACACCGACATAGTTTTTTGTTTCATAATATTAACAATGTTCTCAGATCAGTATTTAGTTATTCGTAAAGTTAGTATAATGAGTAACTTTACGCCAAGAGTCAAATCATTTTGTTTATTTTTAGATTCCACATTACTGGAATCAATTCGAATTATACATGTCAGAAAAAGCTTTGTTCCCTACCGTGCGGAGAACGGGTACGCAGCTAGTAGAGAGATAAAAACTGAATATGATATTATTCATTTTAAGTGGTCAAAGATTAAATATATAGAGTGTAGAGATATTTTTGTTGAATGTTTTTTCTGGCGTCCGTTGAAATTGCCTCCGCTACGGGATTTGACTTCTAGTCATTCTTACAAAGAGTATACTGCAGGCGCATCAACAGATCTTCTCTGTTTTCACGAATTTATAGTGAAAGAAATCAAAATTACTCCCTTTTATTTAATCTCCAAGTGACTAAATTTGGCTCCAAGTGACTAAAGCATTAACCAAAACTTTGAAATACGCAGATTATTCCAAAATTCCATTTAAACATCCAAAGATTTTACAATTGTGCATGTTTGAAAATTACATTTTTCATTAAGTAATTACGTATTTTTCTTCAAAAACAAATTGTCTTTTTAATCGCACTTTCAAAATATGTAATCTTGTCTTTCGAGCATCGTACTCCTAATGCTGCAAGTACGAGGAATAACTACTTTCATATTTGGTACTTTAAATATCAGCCTGAAAACAATTATAATGATGCCGCCCATACCTGTTGAATAAATTCCAAATATTTTTAAGCACTCTGCAAACTGCTAGTGCTTAAAAATATTTATTTTCGTAGGGAAACAATTTTCCTCCGTGCACTTAAAGTAAGTGTCAGGCTACTTAAAAATAAGTTACCAAAAAGAAATCTTTGAAAGAGTTTTTAAGCCTTATATATAAAATTTTACGGAACTTTGTTAAGATTACCAGATAAGCTGAATACAAAGTAATTAAATTCAGTTTGCAAACAGAAGATTAATTGTTTTAGAAACAGACAAAAATGGGAGTTCAGTAGATGCTGCTTATGTCTATTCAGTGTGTTGTATCTAATGGTCCTCGGTAAAGCTGTTGTTGAGAATTTTTAAATGAGCACGATGCTTTTAAAATGCAAAACTAAAGAAAATATATCAACGTAAGCAAAGTTAGCAAACACATCTATCATATGAGATTGATTTTACTAATATAATGCTTTTTTTAATAATATAAATATTTGTTTTTGAAAGTTTTAGATATTTTAAACTTTGTTTAGTATTTTAAACATCGTTTAACACTTTTGTAGATAGTGAAATTGCTATGCGCTATCACTTCTCATTACTAATGCAATGTGATGTTACACATTATTATTCGATACAATGACCTCTGAATGTTACATGTAACTGTAAGTATTATTAAAGCGTCTCTTATCGGACTATCTTTGATCTTAAAAAATTCATAGTAATTTCATATAAGTAAAATATTAATCTATTTGTTTTTAGCATGACACATTTATATAATTTATTTGCAGTAGTAAAATAGAAAAATTTGCCAAGCTATCTTTTATTAATTATAATGGCATCAAGGAATTAATTAATTGACGAAAACGTCGTTTTTACGTTATTGAACATGCAGTATCATTTTTACACATAGAGCGTACATATTGCTTAAAAAGAAGTTCAATATTTACCCGCTCTCCATTATCCTCCAAAACTTAAAGCATTTTACGAAAAAACCATTTTTAGAAATTATTCCAAAAAAAGTATATCGACATTTTAAGAAATTTGACAGATTGTTATTAAAGTTTCCCGTTTTTTAGGTCATACATCACAGGTCCCATATTTTTCCTCAAAAAACTTCAGTATCAACGTTACTGATAAGCACTGTAAAATATCGTTTCCCTTTTTTATATAATTCTTTTTTTTTTCCTCACGGTAAAGATACAACCCTGAGATCACCTAAAACTGTGCCACTATGATGTTCTGTTTATTTTTTTTTCCGCAATAGTGTAAAAATTTCCAAATTTTGATACAGGAAATGGTATCTACTGATTTATCGATTCACACGATAACTTTGCAGATGAAATTTATCTGAATTTCTCGTGCCGCGATAAGCTGTTGAAATCAGTAAAAAGTTATCAATCATATTATTCGAGGTCTTATT
This sequence comes from Cheiracanthium punctorium, assembly GCA_038373885.1. Classification (NCBI taxonomy): domain Eukaryota; kingdom Metazoa; phylum Arthropoda; class Arachnida; order Araneae; family Cheiracanthiidae; genus Cheiracanthium; species Cheiracanthium punctorium. The sequence goes on along the minus strand of JAWZYV010001432.1, from coordinate 453,445 downwards.
TTAAGTAAGACATTAAACAGATTCATTTTATTCCATTTTATAATATATTTGTAGTATTTTCTTTCTTTAAATACACAATTATAAATATTAAAAGATAGTGATAAATTTCGCAATTATCAATCATTTTATTTCTTATTCACTTCAATTACTTGTTTTTTTTCATTCTGAAACATCTTTTTATTTCAATAGTTATGACGGTCTGTTAGTTTTTACTGTATAAGTATCTTCATTCACTAACACTATCGAAATCAAATAATTGTAGATATCTATACCACAACATTATGAGTATGTACCACTTATCGCATGGTCCGTTACATATACCTGTATATAAGGTGTTGGTTAGTGGTAGTTGGCTTGAAAATACTAAAACTAAAAGTGAAAAAAAGAAAAGAAAGTGATAGTTTATAGCAGGATAAACTTTTGCGTATTAACATTTTTTTTTATCTCTCATATCTCCTGTTGCAAAACAACTTGTGCAAATTTTATAGTTCTGTACTAATCTTTAGTTCACTATGTCATATATTCCAATCTTTGTAACGATTATTAATTCTACATGCTTTACATTTCATTTTGTAAAGCACCGTGTGATTTCTACCGGTATTGAGAGTTTTGTTGAACGTTAAAAAACGCTATAAAGGACAAGGAAGAATACTTTAAGGATTAATTTTTTTGTTAATCCTAATTGTAAAATAAACGTTTAAGAAAATTTACACTACACACTACACGAACTTAGTGGTCAAACCAATACATGACAGTGGTATTTTACACGCAGCTGGAAAATCAATCAGTTGTCACTTTGCAGTTCATACCATTGATACGAATGAATTTTTCTTTTACAGATGACACGCTCAGACAAGACCACAGTCTACCTTCGAAACTTAAGTCTAGAAAGTTATGGCAATTATACCTGTCAGGTGTCTACAGACAAGCCTCATTTCCGATGTGTACAGACTACCAAACACATGGAAGTTGTTGGTAAGTAAGGTCAAGGCTTTTATTGTTGTTGTTTTAACTTTTCCTGTACCATGTACACTGAAGTTTAAAATAATTTAGCCACTAAAATATCACCTACTGAAAAGATCATAATAAGATAGGATGCACTTTTCTTTATTTGAAGTGCTAGGTTGCTTTCCGTGAAATCGTCACATTCAAGTAAAATCCATCTAAACTGATTACTATTAAAAATCCGTTTTTATTGTTTAAACTATCTTCTTTTAATTCGTTTAATACAATAATTGTTTTTCTAATTATATGTATCTTGAAGTTATGAAAGATAGTTCCATTTCTCTTTTTTATGCCATCATTAGTGAAATTTAAAATGCACAAGATTAGCAAGATATAATCGACCCACATTTCAGAGGACTCCTATAATGTTCTATTTGTCCAAGTGAGATAAAATTTTAACGACCGATAAATCAAATGAAGCGCTTTGCGATCATTTGGTTTATCTGTAGATATTTATTGAACGAAAATTTTAGTACTAAAATCTTCCGATAGGTGAAGTTGTAATACACATAAAATATTTATATGCTACATAGAAAATAATTGATACATTCACACTGAATGCTGACTTCTTATAGTCACAGTTTTGATGCTAAACAACTGGATTTACTTTTGTACTCATCTAAAAGAATACCAAGTTGCCCGCTTGTTTCAAATTTCTATTGTTTTGGGCAGATGGAAGCACTGGGTCTCTTCATATGTTCTTCATACGACGAAGTTTTTACCGCTGCAACTTCGGCCTTCTTTACCACTTAATTTTACCAGTGGCGCTTTTTCTTGAAATGTAACCATGATGTGCATGGAAGTGTTGAATTCTCATGCAGAATCCGCCTTCTTTTTATTCAAAGAACAATGCTAGTAGGCATGCGCCGTAACTGGAATAATATTTTAGATTCCCAATATACGCAAATAAATACCATTTTTTCTTATAGTGCCATCTATTGTTGAATTTGTGTACTGTTTTTAATGTACTAAATATCAAGAACATCATTTGATTTGTAGTTCAAATTTTATGCAATTTGGACCATAGAACGAATTTCTTGCCAACCCTGTAAATTATATGTTTTAGTTTTTATGCATTTTTTATACATCTTTCTACCATTCTTTTATGTTGAAGTACCATCGTACTTTATGAGCACTCAAAAACTTACCTCTTTAACGTTTAAATTATTCAAGAATATTGTAAAATAAAACACATAAATTAAGAATACCACAGAAACGATCATTTGGGGTAGTACAAAATGCCCACCCTTCCTCAGTTGTAAAGAGGTCCATCATCTATTGAAAGTGGAAAGTGAATTGAATCATAAAGTATAAGAAGCGTATACTTTAATACTCTCTGGTTTTTTACTTTTCCTTTCTTACAATGACAATTTCTTGTTTTTGTTTCCTTTTCTATTTTCACACTGTCTGCCTTTGCAGATGGTACAGGGTGTTTCCCGGAGGACCCCTAACTTTGAAATGGAAGTGGTGATTGATAGATGCCTGAAACTAGTAATAGGTTCAGTGTTGCCAAATCTGATGGCAACAAAGTGGCTGAAAAAATGGTCAGAAATGGCTAGAAATGTTTTCAAGCTGAGAAAAAAGTAAATTATTCATTAGAGTTTACTTCTAAGTGCATGTGCTACTGAAATATGCTTGTCTGCAAGTTATGAGGCCTTTGGACTTCCATTTCCTATTCACAATGTACTTCGGTATTGCCAGTTGACCAAGATCTAGCCACAAAGTGGCTAAATTGGTTGATCTAGCCTCAAAAAGGGCCACATCTAGATTTAAAAAATGGATACATTGGAATCACTGCGTGTGTTTATCAAAAAAAAAAAAAAAAAAAAATTAAGAATTTGATACAGAAGCCACAGAATTTTACTTACAAATTGTCCCGATAGATGGCACTGCCAGCGGTAAGGTGCATCTATCTAAATCCTCATTTGTCACACGATTGACCGTTTCATAACCAAAACTTAGCATTTTGGCTGTAATCTCTTGCGATTGTCTCCACAATTGTCTGTCTCAGTCATTCCAGTACCCTAAAGGTACAAAATAATAAGCTAGAAAAAGAAAGCCTAAAAAAGAGAACGAGATAGATAGAAAAAAGAGGAATAAAAATTAAGAAATGAATAAAGTACAACTAAATTGAAAAATGAAAAGGAGAAAGGAAAGCCACGTGCAGACATGGCTGCACCCTCCAACATCATGACTGATGGTATATTGCGCTTTTGAAATATTTGATGCCACTCAACAATCGTTGGATGATTGACTTGTACAGCATGGCTTATGCAAGATGGGGATTGCTTACACAGTACACACAATGTTTTTGATTTTCTGGACGAATTAATAATACAGTTTTTGCTTTGCACAGTTTGAGAGTTGTGGAAAAGACATGAATTGACTTCCGTATTCATTCGATGCCACCCCTCTTTTCCAATCCCCAAAATTTTTTTCCTGGCTACGGCCCTGGCATGTAGTGTGGAAGATGCGCATATTAAATCGATTTTGAATAATTGTTCTCTGTGTCAGAGATCTCTCTCTGACATCTGTATTGCCGCTTCTAGAGCCATATATCGGTGCAATTTAAATCTAAATTTTTGTAGTTTCAGTTTCAAAATTTCATGGTTCTTTAACATATCGCTTGTTTCATTGTTCTATCTATCGTCGTTTTTGAGTTAGGGAGTCTTCAAGTCAGGAGTTCTTCTTGAGATACCCTGTAGAACAGTTTACGGTTGAGAATAGATGGACCTGTTACACCCCTCGAAACAATCGTTTTGTAGTACGTATTATTATTTATGTGTGTTATTTTACAAAGTTTTCAGTCAATTTTTTAACGTCGATATTGTTCAGAATTCATTTATCAGTTAGATATATTATTTTCTTTAACACATTTTTCGCTCTGGATATCAGTTTAATACTTCTAATGCGAAAAGAAAATTAATATTTATAATTTAATTTCAAACTTTTTCAAACTGTATACAAGTTTTTGATTTGTAATAGGGTTTTAAATGCTTATTTAGGAAGTTTATTCCGTAATACATAAAATAAAGCAAAATGCTTTCTCCAATAAATTTCAAGTAGCTCTTCATATTTCGGCGTATTTATCGAATTACAATTGTTAAGCACGTAGCAAAAGTTGTATTTTACAGGAATAGCTCTGTATGACATTGGATACTTCACTGTTTGAAAGCTGAACTAGTGCTTTAAAAGAAAAAGGTATAAGGTTTCGGGGAAATAATTGTGAGTAAAATTGTATGCGTTTTACAACATTTAAATCCTGGAATGAATGAGAAATGTGATAACTCAGTGTAATTCTGTTTAACGTTGCGAAATAATTATAACAGGGATGCTGTGAAATTTCCATAAAACGTGTATAATTTAAGTTTTAGATAAATAAATATTCTACAAGTGGCATAGCAATATTAATTACTCTGAAAAATTGTTTTCTTGAATCAACAAAAATTTTGTTCAATTCACAAATTATCCGGTTTAAATAGAGCCAACAAAATTTTTAAGTTAAAGTTTTGCCAAAATTATTTTGTTATTTCAAAGAAACATTTTGTCAGTTTAACCAAAGAATTTTGTTAAAATTAACACATGCTTTGTTACTTTAACCAAACTATTTGTTTAAGTGGTTTATGTGGTTAAAATCAACCAAATTATTTATTTGAATCAACAAAATTTCTTTCTTTACTGGTATGTTCATGGCTCATACAACGAAATTATTTCGATGATTTTACTATGCTATTTTTTAACCCACAAACAGTTTGTTGAAACTTTCGGAGGTAAAAGTAATTAATTATCTATTCATCAAAATTTAATTTTTATTTTAGTGTTTTTATATACCTACAAGTTTAATTTTATCATCTTCAACGTCTATTGTTTTATTTTTTTCCTCCGCAAATGGCAAATTTAGTAATCCAACCAGATTATTAATGATGAGAGTGTTTTTTACTATGCAGTCACATTCAAAATAATTTAATGCCAAAATTTGGGTAAATATTTATTACTTAACAACCAATATATATAGGTAAAAGAAACATTTCTTTTGAGAAGTCAAAATAACCGTTAGCTGTAAATATAGGTAGGTATGCACACAAATAACCACTGAATAATTTTATATGAGCGAAAAATTGTTTAGGCATACGGAATACATAATTAGATAAATCAAGCAAGGTACAAATTTGTAGTATGTTAAGAGTGACATTCTTTAAACACAACTGCTTCCCTAATTTTGTCGTTAATAATAATAATATAGATTGTGTCAAACATATTCATATTACCTTATAAAGTTGTTTTCGCGCTTATATTACATCTGTGGAATACTTGATAAATTTTTACTTGTTTCGGTGTATAGCTTAAGATTTAATACTAATCACAATGCTAACAAATCACGAAAAGTAATTGAACGGTGAGAAAACACGGAAGAGTTTTTATTTTAACAAGGCATACGCTGATTAAGCAGCAGGGGCTGTTTTTTGGGAGAAGCATGCACACAACCTTCAACTAAAATCGAAGTAAAAAATAAAACAGATCATTCGTGATAAGCGCTAAAGAGTGAAGTATATAGTAGTGCAAACATTGAAAACGTCTGTTAAATTAAATAAGCATTTCGTTATCTGAGCTTTCAGTTTTGAATATATATTTATTTTATTGTATCACGAAGACAGAAGCTATTCTCTGACCCTTTACTTTGACAAATCTGACGATAAATTTTTTTAACTATGTAGATACAGGTAAAAGAATTAAAACAAAATATAAATGGTATATGGCAATATCAATGGCAAAATATAATGAATAGGTAAAATAATTAGACTTATTTGAGAAATTTTCGACTAACTTATTAAACCCCCAGTCGATTAGTATATTGTATTTGCTATTTTTGGTGTAGTTTGGGTTTCTAGCTTCTTTCATACTAACGGCTTTGTATTCCTGAATCTCCGTGGAGTGACAAAATTAGCCACCTTGAATTGTAAAAAACATTGCCACCGAGTTAAATCTGTACATAAGTCAAAATTATTGAGGGCACAAAATACCAAAGGGGTCTGTGTGATCCCTGGGAAAAGACACCAGGAGATTTTATGGTTTATTACCGAGAAGATTTTATATAACCCATAGTTCAATGTATTTATTAAAGTGGACGTTACTAAATGTCTTTGAAAAATCGGATTTTTCGTCTGCCTTGCATCGTTCATTGACATATGCGTAAACTGATTGTTGAAAGATTCTGATTGGTCTTAAATTTAACCAAGCGTTTTTGTTAATTGAAAAAGCATTTTGTCAAATCGATTTGGTTGAATCAAACAAACTTTTGTCAATCAACAAAACAAAACTACCAGACTGTTTAACCAAACAATTTTTTTTTAATTCAGAGAAACACTTTTTAGCGTGCTAATGATACATTCATTTTATGCTCTCTGTCATGTAATATACTATCGTGATAAAGTAAAGTAAATAATCTTCTATGATTTTGTAAATAATTTACCTGACAATAATTTATTTCTCTAATTAAAACCTGTTTAAACATTTTTGTGATATATTTTACCTTTTCCTGTTAAACCATTTCAAATAAATTAAGGGTAGAGGCGGGAAATCATTGTTTAAAGTACTTTTCGGGAACGTTGTCCTTTTTTTAAACGAACGTCGGTACAAATTATTAAGATTTGTGAACGAATGCGCTCGTTCGAAAAATTTGTACGCAATATTTATAGCTCTTTTACAAGGACGAATATGGATAAATAAATTTCATATATTGAGGTTGTAAAGGGCATAATTATACGCTATCATGCCAAAAGATCCAATGTTCGATCTTTAAGTGAGAATTTTTGCTACAAGGAGCATTCAAAAAGTAAGTTACACTTGTTCCTCCACGGATGGCAACATTGATAAACAAGACCGAAGCTTACGCAGACTATAGTTCAGTTCCATGGCTTCCAACAGTAGCAATATCATTCGAATAGTGACAACCGTTGGTGCGTAGTACGAGAAGGAAATGGCGCGTAAAGGAAGCTTACTCCAATGTTGAAGTAAGCGGGACAACACGTTTTTTGTGGGCGAAACGCTTCAAGCAAAGGCATTGTCCTCTTGCATGACATGCAAGATCTCACAAGGCACGCTCAACACAGTATTTAGTTCGCAGGCTTGGATAGGAGGTCTGGCAGCATCCAGCGTACAGTCCTGACCTGGCGCCCTGCGAATTTCACGTGTTCGGAGAAACTCAAAGAGCATTTGGGTGGACGACAATTTTCCAACGGTGGCCAGTTTCAGACAGCTGTTCTAAGCTGGCTCCTGGACCAAGAAGCGATATACTATCGTCAAGGCATCGAACGATTGGTGGAGCGTTCCGACAAATGTCTGCAGTGACTGGAAGATTATGTAGAGAAATTGGATGCTGTATGAGTGCCATATTGTATCGTAGTGCACTCCTCAATAAAATGTTTTTTGGCCTGCATTGTTCTAGTGTAACTTACTTTTTGAATGCGCCTTGTAGATATTACAAACCTTATTTAGATTGCTGTGCCACTAAATCGAGCGGAGAGGCAATTATAAAAACATGCATTTTATTGTTTTTGGTTGTTTGTTTTAACATATTCGCTCAAATCCTTCTGCACTATTTGAATGCTTCCCCTTTGGCCTAGTGGGCTGTACTCAGCATACTGTGAAACAAAGATAAAACAGCATTGTAAGCGTTGCTACCACGTTTTTGCAATGTTGGGAACGAAAAATTAACCACTCATTAAGGATTTGTAATCGCAATTAACACTGTAGTTTCGGAATTAACCTTCCTTGTTTAAATCGTGAAAGTTATTTCTTAACGTTTTTTATAAATTATTTAATGTTGCTAAATTTCCTGAAATTTAGTGCAATCAGATTTTTTCCAACAGAATACGTCATTTCTTTTCTTTTTCCTTTTAAATTTTGGACGCAAATTTAGTCTCATCTTTCCCGTCTAAGTACCTCTGAAGATTTCCTTCTCTCTACAGCAATTTTCAAGCTTTAATTGTTTCAATACTTTGCAAATTTCAGAAAGTGAATCCACCGCTGCGTTTTTTTTAACGTGGTAAAGAATATTTTAAGTTTGTTATCAATGCCGGGTTAACTCATAAGAAACTCCCTTAACCCTATAAGCTTCAAAACTGTCTACATCTTTGTTGAAGTGATAAAAATGTTAAATTTTTGTCCATTTCCATGCTACTCTTTGTAAACTACAGTGCAGCTTCTACAACGAGACGAGCAAAGTTCACTTTGAATCAAAACTTTTCATTTTAGCTGCTCACTGCTAAAAGCATGTCAGTATGGTCTTGGGTCCATTTGTCATTATTTCCTAGATGTTTGCGCTTGCCCAGGTATTGTGCTGTAAAAATAGTGATACTTTGGAAGTAAAATGGCCTTGCACTTAGTAGCAACTTAGATGAAGGGCTGATAGTGTCACAGATTTCGATAAACTCTTTCAAATAAAATACAAATTTAATTGCACGTTTTAAAAATAAGGTATACGGATATTCAAATTCATGTCTCTCCTTCTCCAGTTCCTCCCTCCGATGGACCTGTACTATTTGAAGAAAAGTCCGACTATGAGCTTGGTGACAATGTCTCTATCCTCTGCAACTCTGGAAAAGCCAAACCTGCACCAGAGCTAAAATGGTACATCAATGATCAGCTGGTGAGTGATTTATCTTCCTGCTATTGTTTGCTTGTGTGCTGTAATTCAACGGTTACTAATTTTTTTTATTTATTTATCAAATGTCCGTGCACTTGTTCGTTATTAGCCGACTAGAGTCACTTGAAATACACATTGGAGAATCAACAACAATACGATATAAATGAGCTTGTAGGAAACCCTCTCCTGTCAAATCTGAATAAAAAAACCACAACAAGGTAGGTTTGATGTAGCAATGCGATCCAGTACTACAGAACTTCCTATAATTGCATGAGTTACTGCAAAATAAACGCAACGAAAAGTAAACCAGTGACAAGAAGAAGGGAATAATTCCGCCAACCTTTGTTTCAAGAAAATAACAAACAAAAAAACTGTTTTGTGCTTTCATTTTTGAGCTAACTGAAATTTTCAGTTAGTAAATGATAGGAAACATTCATGCTGACAACATTGCAAATGCATATGTAAAGCAGTTTCACCGTTATTAATCCAGTTTTATTGATCTAAATATCCTGGATGTATCCCCTTCGAATTTGATTGACTTTTTCAACATTTTATACAAGGTGGTCAGAAAAAAAAAACTGTACTACTACAGTATTCACTGTTATCCATTGATTGTTCAACAATAGCGGTCGCAACATTTTCAAAGGCATCTGAACGACTCTATTTGCGTCATCGACCCGGCTGAACTCTTAAGACGTCCAATTTTCTCGAATCAAGCTATCATCGAGCTTGGAAAGCTCGATGATAGCTTGATTCAAAATGTAGCTTGATTCAAAATGTTCAACGTATGCAAAATCAATCGATGATAGCTTGATTTTGCATACGGCATCACAAGGATCTGTCCTTGTGAAGCCGTATGCAAAATTCGGTAGGTCTGCGACCAACCTTCTCGTCGCAATGCGATCGAGAGACGCGCGCAAGGAGATCGGTGGCCGCAAACCTCCCTACCTACCTACATAGCTACATACAATATGTTTACTCTCGGATTTTATTATATACTAACTGAAGTACCCGTCCTTGACGGGTTAGGGAATGCAAATTTCCAAAAAGCAGGAACTTTCGTCAGCATTGTAGGAGTACACAGAATGGATGTAGTATGTTGCCAAAGTAAAGAAAGCGAAGGTATAATTTTTATGTATTGTTAAAATATTACAGGTTAGAGAGTAACTAAGTAATATCATTTCATTCGCTTTAGTCGTAATTATGTGATGCGCGAACGAATATTTACGCATATTGAAATAATTTTCGCAAAATCTCAAAATCTAATCAACATTTTTGAAAAATTTGAAGCCTAGAATTTAAGTTGAGTGTCAGCCTATCCTGTCACCCAATTTCGTTTCATTCCCTGTAGTCTTTATTTCGTGATGCTGGAACAAAATTTCAGCATTTTAAAACAATTTTCGCAAAATCTCAAAATGTAATTAAAATATTTTAAAATTTCAACGCCTATAAATTAAGATTAGCAACTACCTATCATATCACTAAATTTTGTATCATTCGTATTAGTCGTTATTACGTGATGTTTGAAGAAATATAAACGCATTTTGAGAGAATTTTCACAAAATCTCAAAATCTAATAAAAATGTTTAAAAAATTGGACACCTGTAAATTATGTTGAGCAACAATCTATCATGTGACCAAATTTCATATCATTCGCTTTAGTCGTCATTACGTAATGCGGGAACAAAGATTCATTCAGTTTTAAACGATTTTCGCAAATCTCGAAATCTCATCGATTTTTTTTTAATTAGATGCTAATAGTTTAAGGTGAGTGACCACTTATCATTTCAAAAAATATCATTTTTTCACCTTTGCAGTTATTACGTGATGTGCGAACACAAATTTACGCAGTTTGAAATGATTTTCGCAAAATCTCAAAATCTAGTCAAGGTTTTTTTTAATTCGACGCCTATGTTTTAAGTTGAGTGAGCACCTATCATGACACCCAATTTCATATCATTCGCTTCAGTCGTTTTTACGTGATGCTTGAACACAAATTTACGCAGTTTGAAAGGATTTTCGCAAAATCTCAAAATCCAATCAAGATTTTTTAAAAACTCGATGCCTATGTTTTCAGTTGAGTGACCACCTATCATGACACCCATATTCATATCATTCGCTTCAGTCGTTTTTACGTGATGCTTGAACACAAATTTACGCAGTTTGAAAGGATTTTCGCAAAATCTCAAAATCCAATCAGATTTTTTTAAAAATTGGACGCCTATGTTTTCAGTTGAGTGACCACCTCTCACGACACCCAATTCCATATCATTCGCTTCAGTCGTTTTTACGTGATGCTTGAACACAAATTTACGCAGTTTGAAACGATTTTCGCAAAATCTGAAAATCTAATCAAGATTTTTTTAAAATTCGACGCCCATGTCGAAGTTGAGTGACCACCTATCATGACACCCAATTTCATATCATTCGCTTCAGTCGTTTTTACGTGATGCTTAAACATAAAAAGCGTCACGGACAGAACGACAGAATGACTGAACGACAAACTTTTTTTGGGGGGTCGCATCGGATTCCCGGGTGCTTGAAACGGATAGAAATCGCAAAATTTTTGAATTCCAAGAAATGTACAGACAAAAGTCTAATTTTATTTATATAGATAGAAATTTAACAAGAAAAATGTCGGATTACATTATTTTTTGTGCTTGATTATTTGCATCTTTTCGTCATATTTTCTGTTGTACCGCGACATCCATCGGTGTTTGTGGAACTAATTTCGTTTTTCGTGCAATCCGTTCCCCGCATGTCTAATTACATGTTTAACAATTCTGGAGTCTTAACACCGAGTAGTTCAATTCATAGAGAGCGCAGAATGGGGGTTTTTAATTATGACCACCTTGCTTGTATCTATTGCTGAAAATGGAGGAATACTTTCATTCTTGCATTCAATTATGAATCGTGTTCAACCTATAAAAATGGGTATCTCTATAAAATCCACAAAAATTAGAGTTATTCTCATCTTCTCACTGGTTCAAAAGTGGAAACAAATTTCAGAATGAGAGGCTAATTCTTAATTGAGATGGATATTTTCTTTTCATTTTCTTCAACTTATAGTTTTAAAATGTTCTTCGTGTTTTGTTTTCGAAATCTGTTTAGCATGCGACAGCGTCATCAGTTATGTTGTGATCAGATAGAAAAGATTTCCTTTCTAATAATACTCTGATCTGGAAGTTTCTATAGATTCCTGCAAACCCTTTCTCTAATTCAAAAAGAAATTTTATGAATCTCATTGAAAATGTGTGAAGTAATTATAGTTTTTTTTCTATAAATTATTATTATGTTTTATTAGAACGATTTTAATGTAAGTTTTATGAACAGGATTATAGATTAATTTACCCAGATATATAATGTTTTGCGTGTGAATACATGTGCTGCATTATAATGTACACCGTATTGTTTAAACCCTACATATAATGAGAGACATCATTCGAGAGAAAGGCCAGTACCTTCTAACCCAGATTATTAAGAGTAGTTTTTAAAAGTATTGGAGAACGGAACATAGAACTTAACAAAGAAAATAATGGGAAAATTCTACTCTGTAGCAGAAAGTCAAGCTGAAGAGGCAACGGGTACTAAAAAATATTAAAAAATATAAGTTATAAAATAACTACCAAGTAGAAGACATTTTTTAGTTTCTTAATATTCTAGCAAGAGTTGGAATTATTTACTAATGTAACATCATATAGCAAGAAAAAAAACCTTTTCTTATAGTTGTTAATCTTGCATTTGCATGTTACGTCTTATTTTCAACTTAAAAACGTCACCTGCTATCTTTTACATACAAAATATCGTTCTGCATTTGCATGGAGCTATTGGTTTCTTTGTTGTGTTTCATTGTCTTTAGTACAGGAAGTCGTAGTCTGCTTTTAAAATCTGACTATTGTTAGACTGCACTGCAAAAAAAAGTCTGTTAAACTGACTGAAAAAAAACTGTCAGCCAGGACGCCAGTTTATTTCCGTATATTTTACAGAAGTTTTCCGTATTTTCTTCTGTATACGGAAGATTTCTGTAAAATAAACTGAGAATCTGTAAAATTTATGGAAAACTTCTGTAGAAAAAACGGAAATAAACTGGCGTCCTGGCTGACAGTTTTTTTCTGTAAATTTGACAGAATTTTTTTGCAGTGTGCTTAATTTTTCAAATGCATTTTTACAAAACCTGTAAATAAAAATTATTCTTCTTGGAGAAATTTTTGGCATTCAATATTTTGCACCAAACAAGGCGATACATTTAGCTTTATGTCAATATTGGAAACTTGCGTACATTCTTGAAACATCGCTAAATTTCTGCAACTATTTGGTTTTATTTCTCGCTCTGGTGCTAGAAGAGTAGTAACGAAAATAGGTAACGGGATATTTTGTGTAAATTTCGCCGGAAGAACTATCATAATTGCCGCGTTAGTCAACCAGCCCAACGTCACAGAATATGCCTCAAAATATAGAATAGACCAAAATCTCTGACACATTTTAAAATTTAGCATAAAATCCAAGAGTACGTTCGCATTTCACTACATCATATGATGAAATATTTTCTTTGTGCAAACAAAAGAATCGTTCCAAGTTTCTCCACAGATGGTTTCAAATATCCTGTGTTTCGTTTATATTTGCATTTCTTAGTGTTTTCATAGTGTTGACAGTATCACGCAGAAAGCACAACTTCTACTGAATAAACTTAGGTATGAAACAATTACTACCATTCAAAAAAATTTTATGCCACGTAAAGAACTGAATAGATGATCGGTTCACATGGAACTACATAATCCATTAATATTGTTCAAATTCAGTTTCACTTTACATTATTTAATTTTTCTTACAGATTTGGACAATGAGTAGGTGATAACAAAAAGACTTACTTAAATTACTTTAACAATTTTTAAAATCATTTAAATAAAACTTAAATTATTATAAAAACGCATTTCTAATGGTAGATTTTTTTTCCTTTATTGATGGTCTACTTATATATTTTTGTTACAAAATATTTTCGGTAAATCAGAGTTGTTTAACCAACTGTTGCTATTTGTTTAAATATTTAATTAAGTGTTCCGTGTGCAGAGGTTTATTACAAGGTCTCTTCTAAAAGTAATGAGAAAAAAAATTAAATAATCGTTCTTACAGAAAGAACCATTTAATAATCTTTGAAGTATGTGCCAGAGGCAGCATTACAATGTTACAGTGATTGTAACATTGCTCGAACTCATTTTGTGAAAAGATTTCTGGTTACGACTCTTTGGACATTTTGGAATATGTGAAAATAGCGTCATTTTATGTCCATGAAAAGAGAAAAAAAAAGTCAATTAGGTCGGGACCCTATGGTAAATGGCGAAGTACACGGATTTGCTTCTTGTTGTTAGGTATTCAGTCACAGATATTCTTGCATACTTTATTTCATAGCGTCGTTCAGTAGGTCGATGCAACTTAAAAATAACAAGCTATTCTCGTGACTAACTGTTATGTTTCTGAGCATGCGCTGCGAATTTTGACTGTAGCGGCGCGACAGTTGAAATACGTCACTGAGATTCCAATCCATGACAGTCAGTATCTTTAATGCTATAGCCACTATCTGCACAATTTAATAATATAGATCGCATAAGCAATGTCGAAAGAGCAAACGAACACATGACGCAAAATTCAATCAGCAAGCTTTGCCTCACTCTCGGATACTCTCGGCAATTATGTAGGACAGCGATTCCCAACCTTTTAGCATTGCGCCCCACCCCCTCACATGCGTCAGTATACATCCAGTTTTTCCTTCAACAATGAACATTTGGTTGCTTTTTCTGCAAACTAATATTATGGGTAAAGTCTGAGTAAAGATTATAAGTGAAGATTGATATGTTTTGGAATAAAAATGAGAATTAAAATAAATTCAATATTAGAATAAATAAGAGAATAAATAAGATGATTTTTTAAAACATGCATATCACTTGTTCTTTGCCTGCTTTTCTCACGACCCCCTTGTACCATTCTGCACCCCTCAAGAGGGGGCGCGCCCACCAGCTAGAAACTGCTGATGTAAGATACAATTACAGGGATAAGCAGAAAGTTACGTAATTTTGAAATAAATTAGGTGAATAATGTTGTAATTTACAAAACAACAAATTAGGATTTCTGCTATTTTTTCTTTTTGAAATTAAACTCTGACTGCATGATGTCATATATCATGTCCTCTCATTGCCATTTACAAAACGAAAACAAGAACAAACTATTTTTAACTAAAGTTCATGTCAATAAATTGCATTTTCTCATAATTTATAACTTGCGTGTATATTAAACTTTATTATCAGGTGATCACATTTTATACAAATAATTCACCTGCATCTTTCTTTAATTTCGTACCGGTAAGCATATAAAAACTCCCCATCAGATCTGTCCGGGAAATATCAAATACATAAAATTCCTTAGCGAAAATCAAATCAATCTTAGAGCATAACAATATAAAAGAAAGAAACCCGTGATACCAAACTAAAACATTGTGTAAACAACAAAAGCAATGAAAAATATAATTAAAAATGTGCAAAGTGAGAATTTTTATCTCATTTTTATTTCTGTACCGTAAGTGACGAGAGGGGAATAAATGAGTTAGTCTAGACAAAACAATTCCATTTTTCTTGTTTACAAAGATGATTAATATAGCTCCAAGGAATTTTCACTCTCTTTTTATTTCTCTTTGAAATCTGTTACAAAGAAAAAAGTTGAAAATACACTGTCTAGTTTCATTTATGAAGGGGCGAAATATTTTTTCATCCTTTTTTTTAAAGAAACCAGAAAAAAAGATTAATATGATACATTTGAAAATAGCATTTGTACGAACGAAAGCGGCATAAACACGGAAAATAATATTGTTTTTACCCCCAGGTTTAAGGACAATACAAAAATTATAACGAAGATACTGTCTAATGGTATGAGAAATTGATAGGAAAAAATAAGTGTACGTAAAATATTTTTGTCTATTAAAAGTTTAAAAGGGTATATTCAGTGCATATTCAGTTATTTAAATTATTATTACAAATTATAGGCTAAGTTATGGTAAAATAAGTATGAAAAACGGGCAGTTTTTATTCAGAGGCTACTTTCTGTTATTTATTTTGTTTAACATATAACACTTTTGTGTTACTTTATGGAATGTATTCATCTTTTCTCAAAGAAAATGTATACAGTTATTTTCGTTTTTAATTAAAAAAAATATTAAACTTAATTAGAAGCTTTTTTCCCTCATAAATATTGGGTAAAATGAGTAATATAATGACAAAAGAACAAAAAGAATACATTATATCAAATTTTATTTCTCTCCTAGCATTACTTGCAAATTATTCAGATTTAAAAATATAATGTTTAGGAATGTTGGACTTGGGTTCTAGACGAACATTGTATTTTGACATCACTTAATTGTTAAGGAAGAATAAAACAGGTGGATAAATTCTTTTTGATTAAAAGCGTAAATAGTTTATTTTTAAACGGCTTTCCTTTTTATAAAGTGTTACTAACCAATATTCCAAATCATTAAAAAATTTATTGGAAGCATTTGGAGTAGTATTAAGAGTCCGACTCTAAGACCTTTTAGCCTATCATAGTCTATGATAATAAAAATAAACGTCTGTAAATGTGTATGTGTGCGATCTCCAGACAAATCTATAGCACGCAGAGCTCTGAAAATTTGTATAAATAAGCAAATGAGTTCCATAATGGGCACTTCAGCCTCGGAATTTTAAAATTTTAATTACTTTTTTTAATTACTAATTAAAAACCGATTTTACATCGCTATGCTTGGCGAATTCTTTTTCCCAGTCACCCTAGTGTTCATTCTACATTTTTACCATACTGAAAATATTGAGCTAGTGGTGAAAGTGTCAAGATAAAACCTGACAGGAAAAGGTATCTGTTTAATGAAAGCCTTTCAAATGTTTGTCAAAAGGGATGTACTAGAGAAACCATTAACACAGATTTTTTAAGACACGTATGTACAAATACTTCACTAATAACTTAAGCGAAACTATGTAAAAATAAACTAATAAATAAGATTAGTAATTTAAAGTGCATCTGAATCTGAATACAGCTTGAAAGAGATCAGAGGCTAGTTTTGTACACTGCAAAAAAAAAAGTCTGTTAAACTGACAGAAAAAAACTGTCAGCCAGGACGCCAGTTTATTTCCGTATATTTTACAGAAATCTTCCGTGTTTTTCCCGTATACGGAAGATTTCTGTAAAATAAACAGAGAATCTGTAAAATTTACGGAAGACTTCTGTAAAAAAACGGAAATAAACTGGCATCCTGGCTGACAGTTTTTTTCTGTAAATTTGACAGACTTTTTTTCAGTGTAGTGTTTAAAATTCAAATAGTTTTATAGAATACGTTAACGAGTATGCTTGTGCATAACTGTCTTTATTTTAATGCACAAATGGTTTTATTTATTTACACACAGTGCAGAAAGCTGAACTTTAGCTGAGCATTACAATTCCATTAAATAATAGGAAAAAATGAAATAATAGATTCCACATCCTTGCAAAAGATGGAAGCGAAGAGACAAACATTAGTTTATAGGGAAAATACCAATTTTTCTTCGCCTTTTTTTACATTCTAAAGTGATAGCTACCTTAACATTAGCTCTCTCTCAAGAAGCTCAGACAGTCAATAATTAATTATTTAATTACGTACTTTCATTACATACGCTTACGACATTATAAAAATTTTCAATTAAAATCTATTACCAAATATTTCAATATGAAATCTTTTTAACGGATAGCTGTTCCGTTTAAATACCCCTTAAAAATTAATGCCCCTTTATATTAAACTTTTTATAATGTTCATTATTCAGACGATGTTAGAAATTACTTTTAAAAATTCAAAATTATATGAATCTGAATTACACTAATACAAGTAAACTAATGTTTTTCTTGTGGAGGTAATTACCTAATGTCTGAAAATACAATTAGTACTGAAGTTATATAAATGTCATTAAAATTTATCATATATTTATTATATATAATTTTAAAGTTGAATGTATTGAAAATATAATTTAGTATAAAAGTATACATACATACAATAGATTTTTGAAAGGTACTTTTTAATATTTAACAGTCATTCTCGAATTTTATTCATTAATAATAAAATATATTTAATTTAAACATTAGAGAATGAAAATTAATTATTCATGAGTAATCCTTGTTATAACCATGGATAAACAAAAATTAGAAGTAAAATTTTGGATGATTTTCCTTTTTTAAAATATCTTTAAATTCAATTTTCGGTCCAGAATATTCTGATTATGCTTTCTAAGGAAGCCGTATTTTAACTCATTTTAGATTTATGCATCATACACTAAGTAGATTATAAAGGAATCAAACAGTCATAGAATTTCAAAGGAATATGCATGAAAGGAATAGTGTAAATTTCAAAGGAATCTCATAATTGAAATATATGTATTTATCTAATGTAACTTACAAATACTACTACAATGCAAACAAAAACTTATTTTTTTTAAATCTGCGTTACGCGTTAACCTTTTAAGCTGCGGGTACTTTTAGTAGCTAGTAATTTTATAAATAGTAGATAGATAAATAATATTTCAAACCAAGTATATTGTTATAACTAACATACTTCATGGGATGATAGGAAAATGTGACTATGCCGAATGAAAATTCTCAAATTGTTAAAACACTTCAGCTTTGAAAGCGGAATTTTTAACAGAACTCGCATTGGGAATCGGGCTTATGAATCATTCAATTAGGAAAATCAAAAATACGATGTTTAAGATTTCTTCCGGAATGTTTTATTGACACATAACTTATACTGTTTGTTCTAAATGGAAAGAAATTAACTGAAAAGCCGTTGTTTTTTACCTTACCTACCATAGTTTTATTTTATTTAAACTGCAGACAATTATATTTTTCCGTAAAGTTACAATCTAAAGAGATTTCGAAGATAAAAGTGGCGATGTATTATAAAAGGAAATGTTTGTCTGTCTATTAAAAGGAATGTCCAGAAACTTGACTCCAGCAAACTCAGAAACTTGATGTGGCCCAAAAGTTTTTTCGATCGTTTAAGGGAAACAAGAAATATAAATCATGCGAAACGGAACGATTATTAAACATTTTCGAGCACAACAATCTTTTTTGCATTAAATTTGACGAGATTTTTGAGATAAACTGAAAAAAGCTGTATATCACCATTCATTCGATTTTGAAAAACCTTGTAAAAATCGTAAAATCTTATTTCTTTTTTTTTTTTTCAAAATTAAGAGTTAGCTTTCATAGACGTCTAATGTGTTGTACTTCAAATGGATGTAAGTCTCTAAATTGCCATAGATCGCAATGTGTTGACTCTTGTAAAAGAAATAGTTATAGACATTATTTTTAATGGAGAGCATTATTATATAATCCTCAATAGGAATCATCCATTTTTTTTTTTTTTGAAATAGCCGACCCCCTTATATACCGATACTTATTATATCTTGAAATCATGAAAATCATATAGCCATTTTGTCTAATATAATTAATAAGATGAACAAACTATTTATTTTTGTTACTATGTAAGAAATACTGCTTTCGATATGAGTAAAATTCTATCTGTATTATTTTGCAACAAATAAATTTTGTCAGCAAGAAAGAAAAATAAATTCGAAAAATTCTATGCAATATTTATGTTTAAAAAGTATTCCCTTCAGAGTTTCATAAATAAATGAAATGTGTTTGCAGCAAATCGAAGAGCTATAAAATATTATTCTATAGAAATAGAATACCTGAAACATTTTATCAAAGGAAAACCTATCTGGATACTTTGTACGGTATTAATGTTTTTTCAATTTATTGTATAATAATGCTGATACGACAAGTTTTATGAAATATTTTATAATAGATTTTTTGCCATTGAGAGGCGATGTAAATGTTTCTATAAAGTTTGTCTGCGAATTTTCTTTATAGAAAATGTATTGTTATGTTGTACTCGAAAATTTAAATTTATATGCAGTACTTTACCACAATGGATTGTTTAGTTACATTAAATTATTATTTTACTATCAAGCTTATAACTTTTGAGTAATTTGCTTTCATATATATTTTTTTTTATTTTACACTTTATCAATTTTTCTCGTCAGCAGTACTTTATAAATGATTCTGCATATAAGTTATGTATTTTAATTGCATACTTCATAAACTGTTTTTCAACTTCGAAGCTCTACTAGAAACTAGGTGTACTGAAATCCATCTTGATTTTATAAAAATTGTTTTGTAAAAATTTCATATTTATCCCTTTATTTTAACCAGCCCGAACTCCAAAGCGCACTTTCTGATTTGTCTCATGTCATCTATCTTTTGTCTACTTTAATACTTTTGACCTACTCACGTCTGTGGTTGAACAGATGAAGCGCAGATTTTCCATCTGGCCGTAGTGTTACTTCCTTGCATCGGTGTTTGAATTCCCAGCAGATTCATGATGTGTTGCTGCGATCGTATATTACAAGATACAAGATACGTTGAATCCTGCTGTTGAAGTCTGCAACTTTGGCTTTATTAGATTTGTAACTTTTACGATTAAGGGAATAATGCAAGGACTGATTAAAGTGTCTTCATTCTTTTTTATTATAATGATCACACGTTTCATTCTAGTTAACCCTTTGAGGCGCAACCCTTTCCAAATGCTGAAAAAAGGGCAGCCGTTGCCATCGCTCAACTTAACTACCAGCAAGATGGCGGACGATCGAAACGTTCATCGCGCGCCACAGATCTAGAGACCCTTTTTGACGACAGCTGGCTGTGCGGCAGAGCCAGCTGTCGTCATAAAAGGGTAGCTAGATCTGTGGCACGCGATGAACGTTTCGATCGTCCGCCATCTTGCTGGTAGTTAAGTCGAGCAATGGCAACGGCTGCCCTTTTTTCAGCACTGGGCAATCTATCCGGCTGTTCTCGCATTGCTCCATTTTTCAGCAGATGTCAGTGCTGTTAAAAATAATCGTGACAATTTTTTTTACGGGAAATGTCGTGCTAAAAAGTAAAGGATTCTTGTGGATCTATGTCACCCGCAACTATTTTTATAGAAATCAAATATATTCTTCGTGAATGGGAACAGTAAAAACGTCAGAGTTTGGTGTTTCCAGAGCGGGAACTCTGCGCGTTAAAGGGTTAAAAAAATAACTATTTTAACTGCAGAAAATCGTGTATTAACGTATTAAGACCTGTATATGATAATGTTATCATGCATATTCTTAAAAACAATGCTAAAACAATCTTATTCCAGCTTACGGATAATGTACCTTAAAAATCATGAATTTTTTTATACATGAACAAATAATAAAAAACAATTTATCAAAATGGTAGTCTAACTAATGCATTTATACGAGGTTATCTAAATTGTTTCAACAAAACATTATGGGAGATAGGGCACATAATAAGGAATCAGAATCACACAGCAATGTGGGTCAAAAACGTTGTCTTCAAGTACCTGCTAATAACCACTTTAGGCGAAGTGTTGAAGCGTTTGTCGAATTTCTTAAGCAAATTCCGTATAGAATGGACTTGTCTACAAAAACCTCATCCAAGAAATAAAGTAGAATTTTTAAACTACGAATTTTAGTCACGTGTTTTCCGAGAAAAATACGTTTTTTGACAAACAATGGTCAGAAAGTTCACTGTTGTTTCAGCACCCATTCCAAAGTGATTATTAACAGCTACATTAAGAAAACGTTTTTGACCCCACATTGATATGTGATTCTGATTCCTTGTTATGTGCCCTATATCCCATAGTATTTTCGTGAAACAATTTAGATATACAGGGTGCTCCGAAAACACTGGATTGAGGTTTTATTCTTTAAATATTGATTATAAGTATATACAATAATTACAAACTTACGTAAAGAAATGGAGGGAACTTAATGGTATCGATTAACTTTTCAAGAGCTAAAATCTAATGCAAAACTTAAATATGTAACAACCCCCCCCCCGTGAATAAAAAAATTCCCACCTGGTAAAATGCCCTATGCATTAATAAGGACAGGAACAAAACCATTTGTATTTTATCCTAAAAAGTGTTGGAGATATGGAAATAAATATATGCTGACTTAAACCACTTTTTAATGGCTCTCGAAAGGAAAAATTCTCGATAAATGACTGCATTTCAGGGGTCATAAGCAAATTACGCAAGAAAATAATGATTATATATATATGGTATATACGTAATACTTGTGCTGTTATTATTGTATTGCTCCTCAACAAATTTGCATGAACATGTCTCAACCTTTTCAGGATGAACGATTGAAACTTTGTGCATCAACTCATTAATGTGTGGGGAACATTTTACTACCATGAACTTTTTTTTCACGGGGGCGTATAAAAATTTAAATTTTATATTTGTTTAGTTTTATCGCTTGAAAATTTTAATTGATATCATAAAATCCTTTATCTTTTTTATGTAGATTTGTAATTTATTGAATATACCTATAATCAATGATTAAAGAGTAAGAGCCTAGGTCAGTGTTTTTGGGGCACCCTGTATAGTTAACTTGCGCTTCTTAACCCTTTGACGCGCAGTGTTCCCGCTCTGGGAACACCAAACTGACGTTTTGACTGTTACCAGTCACGAAGAATAGATTTGATTTCTATAAAAATAGTTGCGGGTGACATAGCTCCACGAGAATCCTTTACTTTTTAGCACGTCATTTCCCGTAAAAAAAATTGTCACGACTATTTTTAACAGCACTGACATCGGCTGAAAAATGGAAGAATGAGAGAACAGCTGGAGAGATAGCCCAATGCTGAAAAAGGGGCAGCCGTTGCCATCGCTTGACTTAACTACCAGCAAGATGGCGGACGATCGAAACGTTCATCGCGTGCCACAGATAGAGAGACCCTTCTTTTGATGACAGCTGGCTGTGCCGGGCACAGCCAGCTGTCGTCGCGGTCTCTAGATCTGTGGCACGTGAGCCTCAAATGTTAATAAATTTAAATATTCGAACAGGAGGTAAGAAAGCGCGGCTCCACTTCTGCCTCTCAAGTTAATTTATTACTACTTAAACAACATTCTGTTTAGCGTAATTCACATTAAATTAACCAGTGTAACAGCGTAAAACAGTACATTAACACGATAAACACATAACGTGCTTATGCTTCCGCATATATTCTTCACAAAAACAGTAAAACAATCTTTTTACTGTTTATGAGTAATGCACGAAAACTATTTAATTCTTGTAATAAAACTAACGAAGTGGTAAACTGTCTAACAATTCTTTTCGAACGAGCGTGTACGCGTTTCGCACTTAACAAAGAAATGACGGCGCTTCCGTTGCAAAAGAAACAAGTAGAATGTTACAGCGTTCATCCACGTGTCATTTAATTCTCGTTTGTGAAATGTGCATCTTAGCTGCTCTATTTCGCTTTCTAAAGTACCTAATTCTTATCCCATTTTTATTTCGCATTATGTTTTATTTCGAAACCGTTAAAAGTGCTATAAGTAAAACCTCGATATAACATTGTTTAAGGGACCAAATGAAATTATCGTTCTATAGGGATGTATCGTTATATCGAGGAGAGATTATATTGTATGAAAATTTCGCGTGGTTCTTATTTTTTACTTCTTTGTACGAAGTGAAAGAAGTACTTTGAACGAAGTACGAATAGGAAAAATTATTTTTAGTATTTTATTAATTTTTTAAAATATTCCATGTTTTATTCTTTTAAAAAGAGCATTAAAAGTCGCTGTAAATCATAAATTGCTTACTTCGACTTCAGATCCAATTATATTATGTCTGCAATTTCATTTTCTGTTCAGCACAAATTTCAACAAGTAACAAAAGCACATTTGTTTTAAGTAAACAAGCACAGAAATAATTTACAAACCTTTTTTAAATTGAGCGTGTTTCTTGTCGGTATGTTATCTTGTGTAAGCAGTTAAACTTTTGAACTTGTCACCCAATATTTTGCCCCACAACACTACACAGTGTCAAGCGAAGCTAGCAAAACGCTCACGAAAATAATACTGCCAAGCAGAATGAAAAGGGGGCTTCTTATTGGATGGAAGATAAAGGAGATAGGAGTGCGAAATTCTTCAAATCGACGTGAGGGGGTGGGATGAGGGGTAGCGATGTTGTACTAGGAAGCAGCATCTCCTTTAATCCCCCTTCCCCACAGACAGCGCTATCTGTGAATAGTCTTTTCGAAGTCCGATTCCGACCTCGGATCGACTGACCAAAAATACCTGAGACCGAGGAGTATATGAAGGAAGTTGGTTGAGTTTTATCCCGAGGTTAGGGAGCTGCGAAACGAATTTCACGTCGGCGGTATAGTTTCAGCGGACGTTTAAAGGACGTCGAACAAGAATTTTCGAGTACGAGCCGATGAAATATACAGGCGGCCAACTTTTTACCGAACTTTCTTGGTGCCTGTAAAAGATATCAATATTAGTATTGAAGAGAAGCTTGCGGCTGGAGCCAGTTTCGGTCCCGTAAAATCCATTGCGGCATTTTCCAACTAGGACAAAAGGTACCCATTAGCTGGCCTTCAGTTGCCGAGATGTTGTCTGCACGGAGGCGATCTGGTGCCGCCGCACTACCATGCCCCCCCCCCCGCAGAGAGTCAGTCGGAGGCTGTGACAAACGATGTCCTAGCGCTGTGGAAAATGCCACTCGTTTTAGACTGTGAAGTCGCTGCCAATCGTTCTGGACTTGAGAGGCCTCTGGCACGCGTTACGGGCTTCGTTGCCTCGTAGTGGATATTGAAAAAACGAGATTGAAATGGAAGAGGTCGATGCTGGTGCCATCTGTCGTTGAAGGCGAGAAGGAGAATGCGTGTTCGATGTTCTGATCATCATTGAAGGGAAGCGTGCGACGGGAGCCGGTTTCGATCCCGTAATACCCGCATGGTATATTGTGGCTTTTCTGACCAGGTGAAAAGGTACCTATTTGGCCGGCCTTCATTTGCAGAGGTGTTTTGTGCGCGGAATCGATCTTGTTCCACCACTGTTCACAAAGGGGAGGCATAGTTAGAATGTTCCTCACGAAGATTTTAAAATAGTTTTAGTAGGCGAATTTAAAATAGATTTCAGTTCTGAATAAGTGTTTTATGGAGCAAGTAAGACAAATACTTCACACTCATGTAGTATGATGCAATTTCCAACACAACTGAGCAAAGAAGACATATAGGACTGACACAGATTTATGGTACACTGACCATCATATTGTAACAGGAAAGACAAACAGGGCCGACATATGAGTTATGTTGCTCTTTCCAACGTAATGAAACAAGTAAGACAAATAGGGCCGATGAATGAATTAAGATAATATATAGCGCTTTAGTTTGTATTTAAAATATGGAAGTGTTTTCTTTTTCAAAAAAATTTAATGTAATTGTAAATTGGAACATTGTTTTATACCACCTCAAATGTAATTAAATAACTATTGTTCCTTAGAAATTTTCAATTACTTGCAGAAATATCCTCACGACCATAAAATTTTAAGAAGTAGAAACACCATGCACAGAAATCAATACCCTAGAGAGAATCATGCTTATGTTAAATTCTTCCTACGCTGAATAAATTTGTAAGTTTAGTCTTGCAAATTACACATTAAGCTAGTTATAGTATTTAATAAATCCAATTATTCACTTAAAGCGTTGTCTAAGAAATATATATTTATATAGAATCCATTTCTTTGTAAAGCCAATTTAACGTGGGAACCTCATTCTTTAATCTCTCTGCAAACAAACGCCCCTTGATTAGATATAAACTTCTGATAAATATTTCAAACTGGAATTGGAGTTCACTTTGAATACATTAGCTTTTCATGGTTCTGCGTTTGAGAATTCTCCGTTAATGTAGAATTGTCAGTAAGCGCACTATTTATTAGACCAGCACGAGCTGAAATGTAAAAAGAAGATCTTCATTATTAAGTTTGATAATTCAATTAGGCGACTCGGCTGTTTAAATTGGGACTTACTTTATCATATTAAGCATCAATATATGTTAATATTCATATTTAATTTGATAACTACAGACTGAATCAAAAACAAAAATGATTTTACTTACAGGCATCATTGAACAATATAGAGCAGTTATATTGAAAAATATTTTTAAATGGACTAAGTTTTTGACTTTATATTTTCAGAACATGGAGAGGATAGTGATAGTTTTTTATATAATTTTACTGTAGCATATTCACTAAAATGCTTGTAAATGTCACCTTGTTGACATGTGTTTACTGAAAGTTTAGTATACCATAAATAATATTTACTTTTCTTACGTACCCTGTAGCTCATTTCTGTGGTATAAATGATACTAAATTACATATTTATGCAATGCATACAACCAACCTTTGTAGTTTAAAAGTTTGCGTCTAAACTGCAATCTGCCTTTTTCTTTAAAAGATATACTGTCGAAACCTTTTGAGGAAAAGCTCTAATTAATTTAACTTTTTGCTTCTTCTTCTTTTACTCTTTTTTATTCCTTCAGTTAGCTCTACAAAACTTGATTTTCCTGTTATTTTTATAAGTAGCACATTTTTCTTTTCTTTGGTCTTCATTGATGATTAATTATATTTAATTTTCTTTTTAGTTATTATTAATATTATTGTTGTTTCAAAAATTCATTTTTATTCCTTTCATTAACAAGTTATCGTCTAAAGGTTTTTTTTTTTCCTTGTAAAATTCTATTTTTAAAATTAAAAAGTTTACCTTACAAGGTAACTACATATGAGAGATTTAGTCCAAACTTGAGTTAGTCTTCAGTGTCCGAATTACAGGAGTATTGTGAATTACTTAAGAATGCGGAATGCTTAAAAAAGAAAAATCCTTTATTTTCTCTAAACAAAATACCATTTACTATCTTTGAGTATAAAATGGGATCTTTTAATTTGGATTTAATCCATTCGCGTAATTTTTGACAGGATTTGACAGAATTCTTGCCATGTTGCCAGTTACAACTGATTAATTTTTCTTACAAACTAATAAAATATTTACTCGCTTATTCTTTTCAGTTTACGAATTCGTCAAATTTAACAAATTTGTTTTCTTCGGTTTAAACTTTCTGTTCGGAATATATTGTAAAATATTTTCGTATATATTTATATTAAATCAATGAACAAATTTTATTCAAAATGAACAAAAATATATTTGTAATTTAGTGAATTTCTGTTTCTTAGATTAACTAAACTATGTATATATATACAGGGTGATTTGCAAGCAGACTGACAAACTTGCAGGGGGTGCAAGGGGGGGGGGTACAGAGACGGTTCAGAATCACATAGCAATGCGGGGTCGGAAACGTCGTCTCCATGTACCTGTTAATAATCACTCTTGAAGAAGTGCTCAAGTGATAGTAAACTTTCAGAGCATGTTTTTTCAAAAACTAATCCCTCTTTCACCGATTGCACTTGATAAAAATTGTTATTTCAGAACTGTTTCTTTCATTACATTTCTGAAATTATCTGAGGAAAGCCCATTGTTTATGAAACTTGGTTAAGAAATTAGACGCGCACTTCAACACTTCTTCCAAAGTGATTATTAACAGGTACACCCCCCCCCACAAATAAAGTATTCGAGTAAGAGATATATTTTCTATTTTATATTGGCGAATAATAATTGAGTTTTTGAGAAACGCACAACTTATCAGAAATATGGTAAGTCATATTTATACATAGTTTAATTCATATTCGATGAAAATAATTTTAATATGCGAAGCCAACATAGGAAATTTATCTCTTACTCGAATAATTTTTTTAGAGGGTGTACATGAAGACAACGTTTACAACCCGGCATTGCTATTTGATTCTGAACCGTCTCTGTACCCCCTCCACCCCCTGCAAGTTTGTCAGTCTAGTAGCTAATCACCTTGTATATATATATATCCGTATTTTCAGTGATGCACTTAAATAACTAAAAATCAAAGTTTCATGCAAATATTTATTTTAATAAATTATAAGCATTTATTACTTAAAAGAACAGAATTTATTCTGGTGGTTTTCAAGTACGTAATGCTTAAGCTTCTTTTCTCTGCCAAATGTTGCACTCTCCCTTTCTCTTCGATTTTCAGCCCCAAAAATCTTCTTCATGCAGCTCGTATGGATAAAGAAGTTATAGAAATGCATGGAAGCATGAAATACAGAAGTTTATCGTCCATTACACATAATCCAGTTAGCTACATGCATTAAATTCGTTAACTCAGCCATTAAAGCTGTTAAACTTCTTACAAGTTTGTACTTCTCTGTCTCTCTATCAGTTAGCACCTACACATCATGAGTTCTTCCGGTAAAAAACAACTTAGTTTTCCACTTTAGGACTTAAAGTAGTTGAAAAGAATTTGCAAGTATGTTTTATGATTTTCTGAGAAAAGTTTATTCAAAGAAGATTCGCGACTTTTCTTTTATTTCGTATTGTGTAACAGTTTTTTTTTATTTGAAAAAATATGTATATTGTAGAGCAGTGGTCGCCAACCCCTGGACCGCGGATTGCTACCGGTCCGTGGGTGAAATGGTACCTGGCCGCCAAGGGAACATTAACCCTTTGAGGCGCAACCCTTTCCCAATGCTGAAAAAAGGGCAGCCGTTGCCATCGCTCGACTTAACTACAAGAAAGATGGAGGACGATCGAAACGCTCATCGCGTGCCACAGATGTAGAGACCCTTTTTTTCTAGAGACAGATGGCTGTGCCGCACAGTCAGCTGTCGTTAAAAAAAGGTCTCTAGATCTGTGGCACGCGATGAACGTTTCGATCGTTCACCATCTTTCTGGTAGTTAAGTAGAGCGATGGCAACGGCTGCCCTTTTTTCAGCATTGGGCAATCTATCCAGCTGTTCTCGCATTCTTCCATTTTTCAGCAGATGTCAATGCTGTTAAAAATAATCGTGACAATTTTTTTACGGGAAATGACGTGCTAAAAAGTAAAGGATTCTCGAGGAGCTATGTACCCGCAACTATTTTTATAGAAATCAAATCTATTCTTCGTGACTGGCAGCAGTTTAAACGTCAGAGTTTGGTGTGCCCAGAGCGGAAACCCTACGCGTTAAAGGGTTAAACTATTTCCATTTTATTTACTGTTGTGTATTTCTCTCGGGTTTGTGCTGATTTATACTTCATAGCAGAACAAGTCTTGTAACTATTTAAAATTAGTCCATTGTTTATTAAACATTTCCAATATTGTTAATTAAAATTGCAGTCATAAAATTGAAAATAAATGCGCTTTCCTGAAAAAATGAAACAGTAGAGAACAAACGAAATCCTCTCAAAACAGTACTCGAGTATATGCCAAGCTGTCTATGTTGGTTTCATATGTTAAATATTATTTTTCATGAAATATGAATTAGGTTGACATAATTTTCCATACTTCTGTCGCGTTGTGTATTTTATGGAAATCTAATTAATTCTTCATAAAGCTAAAATAGGATAATTTGCTTTAGAACACAAAAAATGGCGTCAAATTTGTTATGTAATAAAAAGCTTTGTAAATAAAACACGTAAGTATAATAAACTGCATGGCCTGTTTCCACAGATGTAGGAATAGCTACATCGTGCACAGAGCCATAATTAAGACCTCTTTTAGGGAGGCGGAGATGTCGATCCACTGCCAAGTCAAATATCGGTTTTTACCAACTTACTTATTTTTTTATCAACTATATTACCAACTTTTTATTTTTGCCATCTGGGTTTGCGCAATTTTTCCAAGTGTACCGGAAATAGGAAGTAAATTATAGTTTTCGTTAAATTTTTACTTCCTTGTACGTAGTATAAGGAAGTAATGTGATCCCGAAAAATTTTGGGGGCCAAATTTCGACATAAAAACCGATTTTGAATACCTCTAAATTTAATTTAAAAAATTTTTTCGATGCATCTCATCGTAGGCTAGCATGCACGATCATATTAACGCGTCTGCAACTCATTTTGACCAGTGGCGAGTCTACTGTGGCCAGTTTTTCCATGCCGTCTGTACGTACGTACGTATGTATGTAACTCGCATATCTCAAAAACTATTGGTCGTAGAATGTTGAGATTTGATATTTAGGATTGTTCTATGATCTAGTTGTGCACCTCCCCTTTTGGTGGCAATCGAATGGATAGTTTATGTACAGGACCGCCCAAAAGATTCGAAATACATTACGCTCTATGGGTCGAAATTCATTAAACTCGCCTAACTCAAAAGCTATTAGGCGTAGAATGTCGAAACTTCATATTTTTGATAGTTGTAACATCTAGTTGTGCACCTCCCCTTTTGGTTCCATTCGACTGGATAGTTTATCTACAGGACTGCCCAAAACATTCGAAATACATTACACTCAATGGGCCGAAATTCATTAAACTCGCATTTCTCAAAAACTGTTAGGCGTTGAATGTTGAAACTTTATATTTAGGATTGTTGTAACATCTAGTTGTGCACCTCCCCTTTCGGTTCCATTCGACTGAATAGTTTATCTACAGGACCGCCCAAAATATTCGAAATACATTACGCTCTATGGGCCGAAATTCATCAAAGCGCTTTTTAGAGGTATTGGGCTATTTCAAACGACTCAGAAGTGATATATGCTGTAAAGAGTTAGAAAATGAATTTCTCCATTAAAAAAAGTGTCTTTATCATTTATAGTTCTGCTACAGGAACACTCAAAAGATTTCCAATACATTACGGTCAATAGCAATTTTAGGGGCATTCATCCATTTCAAGCACAATACCGTCCTACCACATAAGTTAGGTAATGGTCCGACCACGGTCACGTGCCTCCCTCAAGAACTATGCCAAAAGTCGCCAAGCTTGGCGACTTTTGGTGTACGTGTGTGCATATTTAACTCTCAAATCTCAAAAACTATTATGAAATTTCATATATAAGAATGTTGTAACATCTAGTTGTGCATCTCGAATTTTGGTTCCAATCTACTGGAGAGTTTATTTACAGGACCACCGAAAAGAATTTCAGTACCTTAATGTCTATGGACATCTTCATTATAATACAACTGTAGACAGTCATTGTTTGGTACATGCCCAAAATCTCGCCGTCTGTCCTCGACCTTGGCGAGTTTTGGCGAAATATCGCCAAATTTGGCGATAGTCAGTCATTTGGTCCATGCCCAAAGTATCGCCATTTGTCATCGTTCTTGGCGAGTTTTGGCGAAATATCGCCAAATTTGGCGATAATCTGTCATTGTTTGGTTTATGCTTAAAATCTCGCCAAATGTCGTCGACATTGACGAGTTTCGCCGAAATATCGCCAAATTTGGCGCCAAAAATTATTTCCTATTTTGTATAACTCTAAAACTTTAACCCGTAGATTTTTTAACTTTGTATTTAGAACTATTGTAATATCTAACTGTTTTCAATATCTTTTTTGACAGCAATCGACTGAGAATTTATTTACATGGTGAGCCAAATGACTTTGAATACATTGAGGTGTATAGATGCATTCAATTCATTGAAAGTCTGTGGTCAATGACTACTTTGGCTATCCCCAAAATCTCGCTGACTATCTCAAGTTTGTCGGCTTTTGGTGAAATATCGCCAAATAAAGTGTTAGAAGGAAATCTTTCAAATTGAACTCAGCTTGGCGATATCGAAATATTTGGCTAGAAATCGCTAAACCTTACTATTATTGATATTTGATCTCTTTCAAACAAATAAATTTAGAGGAAGTGCGTCGAAAATATTTTTGATCTAATGGGCGTGCAAGGAAGTCATGTGTTGGACACATCAGATTTTTTCATTTTGTTGGCCAAATAGGTACCTAATTTTGCCAAGTTTAATAATATAATTTTGCAAGTGTTAGGGGGTGGAGACTCCCCCCCTCACCCCCACCACCACCCTTTAGCAAGGACCTTGATCACGCATCAAATGTTCCTATTCGTGTACTTTTTTTATTACAAAAACGCACAGGATTTCTGCCCTTATAGGGGCTGCCGTCGATGTAAAAATAGAACATTAAATGAATTATTTTAGAAAATTAAATAAATCCAATTGAAAATATTTAGATTATGCTAATTTCCTGAAATCAGTACAAATAATAATTAGCATTTAGGCAAGTACCATTCTGCGCTTGCGTGTGCTACTACAATGACTACCGTTTGGAGGCATCAAGTTCTCCTCCGTTATGCTCAATTACCTCGTTATTTTTATATCTTTGACTGTTTCTAGTGATACAAAAGGTCTACGCATCTTGTACAATTGTGCTGCCAGTTTTAGTTCTAAGTGTTCTTATATTCTCGGTTTTTAAAACTAAGCAACTTGATCATAGAGTATTTTCACGTGACGTCATGGAAATTTTTTTAGGGCAACTCGGATATTTAGGGATACAAAGCCACGTTTTCGGCTAATGACCATTCTCAAATGAACGAATGTTTCAACAAAAAATGTTCGTTGCTAAGGTGTGACGTAGTGATAATGACGTAGATGAGACAGCTCTGTTGTTCTTAAAATTGACCGGGTGCAGGTGATCGAAAAAATATGTATGAAAAAGTATGAATAAACAAAAACTAATTAATTTTTCATGAAAAATAATAATTTTTAATATATTGCTACGAATTTCGAAGTGATCAGCTCATCTCGAGTTTATTTTAGTCTAAAATTTTAAATCTGCGCATCAAGCGATTTAATTTTGCATTTTTTTATGCAAATCGTTTAACTAGGATTTGAGATTCGCAAACACTAGTGTAGCAGTGAGTCACTTGTATTAACATCACACTTCACATTAAACATGTAACTGCTTTTATTGAAACATAACTTTAAACGTAACAGTTCTGAAAGTAACTCAAAATTACTTCCGAGGTAAATGTTGCACAAATTAAAACTTGAACAAATTAATGCATTTAGTTGATAAACAACTCTGTGAAATATGAGTTCCTGCTTTTCACAGACCGAAAGAAGCTAGACTGAAAACACAGTCAAGTCAGCTTGAACCGCGAAGGCTTTTGCAGCTCATACGCATGCGTAATAAACATCGCATGGCGAAGATCAGATCAGATGGATCATATATCCGAATCACTGAACTATCAAACTGGACTCGATTCAACGGTCTTTTGAACTGACTCAAACGATATGACTCTCGTCTGTAATGGGTCCCCACACTACCGATATCGCTTACCTGGCTTCAAAAGTTTTAGGGCCTAATTTTTAGCTCCAAATTTGTCGATACTCAGGCGGAAAGTTTCCAAACTTTACAGCATTGGGTGTGATTTTATTAATAGTTTTTAAAATATACTTGTTTTTCCCTCATAGAATTACTATTGCAAATCAAATGACTGGAAACGACTCGAAGGTGCTACTGGACGAAAAACGTGGAAATTTCTGGAGACATCTACAGAAGCTATGAATGTTTCTGTTTGCTAATGTTTCGTTTACTCTTTTTCTTCGATTTCAACCGGATTTTTTTTCATTTTCTGCTGTTATAGATGAAGTTATAGAAATGCACACAAGCATAAAAATATAAAATTTCCCTTTCCATTAATCACAATTTATTGTTTTATTTTATGAAATAAATTCGTCAATTCAACCATTAAGCAGTCATCTTCTAGCAAGTTTGCTCTCTCTCAATTAGTGCTTAGTACTTTATAAGATCTTTCGATGAAAAAAAAATGCTTTTCTACTTTA
Source organism: Cheiracanthium punctorium (assembly GCA_038373885.1). Taxonomy (NCBI): domain Eukaryota; kingdom Metazoa; phylum Arthropoda; class Arachnida; order Araneae; family Cheiracanthiidae; genus Cheiracanthium; species Cheiracanthium punctorium. The sequence continues at coordinate 420,245 of JAWZYV010001432.1, read as the reverse complement.
GGGCTTAAGGTAATTGAAAAGAATTCGCACGTACGTTTAATGGTTTTCCTCCAGAAGTTCTTTCGAAACGAGTTACGTAGCTTAAGCATTTTTTTTTTTACCGTTTTACGTACGTCTCTACCTAATAATCTGTTACATTTTGTTATATATATAGAAACTGTATAATAATGTGTGTTAAAATGTAATTTCTTTTACTTTGAAATCTGCGAAAGCCTACGTTGTGAATTCCCTCTGATAGCGAAACACAATCAGAAAGAAACATTTACTTTCAAATTATATTCTTTAAATTCTATAAAATACATCAAGTTAGGCTACTTGAAATGTACAGACAAAAAATAAAAGTGATTGTTTTCTAACATATACTACACGCAAAATGTTGCAAAGTGACCACCTTGCGTATAGGGACCATTGATCTATAGTAAACACTTATGTGAAATTTCACTTAAAAAATCGCCAGATGTTACAACCTTTATGAGATGACTGCTTTCATATAGTGCAGTGTTTCGTTATTTACAAAATTGGTCACATTAGTCAGGTTCCACTGCATTTATTTTTTCAAAAATTCAATCAGAACAGCAAGTTATACTTAGGTTAGGTTTTTCGAACTGCGCATATCAATTAATGATATTACTGAATATCATTATTTTGTTAAGACGGTGTAAAAATAGACATGTAATAAAAATGTATGTCAGGAATGCAGACTATGTCCGATCCGGCTGTCTAAGATAGGGGGAATTTTTGCAGAAAAGTGTACAACTGATTTCGGTTTTAACAATGAACTACTCCGAGTTTTTCTTTCCCTTTCCTATTCTAAAGCGATTTTTTTTCAGATTTTTCACCGATCAGCCGTTTGCTTTCTGTTAGCTTGGACCAATTGGTATTTTGTAAATATGGAACTGTAGCAGCGTACGTGTGCAATACTTAATCTGCAACTAGACAACTTTGATGGAAAACGTTCTTGAAACAGAATTTAATAAAATAATCATGAATTCTGAAAACAAACCATCACTTCTAGATCGAGACAGCGGTGTTATAAAAGAAGCTTTCACCAATCCTGATGACTATACTGATTTACCAGAAATAGTTTATCTCCTTGACAACTGCTTGAAAGTTTGCAGTGAGTGTGTTAGTGAATGTGTTTTCTCTGTTATTGCAAAATCACATTTATAACAGAACCATGAAATCTGATAATCACGGTATTTATTTCTTGGAGATAGAGGTCTGCGCCGCCGCGCCACGCCGCTACCGCCGGGCATTTGTACCACGCCGCCACCGCCGATGTCTAGGCCGGCGCGCCGACAAAGAACGCCGATTAGATGCCGCAGCGTACAATCGGCTTCAAAACTTTTAAAAAATTGTACCTAAACTTTCAACTGCTTATTTTCTTCTCTTAAACTTTTACTGGCCAATGTTTCCAATTGAGAACATCAAATTAAAAAATTTTTGAAAAATTAAATTTTATCAATATTGACTTAAAAAAAAATAGCAGATAAAGGATGATTGTTTGAAACGCAAGTTGCATTTCTATCATGAGTGGGAAACTGGAAAAAAAAAATCAGAAAAGTATTCATTTTCATAAATTTTTGCAGAGCTATCTTGATACCCCCCCCCCCTTTCAAACTTAATTCATATCTTCATTTAAATTTAAAAATAAATCTTTCATTAATTCTTAATATTTCACTTATTATTTAAGCCATTGGTTCCAACCCCCGGGCCACGGACCGTTCCCGGTCCTTGGATCAAATACTACAAGGCCGCCAAGGAACATTGAATTCTTTGGATTTTATTTACTTTGGTGTATTTCTCTCGGGTTTTTGCGACTTTGTCGTGTTTGTGTTGATTTATACCTTTGTAACAGAAGAAATATTGTAATTCTTTTAACATTTCTCTTTTCTTTTTGTTGTTTATTAAAGAGTTCAAGATCGTGAATTAAAATTGCAGTCATGAAATAGAGAATAACTGTTCTTTCTTTAAAACTATTCCAGACAACAACTCTGCCGGTTGAAATGCTGCATCACTTTATATTCATTTATTTATAACTCTATAACTGTGCCTCCAAAATAAAATACTGTGTAACTGCATTTTAGTTTGGAGGCATGTTTAAATGCAATTAAATTAAAATTATTAAATCAAATCAATCTAAATTAGAAACATTCAACGCCCTCACCATCCCACCCTCAGGGGGCCGCGGTAAAATTTATCAAACGTTGGCCGGTTCGTCTCCGTGGCGATAAAAAAGTTGTAGAGCACAGATTTAAGCTACCCATCACTATATCATAGATGCCAACCTTTCCGATTTTATCGGAACATTTTCCACCACTATTTTTGAACAATTTTATTTTAAAGTAAAATTATAGACATATTTTAAGTTTAAATTGCTGAGGAAAAATTAGTGGTGAGCATGGGTCGAAATTTGCAGCTACCCCCGTAATCAGATTTTTAAATGGGCGAGTAAAACCACTTTTCCCTAGAAATACTACTTGTCATCTTTGGAAGAATGCAATGAGAGAGGTGGAGCCACTTAGGCTACCTATCTATCCTAAGACACGAACGATTTTAATTAATATTTTTTATAACAAGAACTCAAAAAATACTTGTGTTGGAATGTAAAATTGACAAAAACTTTGTATAACACACACATATAATAGCACATTTCAAATGAAAAAACAAATCTACTAAATTTAGAACTCATGATAAAGGTGCATAAAAAACTTAAAATGATGATTTCTTTTTGAATAAAATATATTGGAAATGTTAATGTCCACATTTTTATGGTAAGAGTATAAAATAATCTGTGTATTCATAACACCGGTCAACAAAAAAAAAAAAAAAAAAAATTGGGGGGGTGGGGGTCTGTTCTCATGCTTAAATTTTGATTCTAGACATTGAAAAACACTTAAACTTTCATTCTTAGTTCTTAAAGTTTGCTTTTGTCTGATTTACGTCGATAAGTATATTTTAATTTATTTCATAAACGAAAGATGGCAGCACTTTGATTAACCCGAGAGTTAAACTGTATTATTATTTGTAACTCTGTAGTATTACTTGTAGTATTATTTGTAGTATTATTTATAATATTATTATTTGTTTGTATTAATTATTTGCTCATGCGAACATAAAAGAAATACGAAAAATATTCACTTTTAGACATTAATTTCTTATTTTACATTTATATGTTATTGTTTATCACAAAACTTGAATAAAAAAGACTTTTATATCCAGCAAAAATTTTTCTGATCATAATTTAGAGTGGAATTATAATATATATCCATTTCCACAACCTCAACTAAGTACTTCCTAGCTACTGCAGCTAGTACTACGTAAAACATAGGCTAGCTATACTAGTGTAATATTTATTTTATTATTTATTCATTTAATTATTACCATTTTTATTTATTCATTTAATTATTACCATTTTTATTCTTTTTATTTATTCATTTAATTATTACTTTTTTTTTATTTATTTATTCTTTTCCTTTCCATACTTCCAAAGTATTATTAATATATCATTTTTTATTCACACTCCATGGCATTACTTGTCTATTGATTGCATTAAGCCTTCTCTGATGGCAACATGCACTAATACTGCCTCCATTACTGAGCTTTGATCTTCTTGTCGGTCCACTTCCTCGTTGTTTATTTCTAATAGCTACGGTCGCGCCCCCAAGTTACAAAAGGACCCTAATTTTGGTCAGGTAACTTGCAGAAACCTAGCTATTATTGTTTTTTTTTCGATTAAATTGAAATGTGTGTGCGGTGGCGCCTGATGATAGAGCACACCATTTCAATATTAATTCCATTTTCCGTCTATTTCTGATTACATGTGATTAGGCTTAAAAGCACACCAGTTGTAATTTGGCGCTTTATATTCAATTTTTACACTCTTTCATTGCCTTAAAAGGCTTTATTTAAACACTTATCCGGTATAAGCTCGTTAATTGGCACCATGTGCTATCTACTTTTTTATTTTTTTATATTTTTTTCACTTTATCATTGGATTATCTTGGGATTTCACTTTACGTAAGTAAGCTATTATATATTATATATATATATATATATATATATAAAATCAGTGATTTTTGCCAAAAATTGAAAAATTGCTTTAATTTCTACAAAAGCAAACTTTCATTAAAAAAAATATTTTTTTTTCCCTTAGTTTTGGCGTAGGAGAAAATAAAATTTAACATGTAGAAGGCAGACCCAAAAATCGTGTTGACCGGTGAAAATCAGCTGTTATTTTATAATGAGATTTAGCTAAATTTAATAGCTTTGTTTTCTTATTTAAAATTTACTAAATCTTTTAACCTTTTAAGTAAAGAAATTATTTTATGTATATATATTTCATTTAAAAAAAAAGTGGAGAGGGCTTGAATTGAAAAGAAACTATTTTTAAAACACAGTCATTAGTTGTTTTAGTTTTTTTAAAGCGATCTAGAGGAGGAAAACATATGAAACATCCATAAATAGTATTTATCAACAATGTGCGTTATTACACAGTGCTTATCAATCCCCTTAGAATGACCCCCCAGGGAGAGCACTCCAGACCTCGGACTAGAGCCCACATGTAGCTAATTGGCCGTAATCCCACAACAACAGAAAATCATACTCAAGACTAGTTTTCATTTTCTTAAAAAATCTTTTAGCGTCAATTTATACATAGGTGTGTGTGTGTGTGTGTGTGTGTTTGTGTGTGTGTAAGCGTATGCCTATTTTCATTATGCTCTTTTTCATAAAAAATTCCACGCCGCGGCGCGCCGCCGCCGCGAATTTCCGTGCGGCGTAGACCTCTACTTGGAGACATCCAGTGCATAAATCTACAGAATCATTAAAAGCATCCTTAAACAGCCATTTCCATGGGGAAAATTATTATTTTGCAAGATTTTCTTCAAGAAACAGACTCACTATTTACAAAATATCAACGTTATTGACAACATCCGCAAAGTGGACGATTGCATTTTCTCAATAATTGACTATTTATAAGGAAAGATAATCAAAATCTTTATTTGTTAGTTAAAACTGTGCACTTATTAATAAACATTAGGCATAAAAATTAGATTAAAACTTGATACATTAACTTGGTTTACCATTTAAATACCTAGGCACGATACAAGTTGCAGTTATAGGTTTTTAAAGATGAAACTTGTGCATTGCAAATCTTTTTATATCTATAGCAATACAGAATTTATGCAAGTCTATAACATTTCGTAAAATTTTGGGGACATTTTCATATGGATTGGAGAAAATACAGGCAGTGAAAAGATTTTCTGCATCCCCCCATGTCTGTATTTTGCAAGGAACAAATTCATTCTATTTTTTTCAACGAGTTTTCTTAATCATGGGTCCGAGGAATTTTTTATACTAACCGTACGACGATAATTACCTGATTTTTTTTTTTTACATAAAAAACAAAAATTGACAGAATATGAAAGTAAAAAATTTTGAATTCCTGAGAAAACAACTTTTAGTTTTAACTTTATACCCTGATTAATTTCCCTACGCTGGCGTGTAATGTCTTACTTTAAAAATTACTCAGTCCTGAAAGCTTGAGAAAATAAAATTATTATACGTTAGTAGAAATGGGAAGTTATTCTTACTCGTTTTTCCCTCTCATGAATAAAGAAACTAGCTTTCAATTTTAAGTGAGTTTTCTTAGCGAAAAAGGGCTTAAATTTTCCACAAGTGAAAACATTTTTAAAAAATACGGAATTTACGAGGTGTTTTTAATCCTATATTCAAGCGCTCAAAATTTTAAAATCCGGCAGAATAAGTAGTTCAGCTTCGTAATTGCAGAAAAAAAAGAAATAAGAAAAGAAAATGAGTGTTACACTAAACATTTTTCACATTCTCTCTAAATTTTTAAAAGCGTGGTTTTTCTCTTTTTTCATCTAATTAGCTGAAATCAGTTTGTGCAAGTGTTTTCATTATCGTGATGCAAAACTTTTCCTCTTTGCCTTAACGAAGATTAAATTTTGGATTGTAAATTGTTAGGGTGAGGATTATTTCCTGCGATAAATGCAGAGTGTGGATGGATGAGCAATATTAACGTTGATATTGTTGTTGGCGCGGATATAATGTGTATATGTAATAAATTTCGAGGAAATCAAATTTATGAAATGGACACTTTGAAATTGTATTAAGATGACCAGAAAATAACGTCGAGTTTTTCATGTCAGTAGATGGCCAAGCCAAAACTACGTTTGCTAATAAACGAATTTTAGCATGTACGTGAGATTTTTTAATATACATGCTAAATTAGACAGTCTTTTCCGAAATATGTCACGTGTGGGACTAATTTTTTTTTTACCATGTATCATGAAATCTCAAAAAAAAAAAGATATCCATAGAATACTTGCTGTAAATTACAACGTTCACGAATACCTAAAAAACACTTACAGGACATTTTGCATATCATCTTTCAAAGTGAGTAGACAAGTGAAAGAGGGAGAATGGCCGACTTTTATGGAATAAAAAATATATCATCTATAAAATTCTTGCTTTAGAATGTAATACACATTAATCCTATGTTTAGGAACAGCTAGTTTGCATATAAAAACTTCTTAAAATTTATGTGTTTAAATTTTATTTGAAAAAGTCACTTTCAGGTCTCCATAATATGTTATGTGCAAATGGTTAATCTTGTGATTGTGTTTGCAAATATTAAATTAGTATACAATCAAATCAGATCAGATATATTACACAACGAATAATTTTCATTTTTAACTAGCAATTTTTCTTTAACAAACAGGTGTTTTTGCCTCTTCGTTTACTAATTATGTGCATTTCTGATTTTATACAAAATTTGCTATATATGAAAGTAAGCTTGATCCGTTTTTAACCCTTTAACGCGCAATGTTCCCGCTCTGGGAACACCAAACTCTGACGTTTTGACTGTTGCCAGTCACGAAGAATAGATTTGATTTCTATAAAAATAGTTGCGAGTGACATAGCTCCACGAGAATCCTTTACTTTTTAGCATTTCCCGTAAAAAAATTGTCACGATTATTTTTAACAGCACTGACATCTGCTGAAAAATGGAAGAATGCGAGAACAGCTGGATAGATTGCCGAATGCTGAAAAAAGGGGGGGCCCAGCCAGCTGTCATCAAAAAAAAGGGTCTCTAGATCTGTGGCGCGCGATGAACGTTTTGATCGTCCGCCATCTTGCTGGTAGTTAAGTCGAGCGATGCGGCTGCCCTTTTTTCAGCATTGGGAAAGGGTTGCGCCTCAAAGGGTTAACTAATTTTTTGTTTGCAATTTTTGCTTCCTAGCTGAATAGTTACGTGGTACAGCCGATCGCGTATCGGATTGTTTGGTTTTTCAAATGTCATTGCTGAATGTCATATAGCCCGAAACATGACCAAGATACTGAGTGATGCTGCAACTGAGAAGCAGGATTCGTTTATAAAATTACTTCACCTTATCCCAGGTCTTGAACAAGACGATTTCGTCCCATCACAGATACGTATTTGACGAAGTCTATGAAAGATCTAATGATAATTATCCTTTTAACAGAAATGTTTCAATAATTCGCCATAAATTGGTGCTAAGTGAGCTTCCTAGGAAGAAATTCGTATAAAATGGTGCTAAGTGAGCTTCCTGGGAAGAAATCATGATTATGTGATTAGCTTGATGGTTGGAGGCAAACTACTGGAGTCTCCCCACGGAGCAGTTGAAGCTAATTTAGCATGTTATAGGGAAATGTCCTACCTTTTAAACGAGCCGGGTAAAAAATAGGTTTGCGAATTAAATGCGAAGTAGATGCGAATTAGATGCGAATAGATTTGCGAAGTCGCCTCTATATGCTAACAACGTGTACTTATGTATCAATATTTTTTGCTATATCAAATCGTCAGAATACAAATTTATTTTTAAATACCTGCTAATGTTCTATACCTGACGTTCCACGTCTTTTCAGTAACCTTTTCAAGACATTTCTGGTCATCCAATTGCACAGTAGAAATGCTATGTGGGAAAGCAAACATTACAGGCTCCATTAATGTATTCGTGCAAAATGTCGCTCTAGGGACACTTTTTAGGCAAAAAAATCCCTAAAATTGAACGCAAAAATAAGACCACAAGACTGAACTCATAAAGCGATAATGCCAATATTTGGCAAGAAACCGCCAAATCCATGTTATATTGTGTGAAGCATGAAGATTTTTATCGCGCATTCAAGTTAAACTAATTTCATATAACAAAATGCGAATTTTAATAATTTGACGCATAAAATACGAAATTTTAGATAAAATTAAACTTCAGAAGAACAGATCATTCCAAAAATATGTAATAATATGCATTCTATATGACTAACAAAACAGTTTTTAGAGTGCAGTTTTTAAAAGCATGTCGACAATTTAGCTCTTTTTTTTACTTTTGAAGTTCAAAATCATAACAAGGAGAAAAAGGAATAAATTATACAAAAACTTAACACCTTGCACTCTAAAACAAGTATTTTAATAGGATTCATGTCTGCATCAGATTTACATGTTATTTTATTCCCTTTCGCATTTCGTAAACACAACTCATTATACGTCGCTAAGAAAATCTTCGATGAAAAGCCTGTGTGTCGTGAAATATGAAGTATTTATTTAAATTTCCCTTAATCCTTCTTTAAATACCTTTAAAAAAATTTTATAAAAATTTTCTGTTCTTAACATTATACTTCTAATCGTAGCAAAATCTTTTGTCGCCTCATAGGCTGATAAATTCTGCAGCTAATCGGACATGCTACATATATCTGGAATTTTTCCAATAAATATTTGTTGTTGAATAGGAAGTTTACAAGTCGGTAAATAAATATTGAAGAGCTGGAAAAAATAGAACATTAACTTACTGGCGATTCAAAAACAGTTGTATAAATAAACTATTGCAAAACCTTCTGCATTTTGTTTTCTTCAAACCTGTACTTGCGTATACATATGGTAAATAGTGAGCATGTAATAAAAAAACAATAATAAACATTTCAAATGCTACTTTTTTTTGAAAATTTAAAAGTAAAATTATTGTTTGAACAGACCACCACCTAGAATTCCATATGTAGGCGAAGCTTCTTATGGCAACCCTGTATTTTTATGTGTGTGTTTGCTGAGTGTGTGTGTAATACGTAAAAAAATTATGTACGAATTTGCATGCCGATTTGCCTGATGGATTGATTTTCATTACTTTTTTGAGTAAAACTTATATTTCCCCAAAATTGCAAATCTATTTTGATTATGGCGTACTTGTGACAGCTTTTAACTTTTATACTCTATTAAAGCAATTTTCTAAAATTAAAAATGCGAAAAAATTGGTGAAAATGAGTAAACCTGATTCTCAGGGTTTTAAAACAACGCATTTTTTTTGTACATTTTTTACATCATTATGTGTCATTTCAAACCGAACATTCCAACGGTGTGGATTTTATTACGTTTTAAGAGCATAGCTTTTTCATTTTTCTTAAAGTTTTTTTTTTATTATATTTTATTTTATTTTTATGCACCAGAGTGCTATTAATTTCAACCTTGCTTTTTGTGTAGACACGATTTTGGTACATTTCTCGCGTCGAGTCACTTTTCAAGCGAGTTTGCCAAATAACGTGGAGGGGGGGGGAGCGTTAATAAAATGTTGAAAGTCCCACAAGGTTTGCAATTTTTGATAAATGATCGCAAAACAGGGTGCCAAAACGCAACAATCTTATAAATAAAAATGAAATTCTGTTTGTTTGTTTGTTTGTTTCTTTGTGGATTTTATTCGTATGCAAATCCACAAAAATGGACCTATCGGCCTGAAATTTAGTACAGATATGTAAAATAATATAGAATAACTCATAGTCCACTTTAAAACTTTGAAAGTCCACCCGTTCCCGGAATTTAAGAGATTTTTTATGCTCTTCACGCAAAAATCTTTCCGTAATTGTAACCCCTGTAGTGAAAAAAGTGTGAAATAAGGATCGTGGTTGCCATGTGTGGCGATTTTGCCGAATAAAATGTCGTTCGTTTACAAATCCACAAAAATGAACCTATCGGCCTGAAATTTAGCACAGATATGTAAAATAACATAGAATAAATCGTAGTCCACTTTAAAACTTTGAAAGTCCACCCGTTCCCGGAATTTAAGAGATTTTTTATGCTATTCACGCAAAAAGCTTTCCGTAATTGTAACCCCTGTAGTGAAAAAAGTGTGAAATAAGGATCGTGGTTGCCATGTGTGGCGATTTTGCCGAATAAAATGTTTTAAATTTTCAAAGTAAAAATAAAAGAATAATAAGGTTTCTTTTTGTTAGTTTATATTCGTAAGGTTATTATTTTTTAAATTATAATATCGTGTGCATGGGAAATCAGAGCAGGAATGTAATGCTTTACACGCAAAACAATAAGAATTGAAGATTTCCGAGGCTAATAGGTAAATTATTTTAGTTTGGCGAAAAAATAAAATGGCTCAAATGCCAAATTTGGGAAAGTGAGTTCTAGCGGTTTGCACAGATTTCGGCTTGGCGCAATTTATTGAGATCTTAAGGAAATAGATTTTTGAAAACAAGTGCAAAGGTTTTATTAGAATACAGCGTTAAATTTTAATGATCCGTGAAGAAATAAAGCAGTTATTAAGGGATTTCAATTGATCTATCTCCAGAATTCTCGCCAAATGAGTACATTGATTTAAGTTGGGGGAATTCCGCCAAATTTCAGAAAATTGAAATCTTCTCATTTAGTACATCGGAGTAATGATGAATAAAACACGTTATAGTTGATAATTTTAAAAAATTCGGCTGTATTAAGGGATTCAACTTTTCAAATAAAGGCTTGCTTTACTTTTTCGCGGTCGAACCATTTCCCATATATTATTGCTGCTAAGTCAATGCTTCGAATGATTTCCTGAAAAAACGCTTGCAAAATGGCGTATGTTGGCACTTTGGCGAGGCTTAGATTTGAAACTGGATTTTATTTGAGACTGGGATATATAATGACACTGGTTATAGATAAAAATGAATGTTGGTATGAGTGTATGAGGTTGAAAAACTGCAGCACCGTTGAGCACCGTTGCACCATGAAATTTGGTTCACCTAAGTCTTTTATCATGGAGAAGCTTTTTATGCTATCCGTTTTCCTCTAACTTGCCACCAAGTGGCGCAGCAGAACGTCGAATTCTATTCCGTTTAGCCGTTTGCTATGCGAATATCGTCCAACCGATTTCGATGAAATTTGGTACACGCGAATATCAGAACACGGAGAATATTTTTCACTATCCATTTTGCTGTAACTTGCCGCTAAATGGCTCTGAAAAGCATCAACTTCTATACCGTTCGACTGATCGGCATAAAATTTTTTATACTTACACATTTGAGCACGAAGAATATATTCTAACTGCGTTACTTTTGATGTTACTCACTACTAGATGGCACTGCAATGCATTATTATTTTAACTCGCCACTAGATGACGCTGCAGCAGGCCAAATTTTTGACCATTCAAACGGTGGCTATGAAAATCAGTATACATAGATAGCTATTTGAACAATGAGAATATTTTGGCGTTATCCATTTTGCTATAACTCGCCACTTGACGGCGCTGTAGCAAATCATTACTTTATTGAACCACTAGATGGCCCTGCAGTGTATCACTTCTTGACTGTGCAAATGATCGCTATGAAAATAGGTATACATAGATATTTGAACACGGGGAAGAGTTTGGCGCTATCCCTTTTCCTATAACTTGCCACTAGATGTCGCGTCAACACATGAACTTCAGGACTGTCCAGCCGATAGTCATGAAAATTCGTATACATCGATATCTGAATGCGAAAAATATTTTCGCCGTATCCGTTTTGCTAAAACTCGCCACTAGATTGCGCAACGCCGCATGGCCTTCTGCACCGTACAAACGATTGCCTTGCAATTCGGTATGCATGATTATTGGACACAATATAACGTGATATCCACTTTGCTATATCTGTTTATTACAATGAATAGTAATCACCACAAATCGTAATATCAAAAAGTCCATTCATTCCCGTGCGAAGAACGGGTACTTCAGCTAGTTTATTATAAATATGTTTTGAATATAGTTAGATAACGCCTGGCGAATATTGTAAAATAGTTTGAGTAAGCGATTTAAATATAGATTTTAATTCCGAAGCAGTGTTTTATAGAAGAGAGAAGACAAATGCGGTACACATCATGGATTATGATACACTTTCCAAATGGTATTTATAAAGGTGAAGTATAGTCTGACTATGCCTGGCGAAAATGGTTAAACAGTTTTAGTAGGCGATTTTAATGTAGCTTTTTATTCCGAAGAAGTGTTTTATGGAACAAGGAAGGAAAACACGGTGCATTCATGGGTTAGGATACCCATTCCAAACAGCATTTAAAATGTCTACGGGATATACCTGGAATATGCCTGGAGAAGATTGTAAAATAGTTTCAGTAGGCGATTTTAAGATAGATTTCGATTCCAAAGATGTGTTTTACGGTACAAGCAAGAGTTGATTCCTATTTTAACGCCCTCGCTCTCGCAAACCTAAAAATTCCCGCACTTTGGCGAGCTTTGCAGTCATGGGTCTCTAGGACATATACACAAGTTTCAACGCTCCCTAAAGAACTAGATGAAAACTAAAGTGTACTAATTAGCGATCAATGCACCCGTTAAGGAATTTGAAGACACTTCATTATTAAAACTACATTCATTGGCAACCCAAAATAAATAAAAATGTAACGGAATGCTTTACTTACAGGTTATTTAAAAATCGCTATTTTAATTCTAAATTACGATGGCCACATCGATACAAAAAGTCGTCGTGGTAGCTTCATATGCTTAATCATCGCCACCTTGGCGAGAGTCAGGGCGTTCAAGGAGGAATCAACCCAGAAAGAGAAACATGGCACACTCATGGATTGTGATGGACATTCGAAAGAATATTTCAAACGGTGAAGTATAGTTGTAATATACTTGGCAACAATTATAAAATAGTTTACGTAGGCAATTTTAAGATAGATTTCGATTCCAAGATTGCTTTTATGAAACAAGGAAGAAAAATTTATCCCAGTCATGAATAATGATACACTCTCCTACTGAATGGAATAAGGAAGAAAAATAGGGACAACGTATAAACTATGATACGCTTTTAATATAGAGCACTTTGGGGTGTATTTAAAATCTGAAAGTGTTTCAGATTTTCTTCCCTTTTATAAAGGATCTGATCCCGCTCAGCAGTTGGCCAGAGGGGTTTCGAAGCAACAATAACATTTTTTTTTTTTTTTTTTTTTTTTTTTTTTGAGTGGCTAGAGCCAGAAGCGTTTCAGTCAGTGAGTCAATGGTGAACGTAACTGTGCATGAAGATAAGTGTTGCTAACTGCTATTACCTAAATGTGTACTGTAAATTTATCTCTTTGGTGATATTCAATAGTAACGATACAAAATGATTTATTTTGACTTGAAACCCTAACTTTAAACGTTTTTGTGTGTTCTTGCTCACAAAATGCTTTCAAAAGTAGTTCAAGGAAAACTCCGGCATTTATGCCCTTGATACGGCGAAGAACTTCGACGAAGTTCTGAACTAAAGAAAACAGTTCCAAAAAAGAGTGCATTTATCTTCATAAAAGTGAAAAATGCATATCCCAAGCCCTTTTTTCACTTCTACGAGGAGAAAAATAAAATAAAAACGCACGAGGCCCCGTAAAATCCGTACTTTCTTATTCACAAAATATGCTGTTACACGCCTATGGATGTTTTAAAAACTATTTCAGCTGAGAAAATCTCTGCGTGACTTTTCTACCGAAAAATGAAACTAGTAAAGATGTATAAGATGTAGGCGCCTGGCCGGGTATCGAAATGCTTAGATATAAAGAAGCATGCACGACACAAACACATTTTCGTAAGTTCCACATTTCCACAAAAATCCATAAAATGTAATATTTAAAAATCTATTTTCAGTGAAAGTAATTACGTTGAGGAACATTTTATTAAAAATATATGTCTCTTTGACGTATAAAAAATAATAGTATCTATTTAAAAGTTTCTTATTTTTTATATACGTGAATCGTTTAAATAATAAATGTATTAAAATATAAATATAAAAAAATTAAACCGTCAAAAACTTTTTCTACAGACGTTTTTATTTTTTCTGTTTTTCTCTTTGATATGGCAATGCTGCTTCATTTATAGTATTTTCCTTTTGCATTTTTGGATCCATATTTTCTTCTTGCGGGAAAAAAAAAAAAAAAAAAAAGATGTTTGTAACTCGCTGAACATACGAAAACATATTTTTTATGCTTACATTATTATTACTCCGTGAAAGTAAAATTATTTTCGTGTTAATGTAATTGTTCTCTTTTAATGTTGCTTATAAAGGCTAAAACATGAGAAGAAAAGATAGATAACAATGTTTTCACAACAACCAGAGTTTAACTTGCACATAATGTAACTCTACCGCAGTGCATCTTAAATTAGAAAAAGGATGGTATGTATACAGGGAGTCCCATACACGAACGAGGTGAAGTGCAACTATTTAAAAAATCACGAGAGACATTTTTTAACGTAGTCTTTATTCCTACCTTATGAATATTTTTTTCAATTTATATTCCCCACTTATCTGCAATAGATAAATAAATACAGCGCGTTACCACCTTTTTTGGGACACCCTGTATATTACAGTTTTTGTAAAAGTAGCAGTTATTAAACTAGAAATTTCCTAAATTTTGGTATTTTCATTTTTTTAACCGAAAGGAACATATAATTAACGACTTAAGAAACCATTTTGATCTTTCAAAAAACAAATACTACTAAGCTAATGCTTTAATTAGCGAAGTACATAGTAGATTGTATCCGCTGAAAGATACCTTACTTACATTTCTGATTTACATAATGAATCCAAAAATGAAAATTTGCGGATTCGGAAAGAACTTTAACGAAAGGTTCAAATAACTAAAAAACTAAAGGAAAACTTTCCGAAAAGAGAGTATTTATCTTCATGAAAATGAAAAATGCATAACCTCCCAGTCCTTTTGCCCTTATCATAAAAAAACTGAAAAGGGCTAGGTATATAAATCTGTTACTTTCTTGTTTACAAAATATTCTGTTAAGCGCCCATGGATGTTTTGAAAGCTGTTTCAAAAAAAGAAAATAGCGGAGCGACTTTTTACGGAAAAATGCAACTAGTGAAAATAGTACATAAAATGTAAGCTCTCGATATCAAAATGTTTTATGCGTGAAAACTGACACCAAGTAAAAATGTTTCCAATTTACGCTCCACATTTCCAAAAAGTCATGAAAAAAGAATTTTTCAAAATGTACTTTTCTATGAACTCTAGTATACTGCGTGATTACAAATGTACAGCTGCGGGGGAAAAAACGCCCACTTGCTCTTTATTTAGCCGTCGTTCGTCGTACAGCAAAGTTATATATACCATTCGTTTGCAAAAATAATGTATACTTTAATTTACTATTTATTTAATTTGCATAAGGGGCGTCTTCAATTTGAATTCTGCATCAACTTCGATTTTCTCAATGCCAACTCTATTTTGACTTTATTAAACGAAAGAGAACCCTTAAATTATCCCAAATATATATTTTCACTAATTTCCTAAGATAATTTCCGGAGATATCGCGAATTCTTTTTTGCGTGATTTTAAGGGACTTTCTGCGAATTGAAAAACGGTATTTGTAGGTTGCGAACTTTTCGCCTTTCATTAATTTTGCTCGCGATTGTTAAAATAAATAAATATTACTTACAGGGAAAATGCTGTTTCGAGTCATAAAGTTTTTTGTACTGAGATTATCAGGGGTAGAAATTATAATTAGTCATTTAGTCAGTGGACCAAATGAACCGTGACTCCAAAACTTCCTTGGTCGGTATAATTGATTTAAAGAAAAAATGCAAAAACGACAGCTTATGATTTTGAAAATCTTTCTAATTTTGAAATTCTTATTGTGTATTTGAAGGATCTCTTGGACAGGTGAAATGTTGCCTGGAATGAGAATATGTTCTCTGCTCTTCTGACTACAAACATGAAAGTTACTCAACTACGGTCGAACTCGAACATGAAGAATCGTTTCATGATCGAGAATTTATTTGTTTGAATTTCCTGAAAAAAAAACGCAATTACTTTTTGCCGACCCAAAATTATCACTCAAATTATTATCAAAGTGTTCCTTATTTCACTTTCTTCATTTAATATTATCGTCTGCAGTGTGCAATATTTTTACAAGACTTTTGGCTACATTTTAATTTATAGTCAGGTGAAAATTTAGTCAGAAAAATGTGATTTTGAATGTTTGCTATTTTTTTTAATACTACTGACTTTACTATTTTTGTGCAAAAAAAATCTAATTTACGTTTATTTTACACATTTTTTTTTTCAATTTCACTAAATGAATTTATATATGCTCCCTTAACTCATGAAAATACCTCATTTTATTTAATATAAATAAAACTACTTAACCTAAAAATTTGAAATTTTGCACAGCCATGTGTTATTACTTTAATAAATGTGTTATTACTTAATCGTAAACGACTGGTATATGTAACTTTGCTGTACGAGAAACGACAGCCGAATAAAATACAGTTGGACGTTTTTTCCTCAGCTGCACATCATACTATATCTTCTAAACTGGGGCGTAGCCAAGAGGGGGTTAGGCGGGTCATAACCCCCCATGAGGCCTTTTTTGCCGTACAAAATGTATATTCTTCACTCCCTTATCACACACATGTATGCATATATGTGACTTGCAGTAGTCGTAACCCCCCCTCCCCATGAAAAATTTCTCGCTACGCCACTGATTCTAAATTAGTGGCTCCCAAGCTTTTAACACTCAGACCCCCCCCAACAAATTAAAGATGGCGCCCCCCCCCTTCGCATTCCTCTGTATACATACAGTTTTTATTCTTCAACAATGAACATTTAGTTGCTTTTTCTATAAAATAATGCTATCGGTAAAGTTTGAATAAACTTTTTAAGTTAAAATAGATTTGTTTTGGAATAAAAATAAGAATAAATAAGAGGATTTATTAAAACATGCATTATTACTTGCACTTTTCCTGTTTTTCTCGCGACCCCCCCCCCCTGCAAACGCTCTGTGCCCCCAAGGTTGCCCGCTCCACCGGTTGGGAATCGCATGTCTAAACAACACAAGGTAGCGTTAAATTTCACGCATCATCTTGAGTGAGAAGTTGTGAAGTTTCATAATCCACAAATTAGTTTTAAGTTTCACTTGGTAGCAGAAATGATTTCGTATTTTTGCGGTCACTTACATGATTAATTTCCTTTTAAAACTTCAAAATTTGAATTGTTTCTAGAAGGAGATGAATATTTTCAATCACGATTAATGAAACGTTTTATAGCAAATTTAATAAAATAAAATAAATTTTTATCTCATTTGACTATGATGCTGGTTTTTAATTACAGAAATCACAAGGACTATCGTAGTTTTTATCTCTGGTAAAAAAGTTTTTATTTTTGCCAGGCATTCTGCTCTAACACGTTGCTTTTAGTCCCGACCTACATAATATCCTCGAAAATGGTTCAAAGAGAGCTCTTGTGTATTTTATATCGTTGGCACGGTGAAAAGTTTCAGCGAAGTTCAGACCTAAAGAAAGTATTCCCCAAAAAACGGGATACCTGTCTTCATAAAAATGAAAAGTATACAACCCCAGCTCTTTTTACTTCTATAAAAACGTGCATATGTGTTGTTCGGGAAATCTATACTTTCGCTCTTGCAAAATATGCTGTTACGCCGCACCCTTAGATGCGCTGAAAACTATCCCTAAGAAAAGTAAATGTCTAAGTGACTTTCTGAGAGGAAATACGACTAGTCTATAAAGGATGCAACCTGTGTTAGTGTTCGAAGTATTAATATACCTATGAAAACACATACATCGTAAGAGTTTCTTACCTCTTCGTCTCGAGTATTCGTAATGTTATGAAACATATTTTTTTTAAATGCGTGTTTAGGAAACTCGAGTGATGTACAAGAATTTTCTTTAAAATCTCTCGCTGGTCTAAAAAATGTATTCACATATATTATCATATCATGTTTTTATTAAATTTAACATTAAAAATAAAATTTAAAGGAAATTACTAACGAAATATTTTTTTCAAATTAAAATAAAAACAAAATAGTTCCAATTCAGTTACAGTCTTTATATTACAGTAGATGGTCAAATTATTTTGGATACTACTCGAATTTTTGTTTCATCTACTTTAAAGGAATTTTTCGACGATATTAGTTTTTTCTCGTGTAGGCTATTACCAGTGGCGCACACGGGATTTTCTCTGGGAGGGGGTCCAACAAATAAAGCTGTGACACCAACCACCTGGATAAATGCGGATATTTTATATTTTTATCGTAACCCCCTTTTACTGTGTTTTTATTTATCTATATCTTGGCTGCTGAAAATAAGAATTTAATTTCTTCTAACATATTCAAAAGTTAAAAATTTCATGAAGATTTAACGAAGGCAACACTTTTGGGAGGGGTCCGGTCTCCTTGGACCCCTCCCTTGTGTGAGCCACTGGCCATTACTTGCTTTTTGCTGTTGGTGTTGTCTTTGCTAATGCCGCTCCGCGGCTGCCAGATCCCCCATGTAGGAACGCGATGAGTGGAAAGGGCGGCTTTCATTTTAGTGAGCCCCAGTGGGAGGAAGTCCGACTTAGCACGGGGTTCCCTAATTTTGAACCCGTTTCAGATGAGGGACCAACCATCTGAAATCGTCACCCCCAGAGGTATCGCTAAACATGGGGGGGGGGCATTGGATCCACAGCGGATTTTACGTGCACCAGCTCCCATTGGCGTACACAGTCCCACAGCAGCCCAGCCGCAAGAGGAGTTCACCCACCCGAGTACTGGCCAAGCCGGGTGCTGCTTCAATCTCCTAGTTCTAACGGGAAAGGAGTTTAGTGACCAGCCCACAGCGGGACGCTTTTTGCTGCTGATATCATTATTGTTGTTTTTAATAAGGGTCAGCACTGCGTTCCTATTACGTGATGCGATTGGGCGGGAAGCTCAACCCCATCGATAACAACTCGTAGTTCACCAAGTAGGCGATCTCAAACGAACTGAGCCAAGCGGCAGTTGCTTGAAACTCAAATCAAAACAATGGGCCCGTTCGAGAATTCACCGGTTAGTTATGCACCGGTGCTACCGGTTGCGGTCATTCTTCGGTTATGTGACGTCACGGTTGTCAACCGGTTTCGGTCATCCTCACCACATCGGATTCTAAGCCAAGAAAACAAAAATAAACGCTGGCAACACTACGATAATAACCGGAATAACCCACCTCGCTAACAGGGTCATTCTGGTTGCGCTCTGGTCACGCTGAGCAGACAATCGCTACATGACCGAAACGTTTTCGAACGCGGTTACTTCTAGAGCTCAGCCCCACGCTCCTCCTTTTCGAACGCTTTGGTCGTGCACCGGTGTTACCGGTGCACAACCAATGAATTCTCGAACGCGCCCAATAGCATCATGCAGCTCCAACAAGATGAAAATATATGTATAAGTCAGGGACCGATTTACAGAGATGGGAGCTCGGGGTAAATGCTTCGCAGGGGACCCCTCTTACGAAAACTTTCTTATACCCTACAAAGCAACTTTCGTATCACGCCATACAAAAAAGGATTGTAGCAGCATACAAATTATTAATTAATCAAGTTGCCAAATCAAATACAGAAGTTCAGAAATAATAATATTATGCACGTAATAATGATATTTCAATTATATTATTTATTTTTCAATCGTTAATCCATTTCATATTTTTCTGTAACGTGTTCCACATTATTTTTTTATTTATTTTCCTAATGTTTTATATCAGAGCATTTATTTGTAATGGGATAGATATTCGCTTTGCTCCACTTACGAAGCTGTTTCCTTTTATTATGTTCTGATTGAAAATCAGATCTATGGTTTCCTCGCGATCATCATACATTACTACATAGGCCACGCTTAAATGATAAGTTAGTGCTGAATAATTACCTGATATTTTACCGTTCAGCTAAAACAGTTGTCGATATAATGCTAGCGCTATGAAATTGCAACAGTTATTATTAATATTATTTTTCATAAAATGAGTTTCTCTGCCTTAAAGTAAAATCAAAATTTGCGAATTCTTAAAGGGTAATTTGGGAGCCCCCCTTTTGTTGGGGGGGTCCGGGCACTTGCCCCAAATACCCTGCCGCAAATCAGTCCCTGTGTATAGTGAGTATACCCCGAATAAAGGCTGCGATTGCGACAAAAGGTTGAACCATCAAATACATGGATTATTTTCGTAAGATTTCCATTGAATGTAAATATGACTTTTACGAAAAGATTAGGCAAATCTACTTAATATGTTGCTTTTATGATATGAATACAATGGATTTAACTCAAAACTATTTTACGCGAATGGATATAAGTCCTAGAACATAACGCCAAATGTTTCGCGAATAGTAAGAAATGCCATTCATTTCTTCATTAATTCATGTTGGAAATGATAATATATAGTTAGGAAATAGTTTAAAACAGTTAAAGGGTTGTTTATAAGTCTCTAAAATATTTGAGTTAGTGTTTGGAAAAGTTTCATAGTCGAAATTTTTGTCTTAGAACGCACCTCTTGAGTAAATCAAGACCCTCATAAATAAAAAAATACTTGCAAAACCTAATACCGGGTTTTTACTCAAACATTAACTTAAACTAGAAAACCAAAAAAAATGTGAGTACTGTGCTTAAGAATTTGGCTACCCACTGGAATCTTCTGTGCTTTTGATCTTTTCGATAGCCACATTCCGTTTCCTAATGATATTAGCTTTGTATTTACTTTGCTTGCGTTTGCATGCGCTGATCAATATTTGCGTATTACGTAACAGAATTTGAAATATTTTTTCAAATTAATCATTATTTTGTTACAATTGAAATTGTGTTTTAGTGACTTTTGTGTTTTTAATTACGTTCAAATCTGCTAAAATTAATCAACAAGTATTCATATTTTGAGGTTGCTAAAAATGAAATGCAATAGCGACGTAAGAAATTAAGAATCTTTCACAATTTAGTTTTGCGCTAAGATGCTTTCAAAGATTTTTAGTCGAATTTATTCTTTCTCAAATATATAAAATCATGATTGAATGGATTATAAAAAAAAAGAACACGATTTCTGATTAATCTGAACACAGTTAAATATGCTTTAAAATGCATTCAAATGCTAATGCTTAGTGAATAAATACTTTTTTCTATAAGTGTTAATAAAATATAATTATTGCATACATTGAAGACGAATCATTACCATAAAGCTTAGTTCTCGAATATCTGATTTTTGCGTGTTGTAGTTCCTATTGCTTTCTTATAAATTGTGTCTTTGGTGGTTTTTAAGATTTTTTGGAGATTCAAATTTACAAGCAATAATAATAGTAATAATAATAAAACATTATTTTTGTGTGCATTTTTTATTCCAAACTATATTTTCAATTAAAATCAAGACAAACAACGGCGAAAAATATTCGTACATTATATTTCAAAATAAACAGAAAAGGCAAATCGTGTGAAACGTTTTGATTATAAAACACTTTCTAACACAAAAATACTTTCTGCTCTAAATTTGGCTATGTATCGTCATCAAACTTGGTGAGATTTTGGACATAAGTTCAAAGAAAGCTCTATATCTCTATTAATGATCATGCTTTCAAATAAACATAAATGGTTGAATTCGACAAATATAATCTCTCAGCAATCTCAAAAGTTCCTATTCACCGGTTTGCGTCAATAAATGTTTTTATTCTGACTTCATCAGTTTCAACTGTCCTTCCAAAACGAGGTACATCTTCAACATCAAAATTGCCCTATCGAAATTTTGTAAACCAATTTTGCCATTGTTAATGCATCTTCTCCATACACATCGCTTTTTTTTTTATTCTTGTTGAAACAGTATTTTGACCTTTTTGATAGTAAAAAAGTAATATTTGCCGAAAATGCTGCTTTTTACTTTCTATGGTTGAAAAGATACCAACCAAAAACTGCTGCGTACAATCAATTAAACTTTTTCACAAGCAAGCCTTGCTATAGATTCAGCTGTCAAAATATGTAAGGATTGTGCGACTTAAGTATAAAGTTGGCAGTGGAAAAATGCACTTAATTCCTCTGTTGGGAAAAAGCAAAATTACTTTCGGAACATCCGAATAATTACTTCGGTTTTTAAAATTAATGACTGAACTATAAAATTTATTAGACTTAGGAATTCAGGCGTTGTATTCCAAACTCAATTTTTTCAGATCAAATATGAAATCAAGGTCATTTTTTTGCATTCTTAAAATAGCATTAATATTTAAATAAGGCATTATTGCTAAACCAACTGGTTGAAATTTTGCAGGTACACAAAAAATATAGAAAGAAATTTTGTTACTCAAAATCTCGGGAAAATTACGATTCCTATTTTTCTGTATCTCTTTTTTTTTCTTTTTCTTTAGAAATTTACTTCTTTGACTAAAGACATCTCCTATATTCTTCGGTATAGTTATTTGGTTTGAAATTTCGCCTAGCTATGTTGTTAAATTAATCCTCTTTCTAGTGCGCAGAACGGGTATTTCAACTAATATTGTTATATGGATGACTATAAAAGCTACTTAGAGCTTAAAAGTTTTTATGCACTAAAAGATTTCTTTAAGCTATTCTGCCATAACACGTGTCTTTTATTCCCGCATGAATTGTGCTTTCGAAAAATAATTTTTAAGAAAAGAACTATCGCACTTCAAGTTTTTGATAAGGCAAAGGAAACTTTAGCAAAGTTCAAAACTAGGGAGCATATTTATCTTCATAAAAATGAAAAGTGTAGTCCCACCTATTTTTACGTGAAAAAAAAATTCCATGAAACTTGGTAAATCTATATTTTCATGTTTACAAAATACGCTGTTTCAGGCCTATGGATTTTCGAAACCGTCTCAACAAATAACAATCTTTGCGTGACTTTTCTGTGGAAAAGAGTGACTTGTTAAATGAATATCAAAATATGCACGAAATATCAAAATATGCCTAAAAATATTAAAATATACGCAAAGCAAGAATGTTTAACTCGTCTCATGTTTCGTAAAGGCCGCGGAAATGGAATTTTCAGAAATGTACCTTTATTGTGAGCTCAAATATAGTATTTTAGTATGCATCATAAAATGGACATAATATTTCATTGAATAAATCTAAATTATTGCACTTTTAAAACCCATACTAAAATTTAGAATATTCATAAACACATTATGAATGCTTTAATTTTTGTTACTTTTTACATTATCATGTGGCAACACGTGGTTGGCATTTCGGCCACATCCCTTTGAACACCGACCAGTGGAATGCGCCCATTTTAATATGGCTAGTTAGGTCTAAGATGATCACAGCACATGGCTTTTCGGTAGTGCGACCAAACGTCCTCAATTTTTGTGGACTGTCCCCAATTTCAACGTGTTTTCCCGAGCTGTCTTTAAACCCTAAAAAATTAATTGGGGACAACATTTGACCTCATTTTTTCTATTTATCCTCATTTGTTCCCAATTTTTGTAATTGTTTTTTTCTTTATTTCTAAACATTTAATATTGTACTGACGACTTGGCCAAAAGCACACACAAATAATATGATTTTGCGTGTTGAGTTTTTTATAAAAATGTGACTTGATTTTTCGACCACTCCAAATATTTATCTGTAAACTGATGCTTTGGAATAAAAACGAACTTGTTATTGAGAACAACTGAGATGAAGGTCAGAGTCATAGATCTCGTTTGATTCTCGTTCTCAAGTCAAGTCAAGCACACGGCTTTTCTCAACTGTGTTAGAATCCTTGCGCGCTTCCTGGAATTTACTGCTTCAATTAAAATTCTAAATATCTGGAATAACAAATTTCTACGAAACAATTTTAATTAAAAAAATCTGGTTAAAATAATAAGTCCCGAAGGAATTTCATCAGAACTTGCTTTTAGTATTTTACTTTTGTAAATTTAAAAGAGCGTGAAGGCCATTGACTACAAAACATAAAAATTCATAAGTAAACCTGGGGATGGATTGGACATCTGCAATTACTTTTTGAAAAAATATTTTTTAAATTTATGGTTGTTCCACCAGGTGGAATAATCGAAATCGGTCAATCATCTATCTATACGATCAACGGCAAGTTTGCGACCATCAATTTTATTTTATGCGAACTCACAGTTCTGGCACATAGTTAGCTTCTTACAGTGTAATATTATGCAAAATACAAATGTACTGATACTAGCCGCTAAGGTTGCCAGCTTCGCCGCCCCATACCTTATTGTTGTTTATACTCAGGGCAGTGTTGACTGAAGTTGTGGACTCATTTCAACGAAAATCATGTTTTTTTGTTTTAACAGTATATGTCATTCAATTTATTTCGGTAAGGGTTTTTGCAAATTTTGGTGGCTATCATATAATCCGATGAGCAAATGGCTAAAATGTGCTTTAGCTCAATGCATGGTGATATTTTATAGATGGGCGATTATTGTGCCAAGTATTTATTCGGTTCTTTAACCCATTTATGCCTAGCGTCCCTTTTTTGGGACGGCATTTTCGCTATTAGTCGAAAACGTTATTTATTTTTCCTACCCTTTATTCATGAGTATTGAGCCTCAACTCTACAAAATATTTTAACATGACCAAGTAGTATGTTGCTATTTCAATTTTTATGCATAATGATTTTAAAAGAAATCATCCCTTGTTCAAGAAGTTGACATCAGAAATTTATCTATTATTTCTGTTGTCAGTAAAAATCGAAGAAAGTCGCAAAAATATCCAGGCACAAATGGGTTAAATTCGATATCTTAAAGCTGTGAAAAAGTCCGAAGGATCTTGCATTCTTGTGTATCCATTATTGTTATTTTGTATCCTAGCTACTGCGCGACATATGCCTGTTCCATTTGATGTCATTGAACTGTAAAATTTGATTTTTGCACATGCGTTATTATTACTACACTGATGTTTACATCTAGCTGTCGCCGTTCACAGCGTGGAAACATCGTCTATTTTAGTACCGCTTACGTTAGCGTATTATATAAGTATATGGTTGCTCCATTTCACGTCACTGAACTGTTAATTTGGATTTTCGTGCATTGTTATTGGATTGTTGTTGCATTATTTGGATTGTTGCGTTATTGTTATTGCACTAATGTTTACATCTAGCTGTTGACGTTCGCAGCGTGGAAATATCTTCATTTTTGGTATTGCATATGTTAGCGTATTACATAAGTAGATTGATTTGTAATCTAGCTACTGCGTGGCATGCACTTGCTCCATTTGACGTCATGAACTGTTAACTTGGATATTTGAACATGTGTCATTGTTATTTCACTAATGTTTAAATCTAGCTGTTGCCGTTCGCAGCATGGAAACGTAGTCGATTTTGATACCGCATGCGTTCGCGTATTATATAAGTAAGAGATTTTATAAAATGCATTTTATAATGAATTGGGGATTGCTTTTAAAATCTGATACAAGCAATTTGAAACAGACAGTTAGTTACAAAGATATATGAGATGGCCCAAAATTGACGCAAGATTTGATGTAAATCGAAAATTAATTAATTTAATGTTTTCAACCAAAATAGGAAAACAGTCTGACAGCTGACAGTTTAAGGTTAGCAAAAACGCATTCCTATATGGAAGAACAACGTGTTTTCATTGTTGAAATTTCTAAAATAATAAAAGTGTAATTTATGGTGATTCTGACTATGAATAAGGAGAAAGATCATGCGCTTTAACATGGATTTCTTTCTTTGGGGTTATTTGGAGTCAAAGCCCAGGTAGCACATACAAGTTGTCAGAACGTGATTACCACGTATTACATTGTGCAAATTCTAGTTCAAAATTTGTGCTTCGGCTAATTGAGCTTCACGTTTTACTGTAGTACTTTGAAGTATCTACGGTGAAAGATTTTCTTATTGGGACTGCTTACCGTACAGACAACACATTTTACAATCCGTTCTACAATCCACGTACGCTACCACATACTAAAGAGGTTCAACATAGTTCAAAACGACGTCAAAAATACCCCCTAGAGGGCCACTGCCGAAATTAACCCCATGGCTTAAACCAGCGAGAAGAAGTTCAAAGACACCTCAACTAAATCGGTGGTATTTGCCGCCAAAACTTGTGGTTGGACATTTTGCTGTTCTGTACTTTAGCAAAGTAAGTTCAAGTTACACAAACGATGTTGTAATATATTTATAATTCAAAATATGATTTATAATTCGAAAATTTTAATAAGCAACATCAATCCTATTAAATAGCCGTCTATTCAAATAAACAACGAAACTGATTCAAAAAAAGCTGTAGAATATCGGTTATTTACTTAATTTTATAGTACGTCCTGCGTAATTAGCCATACAGCGTTTTAAGTACGTGTGGAGAACACTGAGCTGGACCCAGATTTTGACGAGCATTGTACATGTTTTGTCTGGACATTCTGACGTAAGCGACACTGTAAATCTTGACAGGATGGTTACGTGCTATCTGAACATGGAAATTGCGGCCTTTGAACAAGTTTGTGCTACCTGGGAGATCTGGGAGTCAACAAGTCCACATCCACCCGTGCATTCAAGGAGAATCTGCGGAGGACTCAACACTGCATCAACGAAATTTAACCACATTTTTTTCCGAAATGGTCTTGGAAAAATTCGAAAAAGAGTGCGTATGTGCCAGCAAAGCCGTGGGAGTCATTTTCCCGATGTGCCATTCCATACGTTGCCCCCATCCTATTTACTCGTTTCACTTTTAAAAAAATACAATTGTAAAAAATTGTGTTTTCTATTTAATTCAAATTATGCGTCAATTTTGGGACACCCCATATTTGAAATTTAGAATATGTTTCGAATTTAGCATCTTGTGTAAAAAATTCTGTGAACATTTTAGCTAAATAACTTCATCTGAAGTTGATTTAGAACCATAAAAATGTAATACTCTCATAGCATGATGCTTACTGCAAGGATCGCTTGAGTTTCGAGTGTTATGAGTTTACGTGACAAAAAAAACTACCTTTTAGCACCAAAAGTAATAAATTTCTTATACTTTCTTATATATTTTTTAGCCAATCTGGGCTAACGCCTCCTTTCAGCTCTGACTTGCTTAGTGGTTTCAAAAAATAGTACGAGGAAAGCGTAAGCATTTCGAAATGTAAAAAGAGAAAAATTCATCAAAGTTCAGAACTACCGGGAAAAAAAGGCCATTTCCAAGAAAAATTTATCCATCTTTATAAAAATGAAATGAATATAACCGCAGAATTTTTTACTTCTAAGGGAAAAAAAACTATTCCATGGGGCTCGATAAATGTACACTTTCGTGTTTACAAAATATGTTGTTACAGGCCTATGGCTGCTTTCAGAACTATCCCAGCAGAGAAAATCGCTGCGTGACTTTTTTATGGAAAAAGGGTAACTTGTTAAGAGACACAAAGTATCAAAACATGCGTAAAAGTATGAAAACATACGTAATGTAAGGATAGGGGGGGTTTTACGTCTCATATTTTGAAAGTATCGGGTAAATGGAAATTTTAAAACAGTACTTTTCTTCGAACTCAAATATATTTTGCGACAATTTTTTTGAACCTGATATAAATACTTTAGTAATATTTATTATACTTTTATTATTTTTCAGATGCAAACTATTATATTGTGAATAGATATTTAAACCAATATTTGTGATTATTTCTAATCACATCATCTCAGAAAAAGGATGTAAATTAGTTATTTAGTTTTATGCAGTAATCAAATATATTTATTATTTTAACTCTGTTTAACTTTAAACTAAAAGTCATTTGAGTATGAATCTAATTTTTAAGTACACATTTTGAAATTCAAATATATTATGCACCTTTTATTTTATTTATTTAAATTGGTTCTTTTGATGTTTGAAATCTAAGTTATTTTAAATTCTACTATTTAATCTTTGGCCGGCCGGGTTATGTAATGTCTGAAACACCATTCTACCACATCACGGGTCAGGGCTCGGTTCCTAACATCGGCTTAGACAACGCTCGTCCACCTATTAGGTTCCTCAATAATAAATAGACCAGGAATTCTGACCTTAGTACAGGCCAACGCCTACATATGGCAAATGAAAAAAAAAAATCCCTTATTTTCTTTATGATCGTCTTACTGTCTACTAAAGTGGGCAAGTCCCTTGTCCATCATCATCAGGATAATCTTATGAAAGAAGTTTGAATATTATATTATATTTTTTAATTTAATATTAATATATGTATTATAAGAACAATTTTGTATATTTTAGTGTGTATGAAATTCTCTTTACTCGGGAATTTTGCTTATTTTTAATTATATGATTTACTTCTTATGTCTTTAAAATCTCACTCAGATTCATGTAAGATTGTCAGACAAAACTTGTTGAGATGATCAAAACTGTTAAAAATATATAAATGATCTAAAAAAGCTTTCCAGATTCCTTAAGCAGCTTTGAGTTCTCGATATTTTTTCAGGTTAACTAACAAGTTCACGCCAAATAATCTAACAGTGTCTGACAATTTTCCATCCTGAAAACTGCGAATTGCGGCAAAAAAAAAGAATTAAAAAATATAATAATAATAAATACATTCAATTTTAGTTTCACCAAGTAGCTAGTTTTTATATATAATTTTTGAATAGTCAAGTTAAATTTCAAACTTATTGGTCGAACAGTGTTGGAGAAGTTACCAAAGATGGGAGTTACAAAATAGTCCAAAAACGGCAATATCAAGTTGTTGTTGTTTTTTTTTTTTTAACAAGCTCTTTTGCCTTTATTTTAAGTGGTTTTTCCAATTATTTCCGTCACTAGCGATGAAATAATATTTTTATCAGAAATGAACAATCTACTATTTATTTTATAGCAAACAAGTTTTTGGACATGGCAAAGCATTCTTTACATTTATTTTTTTAAATTGCAGAACTTCTTTCCCAAAATTACATTATTTTTTAAGTGCTTCATATTTTCATTTCTTTATCAAATAATGATGCATAGGTATTAGTTCGCTGTTCACTGCTTAATGAAATAATTATACATCCATATTGATTAGTTGCACTATTTTTGCGCAAAAAACGTATTTGAATGATACACTTTAGAATGCAAACGACTCAGCGTCAGCTTCGGAAGTTCTAAGAATAAAAATCCTATTTGTCTTTAGCTGTTCGTCTACGAAAAAAATGAGTAACATTAGATCCTTTGACAGGTTATTTTTACGTGTATTTTAGGCACTGCTAAAATATGCGGATTTCAAAGAAAAACTATCTTATTTCCTTGCTATGTTAAATGCATGTTATACATCATGTATGCTTCTTTTAACAGGACATAGACACCTCACTTTCTTTTTTGAATTTACATTCTTCGTACAGTACCCGAAACTTTGGTCTAAAATGGGTATAATTTGAGTGTACTTCGATAAAATTTTGTTTTACCATAGTACAAAAATATGTAAAATATTATTTATCCGTAAATATATTAGTTCATTCAAAAAATTGTAGTACAATATTTCATTTTGGCACTTAAATCTTGATAATCCGGCATATATGGGACCAGATAACCGCCGGATTATCGAAGAATCCTGAATTTTCAAGATCTCTTGTTTTGACACAAACTTTAGAAAAAACATCAATCAATTTTGTACCATGTTAGGTTGCCCGGAACTGTTACAGACTGAATCAGTAAGTCAGGGATGAGCGCAACTATATTGTTACAGAAAACTCTGCTTGTTTCCTGGGTTCGTCGTTCTAAAGGCCTTATTACACGGACAAAATTTAGAGCAATTTTGGTTGCAGAAACCACTTGCTGCAATTCATTCCCGCAAGTCAGGGAGCCCAGATGAGCACGCAGGGTTGTCATAATAAACAAACCCTGCTGTGTTCACAAACGTCACAGATTAACCGAATTGGCGGTTGCTAGAGCATGTAATTAAAAATAGCATATCGTTGGTTGCTTATACCTCTTGTATCTTCGGATCGGATTGATATTTATTTTTCTTTTCTTCAATCAAATCAATTTCCATCTCGATATTCCATTTCACGGACATTTTGTTTTCGCACACGCTCATCCCTTTCACTACGAACGGTATGGCTGACAATGACTCTTCCGCCATCTTGTGTTGTGACGTAGAAATAGGAAGCACTACGAATAACTGGATTTCCAGCAGCCTGCAATTTTTTCGTCTCTGAACGAAAAAGGTGAAGTTGACAATTCCCTAGGTAACCGAGGGAAATTTCCAGGAAAGAGGTTTCTGCAACTGGTTGCAGCAACCAAATCGTACGAAAATCCCTTCGTGTAATAAGGCCTTAAAGTCCAGTAGGTGTAGAAAGTTCTAGTAAAGAGTCGACTTGTCAAGATGGAACACAAATTTTATTGCTTTTAGAACTTCGTCGAACAATCAGCTGTACAAAATTCACAGCCACTAATGGCCAGTACCTCGTTTATAACAATCCACTCAGTACTGAAGCTTTCAAAAATTCTGTATTTCTTCAAAAACACAAGCTGTCCTGTTATAGCAGCTGTATTCTTTCAAAAAGCACATACACGGGCAAAAATTCTGTGGAAATATACGACGGATAATACTAACAGTCTCTCAAGATTCAGCAATGAGGAATTTACACACAGCACTTAAAAACAAAGCTTCTTAAACAAGCGAAAACACCGCTTCTAAAGCATCAATACAAAGTCTTAAGCTTTCACGGACATCTACTCTTGACGGAAGCAGAAGCATGACTGAGAGAGAACTAGGCAATCAGCTGTCCTGTTATAGCTTACGATGAACACCGTAGAAGGTTTCAGAAAGAACCATCCGTGAAATGCACTAGAACAGACTTGATTATGATTACGTAATAGAAGAGTAATATTAGGTTATTATGCATTTTAATGCAGAAAACTAGCTTTACAAGCTCCATTGGGAAGAACGAGCCAAAGGACCGAAATGTCGCCAAGTTTGGCAAATTTGGCGAAATATCGCCAAATTTGATGCCAAAAATAAGTCCCCAAAATTGAAGTTACCGAAGGCCTAGGACCAATATTTCTCGAGATTTCTAGAAATTGCTATAGAAATCAATGGGGAAGCCGAAACCTCCGTATCTCCGGTTCTAGTTGAGCAATTTTGATCCAACAATAAACAAAATTTAACTATTTGACGCGTAGAATACGAATTTTGAGCTATTTTAAACCCCAGAACAGCGGGTTGCCCCAAAAATTCGTAACAATATAGTAGGATCTCGAGGAAAGAAAAGAAATTCAAATTTTTGCGGAATTTCGAGACTGTCTCTTGCAGAACGTTTTACAAGCGAGTCTGCATGCAACTAAAATCTTGTTTAATACCACGACGCGTTCGATCGTTCGATATGAGGATCATAGATAAATCAAATTAGAAAATTTGTGATAACGAATAGGGATATGTAATCCAGTTGTTTTAATTATTTCGAAATTAATCCGTTTCGCATGGTCCCAGTCTATCTGGAGAAGTAAAGAATAAGACGATAAAACGAACAAGATATGATGAAATCCGGTAAAAGTGATGAAATTGTTATAGCATCAGAACGTTATTGATTTTAATCCCAATAAATGCTTAACAGAGATTTCAACATGCTGTCGCTATTTACAAAGCTTAAAAATACTCATCCACTGAACGCTGTTAGTTGGTTAGTAAAGTGTGTCAAATCTAAACATACCGGTTAAAAATTATATTTTCTTCGTCAGAATATTTACGTTACAAATTCTTTAAAATATATCCGCAGTAAACTTACTTTTGTGTGCAGCTATTTAAAATACCCTGTGCAACAGCCGAGTTCCTATTTTATAGACACTGAACTGGCAGTGCTATCTAGTGGTATTTATAGAATCTTCCGGTGATATTTATCCTCATAAAGTTAGACAAAAAAAGGCAAAACTTGCATAAAAGTTAGCCTATAATACTCAGGACCCACCAGTGGCTGAGAGGTTATACTCTCGAAACTGGAAGGCAGTAGGTGCTAGGTTCAAACCCTGGTCGCGCCTGTCGACCTAACTGCTCGGAGTTTCTTGGTGCTTTTCTCCGAAACCTCGAGTAAATACGGGCCACGATCCTTAGAAAGCCCCCACAGAGGGCATTCCCTATATAGGCCTAGGACCCTAGTGCAGGCAATGGCCATAATGGCCATAATCCACAAACAAACAAACAAACAAAAAATACCCATTAATAGTGCAACTTTCAATCAGCGAAAAAAGGTCTAGAATCGGTTCAGCAGCTACAAAATGCCCATAGAGAATAATGTATTAGAATTATTTTAAGTGTCTTTGTAAAAGAGTTATTTATGCTATATGCATGAAAAGCTGCCTGTATGTTCATGCAGGGTATAAGCTATCTACATTCCAAATTTTATCCAAATCCGTTCAGTTCAGCCATTTTTGTGTAATTCAGTCACATACATCCAAACACACAAACGTACACATTTATATTATTGGTAGGATTTGGAAATTTACTAACTTTAAGAAACACGTTTGGACTTTCCGTTCTTATGCTTTTTAATTTGAAGTAAAACGAACGTAAATTCACTGCGTGTTCATGTTTTTAAATGCATGTAATTCTATAAATAGAACTTCTTCTTTATTTCAAAAGCATATCATTTTGTGAGGACAAAACTCGGCAAGCATGGCCACCTGAAAACGGCTTTTAATTAATAGTTTAAAAAGTAATTAAAATTCAAAATTCTGAACCTCAGGTGCGCATTACCGAAGTCATGGGCTTAAATGCTCAAATTTTCAAAGCTCTGCGTGCTGTAGATTTGTCTAGAGAACATTCATTTTTTATTATTATAGATAGATAGATCTGGCGTAAAACTGCCATAATTTAAGTGGTATTTCATATTTTTCAAATGCACGCGATGCTTCACTGAAGTAATAGCATTTTTGTTGGCTAAACCATGAATCATTTTATACGGGCGAAACTCGCCAAGCATGGCAACGTAAAAACGGTTTTTTATTAATAATGATAAAAGTAATTAAAAATCTAAAATTCTAAGTAGCCTATAGCCGTCTCCATGGTCCCATCTATCTATATACCAAAATTCATCATAATCGATTTAGCGGTTTAGGCTTGAAACGGTAACAAACAAACAAACTTACTTTCGCATTTATAATAGTAGGATATTCAATGGAAGAGAATTTTTCAATCTATATTTCATGTAGCCCTTAGTACTCCAGTAAGTAATTTTTAGTTCTCAAATTTAGAAAAAAACTTTCATGGTTTTGTTCTCTTCCTTCACCTTTATTGAAAAAAAATATATATTTATTATTATTATTAAAAAAAATTAAAAATATTAATTTTAAATAAATATTTAAAATGGTGAGTCAAATATATTAATATCCAGAGTCCTTTTTAAATTTAAATAGTATGTTTTATATTTAAATAAGAAATAAATGAAATTTATTTGTATTAGAAGACACTAAAACAAATTTTTTGTTTGTTTTCAGAAGATATAAAATACGACGTTTGCACTTGAAATTTATAGCATATGAAAGTAAAAGTCATTAAATTGTCTTGGATTATCATAAATTTGAATTCATTTTAATTATTTTAAGGGATTTTTTCATGAACACGCCATTTTCTTAAGAAGGGAAAAACAAACTAGTCATTAACTGCCTTTTTTAAAAAATGTGCATTCTACTTAAAAATCAATTACTTTGCAAATGGCTTTTCTCTTCTTAATTTATTTACCTTACGTTTTAGCCTCTTTTTTGTACTCTTAAAACTGCTTCTAATTTAAATAAATTGTTATTTGTTTATTGTTTATCATTTTAGCTAATTTTCTTAAATTAGCCTGTACTTTAAAATTTATTAAAGCTTTTGTATTCGATGGTGTCCAAACCTAATCAAATGAAAATGGTCATATCCTAACTAATATTATAAATGCGAAAGTGAGTTTGTTTGTTTGTTTGTTTCTTTGTTTGTTTATGACGCTTTCACGCCTAAACAGCTGAATCGATTAGGATGCATTTTGGTTTAGATATAGATGGGACCCTGGAGATGGTTATAGGCTACTTAGAATTTTAGATTTTAAATTACTTTTTTAATTATTAATTAAAAACCGTTTTTACGTTGCCATGCTTGGCGAGTTTCGCCCGTATCAAATGATTCATGTTTTGAGCTAACAAGAATGCTATTACTTCAATAAAGACGCGCCTGCATCTGAAAAACATTAAATACCTTGGAAATTAAGCCAGTTTTATGCCAAATCTATCTATCTGTAATAATAAAAATGAATGTTCTCCAGACAAATCTACAGAAAGCTGAGCTTTGAAAATTTGAGCATGAATGAGCCCATAACTTCGGTAAAGTGCACCTGAGACTCTGAATTTTGAAATTTTAACTACTTTTCTAACTATTAATTAAAAGCCGTTTTATCGCCCGCACAAAATGATTTATGCTTTTGAAATAAAGCAGAAATTCTATTTGCAAAATCACATACATTTGAAAAACTTAGAAATTATGTTGATTTTATGCCAAATTAAAAAGCATAAGTAAAGAAAAGGGTACTTACGTATTATCCCGGCGGTCCGCCAAGACAAGCGATTTTTTGCCGAAATAAATGCCAGGCACATGAAATTATTAATGGTTTTGAATACGATTGGCAACAGTTTGACAACTCATTTGACGAAAAAACAGTTTGGCGGGAATGACCGCGGGATAATACGTAAGTACCAAGAAAAGTCCAGATGTGTTTCTTAAAGTTCATAAATTTCCAAATCCTACCAATAATATAAATGTGTACGTTTGTGTGTCTGGTTGTTTATGACTGAATCACACAAAAATGGTTGAACAGATTTGGAAAAATTTGTAATGAAAATAGCTCATGCCCTGGTTTAACATACAGGCAGCTTTTCAAGCATATAGCATAAATAATTCTTTTACAAAGACACTCAAAATAATTCTAATGCATTGTGCTCTATGGAAATTTTGTAGCTACTAAACAGATTCTAAAACTTTTTCGCTGATTGAAAGTTACATTATTCCTGAGTATTATTGTTTGTTTGTTTTTGGATTAAGACCGATTGACTGCACTAGGGTCCTAGGCCTATAAGAGGAATTCTTCTGTGGGGGACTTTCTAAGGGATCCTAGCCCGTATTTACGCGAAGTTTTTTAGAAAACCACGGAAAACTGGGAGCGACTAGGTCGACAGGCGCGACCGGGGTTTGAACCTGGCACCTCCCGCCTTGCAGTTCTGAGAGCAGAACTTCTTAGACACCTGTGGCATCCTAAGTGTTATAGGCTACCTTTAATGCATATATCACAGATAGTTCTCTTACAGGGATGCTAATAAGAATTACATTACGCTCTATGTGCATCTCTGTAAGTACTGTTCCATAAAACATATCTTTGGAATCGAAATCTATTATAAAATTGCCTACTAAATCTGTTTTACAATCTTCGCCAAGCATATTCCAACTGTACTTCACCATTTTAAATACTTCGCTTGTTTCCCAATTCATTAATATAGAACATACTTGGTTGATTCCTACTTTAACGCCCCTACACTTGTCAAGGTGGCAATAATTAAACATATGCAGTTACCATGACAATTTTTTGTATGTGGCAACCGTAATTTAGAATTAAAATGGCGGTTTGGAACATGTAAGTACAGCATTCCATTACTTATTTATTTATTTTGTGTTGCCAATTAATGTAGTTTTGATAATTAAGTGTCTTCAAATTACTTAACTGGTGTGTTTATCGCTAATTTGTTCACTTTAGTTTACATCTAGTTGTTTTGGGCGCATTGAAACTTGTGCGTAACTCCTAAAGATCCATGACTGCAAAGCTCGCCGAAGTGCGGCAATTTTTTAGGTTGGCGAGAGTGGGGGCCTTAAAGTAAGAATCAGCTATTCCTTATTCCATAGAACACATCTTTGGAATCGAAATCTATCTTAAAATCATCGACTGAAACTGTTTTACAACCTTCGCCAACCCTATTCAGCTATACTGTACCATTTTAAATAATTTAAGAATGGGCATCCTAATTCATGATTGTGCCGTGTTTGTCTTTCTTGCTCCACAAGCACTTCATCAGAATTGAAATCTATATTAAACTCTCCTATTTTACGATCTTAACCAGGAATATTCTAACTATATTTTTCCTTTCTCCTGTTCTATTCTAGCAACACTAGAACTGTCGCGGGAAAAACTGTCACAACAACATCACGAAACTGTCGCATTTGCCAGTTGTTAGCCAAATTTGGAATATTTTCGCCAAGCTTTGTTCGGTTTTGAAGACTAATTTTTTGCCACCAAACTTCGCCCTCTATTATCAAAAATTGCAAACATTGTGCGACTTTGAACATTTTATTCTCCGCGTTATACGGCAAACACATTTGAAAAGATCTGCACGTGCCTCCGTCTCGGGATTCGCCAATGTAAATATTTACAACCAAATATAAAACAGACTATTTACATTTCTTCAATAAAGGAAAGTCTCTCATATAGAACTCATGTCGCTACATGACTTCATTTTGCAGTAAGTCGCAGGGTGATTGTAGATACAGTCAAATGACCGCCAGGGAGTTTTTTGTGACATTACTTAGTGACCATCACAGACGTCATAGTAACCTATGTTGATGTTTCGTATGGCACTGCGACATTACTCTGCAATGCCCATGTTTGACATGAAGGGACGTCACATAAGGCGTGATGAAATGCAACGTCGTCACAACTTCACTGCTAGCATTATTACTGTGTAAAAGCGTGTAAAATGTTAAATCCCAATAAAAATTTTAGTTGCATAGCAAATCAAGTAAAATAACCTGGTACCTGAGGTAAAATTTGCAGATAAGGCCGATTTTCTTGTAAAATCGTGATTCACATAAGGCGTGATGAAATGCAACGTCGCCACAACTTCACTGCTAGCATTATTACTGTGTAAAAGCGTGTAAAATGTTAAATCCCAATAAAAATTTTAGTTGCATAGCAAATCAAGTAAAATAACCTGGTACCTGAGGTAAAATTTGCAGATAAGGCCGAATAAGGCCGATTTTCTTGTAAAATCGTGATTATTCTTTTTCAAAGATGTCCTTTCAGTTCATTAAATTCATTCCTGTAGCTTGCAATGTCATGATGAAAATCTCACAGGATCAAAATTAATGTTGTGTATTTACTCGGATATTATCTCACCAATATTTTTATTCGAAATGTATGGGGGTTCTTCATCAAAATGTTTATTAGTTATATAATACGTACATGTTTAACTTTTTAACAGATTTAGTTTAAAGTAATGAAACTCTTGATGAAAAAATAAAAGTAAAAATAATAACTTGTCTTATGAAGCTGTTTTTATTTTCTTTGAAACTTCCAAAGTAAACATATTGAATTTTCGGAAAGCAAATATCCAAGTCTTTAAAAACGCCTAAAAAATAGTCCCTCAAAGCTTTGAGATATATCGATCGGAAACTTGTGAACTTAGTGGGTATTATTAAAAAAATCTAACATCGTTCTTCAAAACTTCCGTCTTAATATTAGAGGAAAAGCTGTTTATTTTGAATAATTTTCTCAAGAAGAAACCATTCTTTGTTGGTAGTTTTCTCTAAAAGTTTTATAACAAGCAAGTCAGTTTGTAAATTTTGCTTTTAAGTTTTGATGTTAGAGTCTTAATTTAATATCCTTATGGATCAAAATTAGTTGTGCTAAACGCTTTCTTTTTCTGTTTAAATATTTCTTATTTACTTGTATATAGCTTGTATTTGTGTAGCTTTTGATTATGTGCTTTAAATTAATTTAATATACCATGAAGCAAATTTATTCTAGCATGTTCCCAATTGAAAAAAGTGCTCATAGAACAGTCAACTCTGGATATATTGGTATAGAACAAAATAATTAGGAACACCTATTTCAAAGTGTGTCATACTTCGACCATCCAATACAACTGCGGCAAGTGTCGCAACAGTCTGCCACCAAGCGAAGGTAAAGAAAAGTTATCAGTCGAATTATCAGTCGAAAAAAAAGTTATCACCATTTGCCGGTGTGAGAGTTGTAAGAGAAAATTGTTCCCTGCAAAGCACCATTATGTCTGACTTGTCTGACTTGCAAAGCAGTATGATTATTGGAGCCTGTTCCGCTGGAGAATCCATGTCTATAGGGCAGTTACGGATTACGTTGCAAGTCATTTCTAGTGTACAGACATCATATGAATGTGAAGTTTCCATTGATTCATTGATTCATATTCTTGGTGGACAGGCGTCACTTTAAAAGTGAGTTTTATTGGAAGAGTCCATTGCCGGTCACGTGGTTCAAATTGTTCTACAACAGCCAACCTTATGGATGTTTCAAGGAGCATTGTGTCAAGGGTTACGACAGCCTCTGGGAAAGGTGTCCTCAGAAAATCTGTGAACTGATAAAATTTGAAGAAATCTGTGAGAGGTGTCCTCGGGGAAGAAGAACAGTTGGTGAATGTCGAAGTTGACCGACCGGGATAGACAAGAGGCTAGTCACCCAAAAAGCAAGTTTGCACTGCCGCAAATAACCTCCGAAATGAACATGCATCTCCAGAAATCTGTATCCACTAAAACTGCGAGCATTCATGGCAGAATAATCATCTCAAAGCCCTTAGTGTCATTGCAGAATGCGATGACGAACGAGACGAAACAAGAGAGAAGACGGTGGTACAGAGACCACCAGAACTGGATACAAAAGCAATGGGAACATATAATCTGGTCTGACGAATCATCATTTACATTATTTCAAACAACCGGAGGGGTCATCTTCAGGTGAATACTAGCTAATGTACTTCATGATGACTGTCAAGTTCTTATTGTGAAACATTGAGAAATAAGTCTCTGTCCTGGTGTGGGGAGTGATATCTTTGCGTGGCTTGAAGGCATTCATAGTCCTGGGAGAGAAGGTGAAAGGAAAGTATTATCTCGGTATGCTGGTAGATCATCTGCACCTGCCCTTCAGACTCTGTTTCAGGAGAACGTCCTCTATTTCAAGATGGCAATTCTCCTGCACACATGATTGGCTGTATTGAAACATGGTTAGACGGGGGACATCTTACATAGGGTCCTGGGTCCGCCTATCTCAACATCATTGAGACTTTGGTGGGTTATTTAGAGAACAAAGTGCATATTCTAATTCCTCCTTCACGTACACTACCTTAACTCGAAACCGCTCTGCGGGAAACATAGTTACGAATTCCCTTAATCTTTGCGTACAACCTTTATTTCTCATCCCACGTCGAATACAAGATGTAATTTAGGCCAATGGTGTCCCAACTTCCTACTAATCAAAATTTTGCATTCTTTCATAGGTTTTCCTTTTATTTTACCCTGTACTAATAATTTACTCGGATATACTGAACATTCGGCTAAAGCGAATTGCACTGATAGTACGCATGCATTAAAAAGTTTTATGACGATTTTCGGTTTAATAAATCATGGACACCGTTAGAGTTGAACTTAAATGAATTTTCCATTGACCTTTACAAAAGTAACATGAAATTTCGTGCTTTTTCAAGCTGGAATTGCTTTTTAAATGCTTACTAAAATTTTCTACAGAGTGACAGTGCATAAAACCTTTTATATTTAATTAAGTCAATTCATCCTTTATTAAATATCTATGCAGTAAGCTAACTGCAGTAAGCTAGTAAGTATATAGGCTAATTCTGGGACTTTTGCCGTATATTTTTTTGAATTTGTGTGGGGGAAAAATGCGAGGTTGCACATACAGTAAAATAAATTATGCTGTACTATTTAAAATAGAATATAGAACTTGTGTACTGTGACAAAAAAATCTAAAACAAGAATTAATATTTTTTTTATTTTTTTTTCTAAAACATTACATTGCGGGTGAAACGCCACTCTTGTGCGGGAGTAATGCCGCGCGTGTCATAAGAACAGAATGAAATAAATGAAAAACACTCGCAAAAATATTCATATATGGACTATAATTAAATATTTAATAACAAAAAGATACTAAATTATTATAAAGAAGCGTCTTAGCAGGTTTAAATTAATATGAGTCTGTCTGCTTACTTCGCTACTAAAATTAAATTCTTATATTTTTAATTCAATTTTAATTGTTGTTTCAGCAACGTATTTGAGAGGGGGGGGGGGAAAGAGTAAAATAGTGTTTGCATTATTTTATTTCGTTTAACATTGTTTTACCTTTTTAATTTGGGCGTTTCTAATGAAATCTGTTAACAAATTAACAATTTATCCGGTTTTTAGAAACAATATAACAATATTTAATGTAAGACAGATCGTTAAAATGCAGAATTATTACAGTTAACGACTAATAGCATGCCCAACTTGATCAGTTTGTCTAAAATGAAAAGAAAAAAATGTTTATAACACTTAATCATATCCAGCAATACACTCCAGTAACATAAATTTAGTAATATAAAAAATAAGACTTGGAGAGCAATTAAAGTTTTCTTCATTGCGGCGTCCCATACAAAAGAAACTGCGGTACGCATATCAGAATGTCATTGCGGCATGATCCCATTTTGAACGGTACAGACGTAACACTTCACAGTTGCCTGTCTTCGCGTAATGGCGTAACCATATACATAGTACTCTATACAGTTGCTGCACTTAGTTTTGACTTAGAAGACATGCATGGATTCATGAATGGAAAATGCAAACTGATCCTTCTGCTGAGCATTTTTCAAAACAGTTATTAGAAATTGGAAAAGGAAAAATTGTAAAATTACCAAATGATTTTTACGCGCTCAATCACTAGCAAGAAGAATTAGTTCAATGTGTATTTCCAAATATCAAACAAAACTCTAAAACTCATCAGTGGTTAAGTGAGCGTGCAATATTACCTGAAAAAAATGTGGATATAAATTTCATTAATATTAGCATCCAACATATGATACCAGGAGAAACATCTATCTACAAATCAGTAGAGTGTTATAGATCAAGTCGAAGCAATAAATTCTCCTACCGAATTTTTAAATTCACTTGATTTATCTGTACTGCCACCTCACATCATACATCTGAAAGTTGGCGTTAATATAATTGTTCTTAGAAACATTGACCCACCCCGTCTTTGCAATGGTACTAGATTGGTAGTCAAAAGATTATTAAAAAATGTCATTGAAGCTACAATTTTAATTGGCAAATTCAAAGGAGAGGATGTGCTTATACCCCGCATACCCATGATGCCATCAGATATGCTATTCAAATTTCAACGATTAGAATTCCAAATTAAACTAGCTTTTGCAATAACTATCAATAAATCTCAAGGCCAAACACTACAAGTGTGTGGATTAAATTTGGAAAATCCATGTTTTTCCAATTGACAGTTATATGTGGCATGCTCCCGTGTAGGCAAACCAAGTGATTTGTTTGTCTATACCACAAAAGGAATCACAAAATCATAGTTTATTCTAGAGCATTGCAAGGAATCTTAAATGACATCCAGTAACTACGGCTGACAAGACTTGCACACATTTGCATACTAATGTTTTGAAAATAAATATTTATTTTATGCATTAGTTGCTGCAAAGCCTCATTTTCATTAACAGAACTAGCTGATTTCCTGACTAGACTAGCAGACAATTTTTTAGGCAATGCTGTGGCAAGTAATACATACGGGCATAGCTATAAATAATAACTAATACACTCGGGCAACGGCTGGCTACGCAGCTAGTTTTCAAATATTATCTGGAGTACAACATTTTTGATAATTTCTGTTCATATGGATTAAATGCATCTCAAAATATAGAAGTCAACAGTGAGAAAAATTACATGCTCTTATGATTTCCAATATTTTGAAAAAAATGTACTCTTTAGAAAAAGTTTAGGGTTATATTCATTGTTTTTTTAAACATGTAATGTGCTTCCACACTATTGATCACAAAGCAGTATAAATCCCAGAATTTATGCCCTTTACATTGAAGCATTCTCTGCATCTGCGATAAGTGAGATACGACAGCTTGGAAATCTAATATCATCTTTGTAACACGATTCAGAATAGCCAATCTCTAAATAGTCATACATGACAATTCAAAATTGTGCGGTTCACAGTGTATCACTTTAATAAAAGAGGGATATCACACTATCCTTAAAAAAGCTAACCATTATGTTACCTATGGGACATATTTACATGTAATAGCGATATTAGTTTCAGCTCCTTACTTTATAGAGTAACTAGCTGAAGTACCCGTTCTTCGCACGGGAATGAATGGACTTTTTGATATTACGATTTGTGGTGATTACTATTCATTGTAATAAACAGATATAGCAAAGTGGATATCGCGTTATATTGTGTCCAATAATCATGCATACCGAATTGCAAGGCAATCGTTTGCACAGTGCAGAAGGCCATGCGGCGTAGCGCAATCTACTGGCGAGTTTTAGAAAAACGGATACGGCGAAAATATTTTTCGCATTCAGATATCGATGTATACGAATTTTCATGACTATCGGCTGGACAGTCCTGAAGTTCATGTGTAGACGCGACATCTAGTGGCAAGTTATAGGAAAATGGATAGCGCCAAACTCTTCCCCGTGTTCAAATATCTATGTATACCTATTTTCATAGCGATTATTTGCACAGTCAAGAAGTGATACACTGCAGGGCCATCTAGTGGTTCAATAAAGTAATGATTTGCTACAGCGCCGTCAAGTGGCGAGTTATAGCAAAATGGATAACGCCAAAATATTCTCATTGTTCAAATAGCTATGTATACTGATTTTCATAGCGACCGTGTTCAACTATCTATGTATACCAATTTTCATAACGATCATTTGCACAGACAAGAAGTGATACACTGCAGGGCCATCTAGTAGTTAATTAAAGTAATGATTTGCTACAGCGCTGTCAAGTGGCGAGTTATAGCAAAATGGATAACGCCAAAATATTCTCATAGTTCAAATAGCTATGTATACTGATTTTCATAGCGACCGTTTGAATGGTCAAGAATTTGGCCTGCTGCAGCGTCATCTAGTGGCGAGTTAAAATAATAATGCATTGCAGTGTCATCTAGTGGTGAGTAACATCAAAAGGAACGCAGTTAGAATATATTCTTCGTGCTCAAATGTGTAAGTATAAAAAATTTTATGCCGAACGGTCGAACGGTATAGAAGTTGATGCTTTGCAGCGCCATTTAGCGGCAAGTTACAGCAAAATGGATAGTGAAAAATATTCTCCGTGTTCTAATATTCGCGTGTACCAAATTTCATCGAAATCGGTTGGACGATATTCGCATAGCAAACGGCTAAACGGAATAGAATTCAACGTTGTGCTGCGGCACCAAGTGGCAAGTTAAGGAAAACGGATAGCATAAAAACCTTCTCCATCATAAAAGACTTAGATGAACCAAATTTCATCGTGCAACGGTGCTCAACGGTGCTGGAGTTTTTCAACCTCATAAACACATATCAACATTCATTTTTATCTATAACCAGTGTTATTATATATACCAGTCTCAAATAAAATCCAGTTTCAAATCTAAGCCTCGCCAAAGTGCCAACATACGCCATTTTGCAAGAGTTTTTTCAGGGAATCATTCGAAGCATTGACTTAGCAGCAATCAATATGGGAAATGGTTCGACCGCCAAAGAGGAGGACGCATTTATTTGAAAATTGGAATTCCTTAATACAGCCGATTTTTTTTTAAATTATCAACTATAATGTGTTTTATTCATCGTTACTCCGATGTACTAAATGAGAAGATTTCAATTTTCTGAAATTTGGCGGAATTCACCCAACTTAAATCAATGTACTCAATTGGCGAGAATTCTGAAGTAAGATCGCTTGAAATCCCTTAATAACTGCATTATTTCTTCACGGATCATTACAATTTAACGCTGTATTCTAATAAAACCTTTGCACTTGTTTTCAAAAATCTATTTCCTTAAGCTCTCAATAAATTGCGCCAAGCCGAAAACTGTGCAAACCGCTAGAACTCACTTACTCAAAATCCATATTTCGGCCATTTTATATTTTCGCCAAACTAAAAAAATTTACACATTAGCCTCGGAAATCTTCAATTCTTATTGTTTTGCGTGTAAAGTATTACATTCCTGCTCTGATTTCCCATGCACACGATATTATAATTTAAAAAAAAAATAACCTTACGAATATAAACTAACAAAAAAAATCATTTTTATTCTTTTATTTTTACTTTGAGAATTTAAAACATTTTATTCGGCAAAATCGCCACGCATGGCAACCACGATCCTTATTTCACACTTTTTTCACTACAGGGGTTACAATTACGGAAAGATTTTTGCATGAAGAGCATAAAAAATCTCTTAAATTCCGGGAACGGGTGGACTTTCAAAGTTTTAAAGTGGACTATGATTTATTCTATATTATTTTACATATCTGTGCTAAATTTCAGGCCGATAGGTCCATTTTTGTGGATTTGTATACGAATCAAATCAACAAACAAACAAACAAACAGAATTTCATTTTTATTTATAAGATTGGTGCATTCCTTAAATTCTTCAAGTCTTATGAGTACCTTAAAAAATTATTTTAGGGATTGTCAGAAAGTAATACTTCGATAGCAGATTTAATAAAAACATTTTTAAATGTTCGCCCAGTTTTGTGAGTTTTTATATTAGAATTCAACTAATATTCAGTCAATACTGTAGATACATTGAAAATTAAAAACTAGTGATCTAAATAGAGTTCACACGCTTCTGTATTGCTTTCTTATGTTTAAATTTTATAAAAATTCTATATAAATCCACGTTTATTGAAAATTATGAAAATATCCCTTTCATCATTAAATTATTGTTTTCAAAAATATGTTTTCTGCATGAACACTAATAAGTACACATTAGCATTACATGGGACATATTTACATATAATAGCGATATTGCGTAAATAATTCAGGAATAATTCAAG
This sequence comes from Cheiracanthium punctorium, assembly GCA_038373885.1. Taxonomy (NCBI): domain Eukaryota; kingdom Metazoa; phylum Arthropoda; class Arachnida; order Araneae; family Cheiracanthiidae; genus Cheiracanthium; species Cheiracanthium punctorium. The sequence continues at coordinate 375,476 of JAWZYV010001432.1, read as the reverse complement.
TCAATTCGTAAATAATTCAAGTCAAAATATCAATTCTATAGAATTACCGTAAATGAGCAAAGTTTTGGCACTGAGAATAATTATTCAGACATCATATAATTTTATAATTTCATCTATTTTATAATCTTCAGCTTTTGTTAAATAAGCGCTATCACAGCTTTCTACGGTGCTTTGTTTGTTCAAATTTCGAAGCAGGCATATTCACTTTCTGTATTGCTTTCTTATTTCTCCTAAACTACGATCCGCCTATTTTTGTTTTAAGCAAAGAGCGTTAAAAATATATTCCAATATTATAGTCTGTCAATATACTGCTTCCCTGTTCGATAGGAGGAAAAAAAAATAAATAAGTAAAACGAAATAAGCCTTCACTCAAACAAGTAGAGCCTTTTCTGACAACTGATCAGCTTTCAAGTTTGCTTTATTTCAATTGTTTTACTAACCGTGAGCAGGTGTTTCTGAAATGAAGTCTTTTTTTTAAAGAACTACAAAAGAAAACTTTTTGGAACACGAAATTTCATTTATTTTTAGTGAAAGTTTAATATTTTGAAAGCATTGAAAAAAAAATAATATTTCCTTGTTGTTTGTAAAGAAATCCGATTATAAAGTATAGGCAACCTATTGTATACAAGTATTCCGTCTTAAAATAGCTTTAGAAAATTGAAGATGTGTGGGTAGGGAGAGCCTCCGATCAATTTTAATTTTGGATTTTGTCTTAATATATTATTAATTATCCGTCATTATCTTATGAAACGACATACGTAAGTTGGAATATAAAATATCGCATCCCATTACGTAGTCTTTCAAGTTTAATTTTTAGGAAAAAATTAGTATTTTTTTTCACATTTTTACGCATTCTTTACACTTTGAAAAATATACGATTCTATTTTGAAATGTAAGGTCAATTGTAAATAAATTTATAATTGTTAATAAGTTTTCCAAATCAGGGCAGTGGGCAGTGAAAAAAACTGGTCAGAATTGCTACCAAATTCACAAGCAATCTTAATGAGGCCATTAGAGAAGGATTTGCCAGGAAAATAATTAGTAGTTCAAAAAATCATCATCAGGTTACGTTTCACAGCATTTCATTGCGAATAAAACAGGCATATAACCATTCTCAAGCGAAGAAAACAATGAAGTACAGCAGATGTTATTACCTTTTCACAGTAAGAGAATTTGCAATTTAATTTCCCGAAACACCACCTGCTGGTGGTTTTTTAAACTAATTTATTTCTACGCGAAGCTCATTCCCGTGGTCTGAATAAGGTTTTCTGCAAATTTGGTACCATTCTGATCAGCAGTTTCTTCTATACAACTCTCTGGACAGGGGAATTTTAATTTTGAATATCTTGTATATACTAATTTTTTTAAGACTACTTCGTTACATATCCCTTCTACATGGGCGCCGGCAGAATATTTCCCGAGGGGGGGGGGGGCAAAGACTACTTCAACGTATGGTTAAAATGTTGGAAAGAGCAAAAAAGCAAGGGAAAACATTGCATACAAAAATCCAGGGGGGCAATGCTCCCCCTTGCCCTATGCTGCCGGCGCCCATGCCCTTCTATATTTTTGGATAACTAACGTTTATCAAAAGCCTCGGAATGGACTTTTTCTCGATATGAGGTAATAAAAAAACTATGAGAGCATTTTTGCAAAAAGTTGAATCCTGCAATTGATCTTTTAAATGTTTGTAAATGATCTTCGATGTTCAATAATTTTTCGGCCATGTTGCAATTGCTTGTCTGTAAATTAAAGTTATTCGCCTGAAGCCATCAAAACAACGACAAAGACATTTTAGTGGTCTACAAGAAAAAGAGAAGAATGAAAAATTCACGAAACATTGGCGATATTTATTATGTATTTTATTATTATTATTATTATTATTATTATTATTATTATTATTATTATTATTATTATTATTATGAAGGGTAATGGCACAATGATACTACAGCACAAAGTATTATTTTTTACGACCAAAAGTATGCACAGGAAAAAGTCTCAATAAAGTAAATAAAGCAAATCTCTTCACATCTTTCGTATCTGATACCTTATTTGATTTTTTCTAACTTTTCAGATAGCTAGCTTACTGTTAAAATAAATAATATGTAGAATTTTTATCATAATTTTATATTTTGTGAAATTCAGGAAAACTGTGTATATTTTAGAAAAAATTTGCCATTGTTTTTTCTTGCTCTCAGTTTGATTTAATAAATTTTTAATCCATTTCTATGAACTTTGTTTTTTTTTATCTATAATAAATAAACCAAAAAGTTAATCTTTTATCTGTCAATTTAAAATTACGTATCTTTTTATATAAAATCTCTGCGGCTGCTTTTATTTATATATATATATATTTTATGTATTTTTTAACCTTATGTTTGGATTATTTTAATAGACTTTTTATTTGTTTCTATGAACGAGTAAATGTTTCCGTTTATATTATTCGTCATAAATGAAACTGAAAGATTAAACACTTTATCTCATGAAAAAACATCCTATAGAAGAGTTATGACTTATAACATCTTTTATCTAATTTATTTTATGTATCACTACAATGTTGAAAATTGTAAGCTACAATCAAAAAAACTGCACGTGACGTCGAATGAGCTTTCAAGTATGCTTTAGAAATTTCAATTGCTTCTATAGAAATGAGCAGATGTGTCTGAAATAGAGTATATTTTAAAAGCTGCGAACAAAGTGTTTTCACAGCGAACTTTTTATTTAATGTCTCAAAATATAGTTTATTGAAAACATCCAATTTCTTGCCACATGCGAAATCAAAATTACCGATGAAATATAAAGTTAAATCACATGCTGTGCTTTTCACACTTCATGTGTGCGTGAATGGGGCACTGAAATATCTGCAAAGGATTTGGTAATATTTATTTTAAATTCCTTGAAATTCTTTATTAACACTTCTTCAAAACTGAAAAGAAGCAAGAACACTCAAAAAACTGGTGTTGAAAGGTTAAAAATAAGTAAAAACTGCAAATAGCACACATAAGTACCTTCTTATGTGTGTTTCTTTACAAAGTTTTTTATGTATTTTAAAAATAAGAAGTGTTTTGTATTTTGGTTTGTCTGTCTGTCTGCACTGTTTTTCTCCCTATAGAACACAACAGAATTTAAGTGCATTAAGGTTCTTGCAAAAAATTGAGTTTTGAACCCTTTCAAAAAATATTTATGACTTTGATTAGTCTGTGTTCGTCGATCAATCCCGTTGTCTCTTTTTTTCTTATTTTTTCCTTCTTTCGAATGGCAACTTGTCTCGGTTGCTTATTTTTCAGTTCTAACTTTCAAAAATATGCGGTTGTCCATCCATCCGTTCATAATACAAAGCTCAACAGTCTCTTTCCCTCATATATGCGGGAAAGCCCAAGCAATCCAAGTTTCTTGCTTTCCGTTGACAAGACATTCGCACCTACATGTTTAGTACAAGAGACTTTTTTTAAGAATACATCAAATGCACTTTCATTTCGAGTTTTATTTTCAAAACACATAGCATTCTGGAAAACATTTATAATTTACAAACGTTCCTTATGGGTATTATAATACACAAGTGTAATTAGTATTTTAGAAATTGACATCACGGTAAAAAAGCCACTATAAGTTTAATCCTCTGAGCGTCTTGGAAATGGGCAAATAGTGTAAAGTTGTTTTCACGGTAAAATTTTCATAAAGCTTTAAAATTATTTAAAAAGTAAAATTTTGATAGGAAGATTTGTAATTATTAAATTTTTTACTCCTAAACTACCTATAAGATTTAATATCGAAAGATATTCTGTTATAAATAATTTAATTATAGATGCATTGCAGTGAAATCAGGAATGGAGTGGACGGTATTTTACATCTCAGCCACTTGGAGGGTTAAATAATTAACTTCAATTGAATGAACATAATCAATTGAACTCAACAACACTCTGGACTTTCAACAATTCACTTGTGTACTGCACTCTAAAAAAAATTCAGAGGATTTCTAAGAAATATCTTGGAAACAAAGATGTCATAACTTTTCTTAGTATTACTGCTAAATGAAGCCATGCAAATCAATTGACATACATGGCTTTATTTAGTAGTTATACTACGAAAAGTTATAGCATCCTACTAAAAAAAAGTGATGGAATCCTTGTTTCCTAGAGATTTCTTAGTAATCAACTGATTTTTTAAAAAAAATTTTTAGAGTGTAGTTATTATTTAAAATACTCATAATCCTTAGTTGTCGTAAAATATTCCTTTTTTTCTCACTAGAAATGCAATTTCCTAAACAAATTCCATTCTTTCAACAGATGTTCTAGGAAAATATCTTTCGATGAGCATGAAACGATTGTACAAACTCGAACTTTAAAACTTCTGTTTGCTGAAATTAATCTAATGCCAGATTTGTACTTAGCGTATGTACACTCCCTATACATCTTAACTTCTAAAGAAGACTCTTTTTTAGTTCGCATAAAATAAGCTCCTTCGCTCTGAAATCTTTCTTGGAATTTATTTTTCCTAACTATTATTTTGAACACTTACAGTATACTGTAAAGTAAATCTTGTTTTCAGAAAATAAATAAATCTCTTCTGAGCATCTCACATAATTAAGAATTCAAGGAAGTGCCTTTCATTCATTTATTTATTTTCATACTTTTCAACACGATACACAACACCATAACCAGCTCCAAAATAAATATTACAATAATATCAGAGGATGCGTGATGATGGCATTCAAAGAAGACATTAATGCAATATCGATATAAAAATCTGTATTTTAACTGACTTGTTTGACAACAGGAGAAAAGTATTTATAATTTCAAATCGCCCAGGTTCCAGTCGCCATAAATACGAATCTATTTTCTGGATGCTTGTTTGTGTTATTCCTACGTAACATATCGTACAACATACAATATGCATCCATTTTCATAAAAGTTCCAGGTAAAGGTCATAAAAAGTAGAAAATTGCTCTTAAAAAGTATTGATCCTAGCTCCAATCAAAGTATTCCCAAGGGGAAAGCTATTCCCTTGTGTATGGATAGCTTCCCTTTTGCTATACATACACAATTGCCAGCGAGTCTGGATGTCTTGGAAGCCAGTAGTGAAATCTTCAACTGCTATGCTTGTAAGCGCAACAGAGCAGTTTCAACCATGTGATCGTCAATGGACTCTACCAATAAGAACTCGTTTTTGAAGTGACGTCTGTCCACCAGGAACTTGAATGAACCAATAGAAGCCATATCCATAAAATGTCTGTCCCCCAGGATTGAATTGTGACGTAATCTGAAACTGTCCGTTCGATGTCTTCGACACCTTGACCCTTCAGTCTCTTTTCATTCACAGAAACAAGAAGAGATCGCAAGGTGAGAGGTCGGGTGAATATTGCTGTTTGTGGCACTCTCAGGACTGGGTTCCTACTACCACAGTATCGAAAAGCCCTGGGTAGCGGATAAGTCGAGCCTTCTCTTCTCATGACGTCACAATCAGAGAAATATCCGATGTGCCCTAGCACGATCCTATCGTAATTGTTCCATTGTCGTATTCACTATCGGAAATAATGTTGTTTTTTTCCCGAAACGTTAGATGAAGGCGAAAACTTGCATTCCGGTACCGGAGAGTACAAGATGGATGGGCTTTTATTGTGTGTATCACGGAGTGTCAAGTACTCTCACAGAAGGACCCCTCTCCCTGGCACGGTGGGTCTGTCAAAAACCTGCTTCCACCCGAGCAGTGATGAGGGGTGGGTAAATATCCACTGGGTAGGTAAATATTTTTCCTGGGTAAATACCCAAAAACTCGGTATTTTCAACTTAGAATGGAATAGCTGTTCTTAACAACATTTATGATTAATACCAATTAGATTTCTATTATTGTTCTTTTTTTTTAATACAAAGTTTTTAATTTTAATTTGACTTCATTATGAGTATTTTTGTAGTGTTTTTTTTATTATTTTTAAGCGTTTGATTATTTGGCATAAACTACTTTATCAGCATACCGCATTTTTTTCTCCACTAACTTTAATAATGAAGGATGTTTTATGGTGGTCCTTAAATTTTTTTGTGCAAGTGACAGATTTGGCAATATTTTTAATATGTTACATTGATTAATATACCTCATAGCTTATTTTAAGTTTACTATTATGGCCCATAGCTTATTTTATGTTTATTACTTTTTTAAACTGTAATAATTTATTATGGTTTGCTATTGAAGGGGATAGGGAATTATATGCATCTTATGGTTGACTTAATGATAACTAAAATAAAAATCTGGAGTGACTCCTCTCGACTTTCCGAACTCTTACGTTCAAGATCATTACCAAGCATTTAAATCAATTTTAATCGATGAATAATTCAAACATATATATCAAATTGAAGCTCAATCGAATGTGCAGTTTAAACACTAGCGCACTTTCAAGAACCCCCCCCCCCCAATAGGCCATAATGTAAAAGAAATCTTTGTCATAGCCCTGTATAAAAACTATAAGTCCTATACACAGCAAAATCAATACCGGACTTACGATGGTTGTTTATAACATATATACCCAATTTGAACTCAATCGAATCTACCGTTTAAACGGTAGCGCACTTACAAGAATTTCTCCCCATAGGCCATAATGTAAAAGAAATCTTTGTCGTACCCCTGTAGAAAAACTATAAGCCCTAATCACTCCAAAATCAATACCGGTCTTGCGAAGGTGGTTTATAACAAATATACCCAATTTGAGCTCAATCGAATGCTCCATTTAGGAGCTATCGTGTTCACTCACATACACACAAACACACATATATACACACACACATACACACATGCATACATATATCTCGTAAAAATAGCATAAATGAATTCAGAAGACCTCAAAACGTGTAAATACACCAAAATCTCGAAGTCGAATTTTTTCATGATTACAATACTTTCCTTACATGGTACATGTTCGGAAAGTAAAAATTGCATGCAAATAGTTACAAAACTAGTAGTTGAAAGTAATAGGTTTAAAAACATATTTTTACGGTAAATTTAAACTTTCATTAATATTTCAGATTGATGAACAAAATATTTCTATTAAAAAATCATTAATACCAATTTTTTTATAATAAAATTTCCGTTTAAAGAATTTTTCAGAATTACAAATTTGATTTTCGGTCGCCTGAGAGTCAGATTCATAATTCAGATTTTACTGTCTGTATAAATTTAGTATTGTTGAATACTTCTCCTTTTTTTCAAATTGTCAAATACAGTGCTCCTTGTTATTATTCCTATTTACAATTTTATTCCAACAGTTATATTTATAGGCTATATTTAATGAAGTATTTTATTCAACATGTATCATATAGCTTCTTTTCATAATTATATTTTTTGAAGTTTTATGAAATTAAAAAGTTGTAAAGGGTTCCTAAGTTTCTCGTTTTTCTTTCTCTTTTTTTTTTAACTTAATATATATATGAGTGTGTGTGTGTGAATATCCTTACCTACCAGTACAAGCTTTATTTAAACAATAGTGTTAATTCAAAAATAAATACCCAGGTAAATACCCATTTTGGGTATATACCCAGGTATTTACCCTTGAAAATAAATAAGCGGGTATTTTACATCACTGCTCCCGAGTCTTCGAAAATTCGGAAGACTATGCCTTCGTTTAAGAGAAAGGGGAGAAAGTCGTGTGTTTTTTGATTGGTTGATGGGTCTCAGTGTCAAGATCGACTTAGAATCCACTAAGATACTCTCTTGTTTTATTCGACACTCATCGTGCTAGCACCAAAAGGAGAGTCGCGGCTCTTTATCCGAAGTATTTGACTATCCGAGAGCGAGAAATATCCGTCACTGATATTCTACGATACTATGGTGGTAGAGAACCTGGTTCTTACTGCATTACCGCTTTATCTGTTACCGAGTATCTGACCAGACATTGCTATCCCACATCCGACACATTCGCCCGGCCTTGTGATTTCTTCTTATTTTCGCGAATGGAAAGGAGACTGAAAGGAAAGCTTCATCAAGATATCGCAGACGTCCATTCGGCTGTGACAAATGCGCTTACAAGTATCGCAGTTGAAGATTTCCCTGCTGCCTTCCAAGACCTCCAGAATCGTTGGCAATTGTTTATGGATATGGATAGCCGGATGTATATTGATTGTAGGTTCTTAAACGTTTTTTATTTATAGTTACGCAAAATTTCCAATACATTATGCTCTATCGGGAGTCGGGAGTCATTTATTAAAGTACTTTTTTTTTCAATTCTAGACGTAAACAACTAACATACACCATTGCGGCTCAGTTCGCTGTGGGAAATGCGATGTAGTATTTGTAGCTCTTTTACAGAAGCTTAAAAAAAAACGAATCCTTAGGTAAAGTTCTTAAGCTTTATACACATTATGCAATAAGGCTGCGAAGCATAATGACTTGCGAGAAGCCGCAAAGCTGTTTCATGACATTTTTTACATGTTCCAGGCTGTGGTGGTGCTTGTTTTCCCGTACACACCTAGCAACCAAATTGTGGAACACGCATTTCGGGAAAATTTGCAAGGTTATTTCACAACTTCCCAAGCATTTTTGCCGCCATCGGCCAACCCAAAAAATGTCGCTTAATCATACTACAAACAAAACGAATAATAGTTCTTTGTGCGTTACAGTTCAGGTGGTTTTGCCGCTGAAAGGAGGACTTTTTAAGGTTTTCTAACTTGCATTCACTTTACATCTGGAGAAAAATGGTCAAACCTCCAAGCCATTAGGTTGAAGCCGCACGAGAGGCCAGAAATCTGAACCTTCACACTCGAGCCATCTACAATTTTCATTGTCTTGTCCACTCTTTGCCTGTTTCTGTAGTTTCTATAATGATATTATGCGCAGAATCGCAGCCTTTCATCATAAAACGTCTCAGAGATATCTCGCCTTTGACATTTTTGTTTGAAACCAAGATGATCAGAGGCTATACTTGAGTTTGAATCAAGCATTTACTGCTCCAAAAAAATGATTTTCTTTCATAATTTCTGTACGATCCCTGAAACTCGATCACTCGACAGGATATTTTACCTTCAAGAGCCATTGAAAAGGGTTTAAGTCAGTATATGATTATCTATATAGACACTTTTAAAATCCAATTATTAATGTTTTTAATCTCTCCGTTGTGTCTGGGCATATTTAACTATCTGGGATTTTTCTTTTTTTGTAAGGTACCGTATACATATTTTTAAAATGTCCTGTTTTTAAATTAACAATAGCGTTTTTTTCTTAATGTTGTTCCTTTTCCTACCTTACTTTTAAGATTTTTTTTTTACCTCTAAACGATAAATAATTAAAGCGCATTACCATTTTTTTAACACCCTGTAAATGGAGTTCCAAGACAATATTACTTTAATAAAGTGATACTAGTAAATTCTTTCACTTAGTTTCATCCGGGACAGCAAATCTTTCTGTTTACGTGATAATGAGTGATTTTAACGTTAATGCTCGCTAAACCTAATTATTCTACTAAATGCTTAACCAAAAGTCGTGAGCCGTGACTCTTTTTCGTAAAAAAAAAAAAAAAAAAAAAAAAAAAAAAATGCGGCTTATTACCACCTTCCAAAATTGTTAAATTTCTATTAATTAAAGAGAGGGACTCATTAACGTTCTTAACTTGCAAAGTATATTGTTTTTTCCGTGCTCTGAAGACTGATTCCATGTTAGTTATTTTTTATCGCAATGTGAGACGTTTGATATTATCGAAAGCGTGGGAGAAATTAAATAACTTCATAATGAAAAGTTTATGTTGCATGAGTGTGGTAAAGATCAATTCAGCAAGCAATTGAAGTCTGCCCTGCTTATTTACTATCATAAGAGTTACACTTTTGGGGAAATTTGTAATAAACATTTTAATAAAGAAAACTCAGTTTCAAAATTTTATTGACATATTTATCAAAGCATATCGTTTTAAAAAGAAATTTTCCATTTTATTTATTTTATGTACTATTAGTTGCCCGTTCGTACATTATTGCAATGGTTTGAAACCAAATGAGATCGAAACATCTTTAAATAAAAATAAATTGGTAATAAATTGGTCTGGTAATAACTTGGACTAATTATCTAGCATTAACTGGGTTTCAAATAAATTTGAAATAAAAAGAATTCTCAACTCTAACAAAATTTTTAGAAATATGTTTCGTTTAAAAAGTATAACAGTGGAATTGTTAACCACTGTCTGGGTATTAGAATCTTTTTGGATTTATAAAAAAAAAAAAAGAAAAAAAAAATGTGGAAAAAATGTTTTTTCTTTTTGAATTCATATATATGTATATGTATTAAATTTTTTAATGTACATACATTATAGTAATGTAATTAATATTGACTAACTACTTTATTACTTTATTAAATGCAATTAATTTTACCGCAATGACTTTCATAAAATTAATTATTCCACTATTGATCATTTTTGTGGACTTACTAGATTAACGTGTATAAAATATTGTTGTTGTACCTGGTTTATTTAAGAAATTATGTTTATTTTTGATGAAAAGCAGAAAGACAATCGATCAAATTATAGAAATACGTTTACTTAAGTTCGTCCCTAATTGATTTTATATTTCTTCATACTTAGCGTATTGGCAGTCATATTGTCAAAGTATTCCACAAAAAAAATATTCTTTTATGTAATTGAGCTTTTCTTTGTGAAGTTGTTAAATTAAGATTTATGCTCAATAACTTTGGTTAAATTTTGAAATAATTTTATTTTTAATGAAGGCTAAAAACTCAATTTTATCACTTAATAGCAAATAATACAGTCAAATTGAATGGTTTTGAATATATATTATGCCATGTTATCTGTTTTGTCCAAGTTTGGCTATTTGATCTTGTCCCTTGGGTTATAAAGTTCTAATCTTGTCTCTACGTGAATCTGACGTCAAATTGGGCTCCTTGCACCGCTTGGTCATCCTGAAACACATGCAAAGTGAATTTACTATTTAAAGCGTATGAATCATAAAAGGCAAAAATTTTCATATCATTTTATTATATTTAAAATAAGTATGGAACCCATTTTTTTGCATAATACAGTATTGTCACCGGTATTACACCACTATGCTAAACTTCAAAACTGTAGCAAAAAACGCTAAATGGTGTTTAAAAAGTGAAATAACGAAACCTTTGTAAAATAACGCACATAAAAGTTGCTTATCAAGCTAAATACGTGTTTTGATCGGAAAAATTTCGATATTCATCAGTAGTAGTTGTAATCCATACTCAGTCTAAGACACGTAACTCTGATTATAAGTTCTCTGTACCAGTCTTTGAATTATCTTAATGAAAAATCTTAAAATACCCGTGTGGTACTGATTGGGGAACAAACCGCAAAACCTTGAAAACTACTTATACCACATTAATTCGTCCCATAATGGAATATGCTTCTCCTATTTGATGTTGTGCTTCTGTTTCTACGCTCGAGAGGCTCCATAAAACGCAAACCAGAGCCGCGAAGATCATTATGGGATCTGTCTCCTTCACAAATAATATAAGTTAGAACACGAATGTGGTCTTAACCTCTCGAGAACAGAAGCAAATGCAGTGCCATAAAATTTACTAATAGGGTTAGAAGTCATGAAAAAGTTCACATTATCAACAAAGCCTTTCAGAAGTTGAGTAAAGGGACTAGTCTGAAACGATCCTCTATTCTACAGTACGACCAAGTGACCAGACAACAAATTGGACTTGAACATCCTACGCATGAGATTTTAGATGAACCGATTTTGCCCTCCATTTTACCATTAAGTACCAGTATTATAACTGACCCTCTTGAGCCTTGCCGGGACAATCGCGATTCTACCGGGCCTGCTTTTGCACTCCGATGAGTCATCCGAAGAGGACTACGGATGCTCACTTATTGGTTCCAGTGCTTAGATACATCATCAAACGGCCGAATCTAACCAATGAGGAAACGTCCGTAGGCCTCTTTCGGAGTGCACAAGCAGGCCCGGTAGAATCACGGTGGCTCCGGTCTTGCTCTAATAAAGAACGAATTTCCGAAATCAAAGCTAAAGGAACTACAGCCATTCATTCCGATTCAGGGGAAAACGTTGTTTATGAATTTACTGATAGATCCTTGGACAGTACTCTAGAGAAGAGGAACTGAAGTCAACTTCACTATTCCACAGTGCGGTAGAAAACAATTCAGGGTCGGTGCAGGTAAAATAGCCTCAAACTACACATGTTAGCTCCTCGCTATCCAGGAAGCACCAAATCTGTACATAAATCTCCCAGTAGCTGAAAGAGCTGAAGGAATAATTATTTTTAGCGACTCTTCAGATAAAGCTGTTCTTCAGCTGTTCTTCAGATAATCATGAAGTGTTGCTCCGTGCTTGTACAGAAAATATACAGTCCACTGGACCAAGTACTAAACCTGAATAAGAAATATTCCTTGCGGTGGATCTCAGCGCTTGTTGGTATAGACGAAAATGACGCCGCTGACTCTTTGACAAAGGAAGCGCGGAATCTAAATAAAGAATATCTCCGCCAGGTCACCCTCATTGATATTAGCACAGTAGCAAAACATAAATTCGCTGAACGAACCATAAAAAGTAAATACCAAATCTGCGAATTATACAGACAGAACCACAGCAAAGACCACAGCAAGGACCACAGCAAAGACTCAAAGCGTAACACCATAGAGGAATGAAAATAGAGAGAGACAGCACCAGAACTTGCCAGACCTGCAGGAATTGTCCTGAATCCAAAGAACTGTACCCTGATCATATTTTTACTGTCCTGCCATTCTGTCCAAATTACAAACAATAACCACCAATCCTCATGCTGACCTTCATACGGATAACTGCCTCGATATCGCCAAGACTGTGTGGACCATCTTTAGTCCACTTTAGGTCCTTTCGTGGACACGATAACAACAACAACTGGCTGGCTGTGCCGGCACAGCCAGCTGCGTCTAAAAAGGGTCTCTAGATCTGTAGCACGCGATGATCGTTTCGATCGTCCGCCATCTTGCTGTTAGTTAAGTCGAGCGATGGCAACGGCTGCCCTTTTTTCAGCATTGGGCAATCTATCTAGATGTTCTCGCATTCTTCCGTTTTTCAGCAGATGTCAGTGCTGTTAAAAATAATCGTGACCATTTTTTTACGGGAAATGACGTGCTAAAAAGTAAAGGATTCTCGGAGAGCCATGTGACCCGCAGCTATTTTTATAGAAATCAAATCTATTCTTCGTGACTGGCAACAGTCAAAACGTCAGAGTTTGGTGTTCCCAGAGCGGGAACACTGCGCGTTAAAGGGTTAAAGTTTTAATTATTTCACAACAAGCTTATTTGGAATCGGGTGAAAATTGGAAGATTTGAAAAAAGTCCCGGAAGAACAGTGAACCAGAATAAAGTTTTTTTATGCCATTTTCTTATGATATGCATGTTAAATCTACTTCTAATTCAAACCTATAGTATGCTGAGACGCGAAAACAAAATTCCATCTAATTTAATAAAACTGTAACAAGAACACCCGCCTTTCAACGCCACAATTTCATAGTAAGAACCTTGGAAATATTCTTACATTTCACTGCAGCGCAAAACAAAACTTTCCTGAATTAATGACATTCGAAACCAATTAAGGGCTGTTTTTTGTGCAAGATCCCCGCCAGATTTCCAGCTCATTTTTACGAGATTCTCTTTGAAAGGCAAAAATTAATCTGATTTATACCTGAATCTGTCGTTTCCTTCTCAGTCCTTTTCCTTTCTTCTTCTTATTATTATTATTTTCGTTCGGGTATTTCTTTTAATTAAAAATGGGTGTTCGTTAGAATAAATCTTTTGAAAAATAAATTTCTTTTCGTTTATTTTAAAGAAAATGTGCATAACACTTTTTTTTTTACTTTAAAGGTAAAAGTAAAATTATCGAGACAGTTTTGAATTTTTATAAAACTTTAGAGATTTGTTGGCACATATAAAACTAAATTATTGTGAAAAGATTTAAACAAATGTATCATAAATGTTCAAAACAAAATAGAGGGGTCATATTTATTAAATCATTCACAGTATGAAACACTCATATGAGATAATTACAAACTCCTACAATTTAATTAACAGAAATGCAACTTTTAGTTAAAACTTTATGCTGCTATCTACGATCACTCTGAAAAAGTCCATAACTTAAAAATTTGATGAACCATACTTTATTGAACGATTCAGTTTTACGCAGACTAAGCTATTAACCCAGACAGCACATCAAACTTGCAGCAAGCTTGATTTATCAAGTCAATAAACTTGAATTAAGCTTGAAAATTTCAAGTGTGTAAGCTTAATGCAAGCTTGAATCAAGTGTTCATGTTTACACTTGCCCAGCTTGCATTAAGCTTGACATAGCAAGGTTAGTTTCAAGCTTAAAAAAAATTCCTTAAAAAATTTTTTTAATGCATGGGGCGCCCGTCGGCGAACTCGCCCCACATATTTTATTTTTCCACGCATTTTCCCCTCTATGCTGAAATTTCAAGTTAATTTAATCTGTTTCCATCAAGCATCCGCAGCTGGGGTCGAACTCGGGACCTAAGGGTTGGGAAGCCAGCGTCCTAACCATTCCGCCAATCTACATCGCGCTGGCATTACTAACGTTTAAAGTGACTGTTATGGTTGTCATTCCGTTTTCTGGCGAGATCGATCAGTGTCCGATGTCGAACTGTTTATTTCATTTTTCCATGGGATTAATAAAAATTAAAATAATGTTATGTGTGATTTATAGACTCTACTAATAGGGAAATAAGCATAATATAAACTTAAAAGCAGCACACGTGTTAAAACTTTCAATATCACGACACTCATGTTGGGCAATACTGGCCAAAATCGAGACAAACGACTGATTTTGAAATCAATTTCATAGTATAATTGAATTTTATTTGGGGGAATTTCCATATTTGGCAATATAGAATCTTTTTTTTTAATTCTATGGTCAAGTACATTTATGACTGATGATAAATTATTTGTTATGTGGATGTGGCTTTCCAAATCAAGCAGTAATCAAGTTGTAGTCAAGCTTGACAATTCAAATGACTTCTCCAAGCTTGCTGCAAGCTTAAAATGAATTGAACTGTCAAACTTGTATTAATACGTCAAATTGAAAGAAATGTCAAGCTTGATTTAAGCTTATTTGCTGTCTGGGAAATAAGCATCAAAACACAGCCGAGCCTTCAATATCCACAAAAACATAAATAGTCTTGTTGCTGTTGATTTCACTGTTCCCTCCCCCCTCTCTGAATGCAGGAAATCCGTCTGTTCTGAGTTACCTTAATTTCCTCCTTTCCTATTGGCGTATTTCCTTTATAGCGTAATCCAACAGAGATATTTAATATACTTGCTTCTAAAGAAATGCAGATGATTAAAATTGAAACATTTTTCTACATTTTGAAAATTCTTTCAAATGCGGTGGCCGACTTATGCGCCATACAACTGAAAATACCTTTTTATTTCCTTACATCTGAGTTAGAAAATATCAATATGGCTTTAAATTGGGGAGGAAAAGCAATAACATGTAAGCATAAAATTGAAATTGTTGTTCTGAATAAGGACTCTAGAATTAATTTTTCGGATATTTGGTAGGGGATCTAAGAAGATTCGAGTCTTGGAGTGTACAAATGCTTCATTTTGATGTAGTACCATAAATGATAAGAAATGAAATATTTCGAGGATTGAAATTACTTCAAAAATCTTAAATCTCTCTAAAAACAATAATTAGGAAGCGTCTACTTATTGTTAAATGTGATGGGCCAACAATCAGAATGTGATGCGCCAAGTTTGGTGCATCGCCACGATTTGGCCACCCCCGTCTTACGATTTCTAATCAGATTTTATTCTGAAACATTTAAGCGAATTCAAACTAAATTTGAAAAACATTCTAAAGGGATTCCCACTTTTCAATAACGAATGTTCTCCGAATGATCAAGAAAACATTTTTGCCTTTCGTTGCAGGCCAAAACAAAACTTTTCAAATTAATGGCATACGAAACCAATTAAGGGAGTTTTTCTGCATAAGATCTTCCCCAGAATTCCAGTTTATTTTCTCGAAATTTTCTTTGAAAGTCAAAAGTTAATCTGATATATGCCTGAATCTGTCATTTGCTGCTGAATCTTTTTTTAAATTATTCTTACAAATTTCTTTTAATTAAACAAAATGTTCGTTAAATGCGCTGTTTTGAAAAAAGAAAAAAAAGGAAAAGGTTTTTTTTTTCTTTTCGTTTATTTTTAAGAAAACGGCCATTAAAACAATCTGAATTTTTTTATCTTAAGAACAAAGGTTACTGAGAGAGTTCTGTTAAAAATCAAGGGATATTTTAGAAGGAAAATAAGTAAGAGGTTTGTTGGGTCTAAACTAAACTGTTGTGGAACGAACAAGCATCAGACATTACTTGAGTCAATTTATTGTTAATGTTGGCACAGCGTTATTTTCTTGGTAAATGAAACTGTACAATATGTGCACTGTTTGATTAAAATCAGTCTAAGACTTTGTTATTCAAATAGCTTTTTAAATACGCAATATTAGAATTAATAACTACATAGGTGTATGGTGTCTTTGATCACTTTTTTTTTTCTCTAAAGCATTATTGTGTTTCTTTAATTTATAATACATTTGAAAGATTTCTCATTTGAAAATAAATTTGATAAATGAATGCATTACAAAGAAGAGTATTATTAATGTAACTAATGGTATATTTATTTCAAGGCTTAATAGTTTGGTTGTGTCTCAAGCAAATAATTTACTTAATATTGTATCCCAGATAAATCATTTGCTTAGCGTTAGATACAGAGATTTTATCGTAAATAAATAAATTTATTTAATGCAGTATCATGTATGAATCACTCACTCGATTTATTAATAAGTAAGTGGTTTATAAATGATACAAGTATGTTTAATATAAAGAAAAATCATTTTTTCTTTTTGTAAAATTTTTAACACAAGAATTTAAATATTAGCTGAATTGTCGGGCATCCCATGCAGGTAAAAGAAAATTATTTTCCCTACATATTTGTTAAACGGTAAAAATCAGAATACATTTAATAATCAATACAAATCCTCTTTGATTACCTGTTTTGCTAACTGTCATGCATAAAATATTATTAGAAAATTTAATTTACAATATATTGATAAAACAAAAATGACAAAAAAGACAGATTACAGCGAATATAAATAAACAATAAATTAATATGCTTATCAAGATCTTTAAATATCATGACTTTAAATACACAAAACAAATTCCAAAGATTCCACACAAAAAAAGCGGTTTTAAACTTAAAAAAATACTATAATATCAAAAGATTTTTAAAATGCAGTTTATAAATTTTTCATCAACACTAAGATAATATTTATATTATAAACAATTTTTCAACACACGCTGTACCACAACTTTGATAGAAGTTATTCCAATATCCATAATCCGTTCCTGAAATCAGTGAATCCTGAAATCTTTTCGTTGCAGCTTAAAACAAAATATCAAAAATTAATGACATCCGAAACCAATTAAACTCCGCTTTTCTTTGTATTATGAGGGTCTGATTGCCATCCAATTTTCACAAGATATTTCTTTCCGAGGCAAAAACTAATCTGATTTATACCTGAATCTGTCGTTTCTTGCCATTTTTTTTAGATTTCTTTTAATTAAAAAACTGAAGTTCGTTAGCCCAGTTATCTTGAGTGAAAATATCTTTTTATCCTAAAGAAAACGCACATTAAAATAAATGAACCATTTTTTTTCCAATCACAAGAAAAATTAATCACTTAAGACTATTTTGTAGAGCCTTGCGATTTTGTTGGTGAGAGTTTGTAAGTATAAATTTTTTCTTTAAAATATAAAATAAACTTTGACAAAGTAGGTCAAAAGAATTATCGTAGTAAGGTAATTCATTTGAATTAAATATATTTTTTATGATTTTTTTATTCGATATCTTCTTTTTTCTTACAAAAGCAAGTACTGAAATACTTCTAACATATTTTCAAGACGTACCTAAAAATATGAAAAATGCTTGACTTAATTTTGTGCCTGTCTGCTTGTACAGACGTGCATCTGTCTGCATTCTAACGGTCGTAACTACGCTTGTTTGTACGCACAGGATTATATATTTTATTAACATTTACAATAGGACATAGTCTATTAAAAGTAATTGTTAGGAATAACAGTTATTTCATAAGAGCAAATAAATAATTCTAACGATCAATAAAGAAAAAAAAATGCGCTAAGGTCAGTGCGCAGAAAATATTTCTAATACGTTTGTTTGTATTGTGTTTAAGGCTCCTGATCCTACTTCCTAGGTCGGAGGGTGCCTTATTTTTGAGGCCTTCTAAACCGCCCTAATAGCACAACTGTCACCCGTGACTAAAAAGTGACCACGCGAAACAGTGACATTAGAGTCACAAAGAGTCGCTGTGACGCCGCCGTTTAGTCACACCACAGTCCCTATGTCCGCCCACGGTGACGTCACAATGCGACCCCGCAGAGTAGTCACAACTGCGACGACGGTTGCCGCTGTGACCCTTTAGTGACGACACAGAGCGGTCGCAGTCACACATGTGACTACAATGCGTCGTCACAGCGTAGTCGCGATCACACTGCAACTGAAATGTGCCGGTACCTAGTGGTCACAATAGCGACTCCGATATCACAAAAGTGTCGCAACCGCAACCCTCGTCACGACATTACTCGTATGGGACTATTTTGAAAGACAAGCAATTATTAGTTTTCAAAGCAAATTAAGAGAAAGCGTTTGAGGTCCCTAAAATTTCGTTATAACGGTATTTTAAGTTTTGTACGTTATTAGAATGTGGGACATTCTAGTTTAGTTATGCGTCAAACATGCTTTTTAGATTGGTTACACGTGGGCTATCTGCCTAAGGAGTCAACAGGCCCATGTTGACAAGATTAAGCATAACTAGAAAATTCCAGATAATGATGAATTATAAAAGTAAAAACAAACATTTCATAATACTAATATGTATACTTACATTTTAAGTCACAAAGAAGTCGAATAACTGTAACAAGATATGAATGCAGCCATAGATTGATGCAGCTAGCAACATAAAAACAGTAAACGTAAAAATTTACCTGTAATATTTTCCGAACAATTTAAAAAATGTAAAATCCAATTGTGAATTTTGAAATCCACTTTCTGTATCCATAACCAGCAAGATATCACTCCAGAAGCAAATCTTATTATAATTATTATTGCTCCTAACAGAGATATCTTACTAGTCTATAGCAATAACCTTCTCGAAAGTCTGCAACAACGACCGGAAAAACTGTGTCCTAAAAAGCATATTTCATAACTGGCTTCCCGCTCAACGTTTCAAGATTTGCAAAATGAAATGAAACATCAAAAGAAAAAAGAATGGGTTACTATACTCAACCGACAATCTCTCTCACTCGCCAATCTTCAAATGCATAAAAAATTCATTTGTACTTCGTATAAATAATCTGAATTAATATAGCCTAATCCGCGATAACAGTTCAAATTCTTGGTGCCTTATCGTGTAACCGTGAGATATTAGTTGACCCTGGGTATATATAGTGACCTCTTGCTTCCCGTAAGGAGGCCCGTAAAAGGGTGTGAAATAGAACATTTGATTCGAGAGTAATCGAAACAGATTGAAAGAAATAATATGTAAATACTGGTTCATTGCTGAATTTCTAACAAAATAGCTGCAGGAGCTCTGATTTGTTTTATTGTAAATTTGAGCATCAATTACCTAATTTATATTTAAAAATTAAGTAATCTTTTGTTTTACCCCTGCTATATGTAATTTAATAAAAAATGTCAATAGAAGCAATTATGCAGGCTGTTAAAATTTTTAATTTAATCTAAAATTCTCTGAAGAAAAAAAGTCTATAGGAGCTGAGCTCTCATGCAAAACCCTGGCTGGTCTTCGTGTAATACTCTGTAACATATTTCTGCACCCTAATTCGGTACATTTTAAAAGGGGCTTAACGTAGAAAAAAGTCTCCAAATATGTTTTTCAAGAAAAGTTTAGCAAAATTGTAAAAAATTAATATAAATTATTAAAATGTTAAGATTAAAATTCATAATTCTGTACAAAGTGGGGGTTATATACTGTCATATACAGAGTGGAGGTTCCACTGTCTGTGTAGTAAACATTTTTATACATACTGAACTCGTTTGTATTATTTTAGTTTTTAGTACTAAAATATTTGAAGGCATAATATGAACTTCTCCCCTTACATCCCCCCCTCAAAAAAAAAAAAAAAAAATCTTTGCAATGACCCTGTTTTGTGTGCCCGGAACTTATATCCCCTAACACTTCTACACCGTATGAATGTGAAACAATATTATTTAATTAAAATAACGAAATTTTATGCCAACACTACGAAATATATACAGGCCCATTACTGCCAAATAGTGCTGGCCCGGTACATTTTAAGCAGTACCACGCCGTTAACTTTTTTGTGCATGTCATAGACACATGGCAGTTCGCCGTTACTAGTGATGTACCGGCGCATATGCACTTTTCAGGCACTGGTACTCCAGTGACTTCCAAACGAGGCAATCTACCTTGTTCCCGGTATACGGCAATTCGCCAGCACGACGGGTTTTAAAGTAGTAGCGACTAATATGAGATTTTATCATATTAGTCGTTATCACTTTAGCATTTGCTCATTAAATATTTGAAATAAGGTATCACTCAAAAAAATGTGATTACAAATAAGTTTGTTTGCTAAGTAGCAAAGAACAGTCACTATGACATCACATCAACCGGCAGTCACAAATCAGTCCCTCAGTGACTTCACAAAGCGATCACTTAGTGACCGATGACACAGTAGTCACAGGGTGACTTCACAGTGACGTCACCTGGTGACTGGTCACAAAGAACGGGTCGCAGTGACCACACAGTGGAGTCGCATCACTCACAAGTCACAATGTAACTAGTTTGTAATAGTCCTGTGACAGTTGTGACCCTCTGTGACGTTACAGCGACTGTTTTGTGACCATCTGTGCTATTAGGGCGTATTCACGTTAATATGGGGTAACATATGGAGAAAACCGCCACAAACTACAGACAGTTGGATAGAGAGCAACGCAGTAATTCAAAACACTGGACCTTCA
Organism: Cheiracanthium punctorium; assembly: GCA_038373885.1. Classification (NCBI taxonomy): domain Eukaryota; kingdom Metazoa; phylum Arthropoda; class Arachnida; order Araneae; family Cheiracanthiidae; genus Cheiracanthium; species Cheiracanthium punctorium. The sequence continues at coordinate 354,445 of JAWZYV010001432.1, read as the reverse complement.
CACTTCAGCCATCTACCATGTTGTGTGTCTTATCCACTTGCCCATGATGAGGCTATTTTTTTTACATTACCTACATTGTTAACCTTTTACAGACAGCATTGTGATCCAGGCATATTTTAAATTAGTTTTTTTTGCATATTTTGTCTTCTTATGCGTTGGTTAAGGGATTTAGTCATTCAATTGAGGGGGAAATTTTATACAATTTTCTCGGTGTTTCCAATAGTTAGCCTAAGTCATTTCTGACTATATAATTTACAGTTTTAAAAACTAAATGTACTGATGGGTGATTTAAATAATAAGTGAAATATTAAGAATTAATAAAAGATTTATTTTTAAATATAAGTAAAGATATGCAGTTTGAAGGAGGGGGGGGGTGTATAAGGATAACTCTAAAATTTATAAAAATGGCTATTTTCATGACTTTTTGTCCAGTTTCCCACTATTGATAGAAATGCAACATCTATTTCAAAAAATCAAGTCCCCTTTTAACTTTATCTGCGAACTTTTTTAAGTCGATATTAATAAAACTTCATCTTTTAATAAATTTTCAATTTGATGTTCCCAATTGGGAACATCAAATTGAAAATAATTCACCTGTAAGTAATTCGCCTGTAGAAGGTTAAGTCAAGTTTGTGAGAGTTTAGCGAGATATATGGCTATTATGGGATGGGTCTTCATCTCTTGTTCCTTCAATACAGGAGCATTTCTTTATTCCAAAGACAGTCATTAATAACTGCAGAATAATTCAGTAGAATTGCAACCACAGGAAAAGAGAAAAGTAACAACCATAGGTTACAGGGATCGAACCCGAGCCCCCGTTAGTGGGTGACAGCGACGGATGAGCAAACCCTCGCAGTCAGAAAATCCCAATCTGCACTGTTGTTCTAAATCAAATTTCCCAAAATCAGTATTTGTAATTCGTGATTACGGTGTAAGTTTTAATTGATTTCTTTTATTTCATAGTCAATCCTAAGATGAAAATTACAGTAAATCTTTTATCATTGCCTCTATTTTAATTATGTCTGTTTTCTATGGCGTGACCATTGCTAAGGCGATGTCCGTATTAAGACGAAGCTGTGAAGACCCATGTTATTCTATAGAAAAAAACTATCACTTTTTATTTCGGTTAGTTCTAGATGCTAACATATTGCGTAATTTGATTTTTTGAAATTTTTATGTTTTTCCTGCTCATATTTTAACCCGTTAGCGCCCGGGGTGTAATTTTTGCAGCACATACTCCAATTTATGTTGATTCCAGAAGTGACAAATAAATTTCCGACATTTGTGGGGTATGAACGATACATTTTTTTCTAACTATATTAATAAAGCAATGGAATACTAACATTTTACTTTTTTGTCACTGAGTATTTTGTGAAAAATCAGATTTTTTATCCGAGAAATTAAAATAGGAAAAAAAAATGAATGTTTGAATATTTTTGAGACTTACACTTTTTGCGACCACCCTAAAAATTGGACGCTGGACGTTAATGGGTTAAACACTTGTAAAAAAAAGCAATAATTAACAATTTTAAAATATTGACTGAATCAACATTAAAATTTTCTAAAATGCAAAAATTTCCTATTTTAGCTTCGCGAATAAATCATTAGTTTTTGAAAAACACATGTCGACGGAAATATGAAAAATTAAAATGACATATAATCTAATTCATATTTTATCAAAAAAATTCTTAGTATACGAAACCAACGTAGGAAGTTTGACTTTTACTCGAATACTTTTTGAGAGCGTGCATACTGCTAGTGAAATAGTCTTTCCGCGTAGGATGGTATGGGACTCAGCAACTTCGTTTATATAGGCAGGTGTCACTTTTTTCTTTTCAATCAGAGGAGAGTTGTCAAAAATCGGTTATGCTAATTTATTTCGGCTTCACCCATAAAAATATTTTAAAGAATAAAAGACTTAATTTATTTTCTTTTTAGAATAGTTCCCAGAATATCGGAACACGACTTAATTAATTAAAAAAAAAGTAATTAGAATAAGGTAAAAAATATTTTTCTGAAAAATGAGCAAAGTCCTCGTTCTTGACAGCCGATTTGGTAAAATGTCAAATATTAGAAGTTTAATTCAAAAATTTATCAAACCCACTTATTTTGTGAATGAAAGGGAAACTTATTTTGCAAAATAGGAATATGCACGATAAATGTTCACTATTGTTTTAAGTAGACAGTTGTTTCCTACTTAAAAGAGATTAATTACAGGAGTAACACATGAAATTTAATTACTTTATCTTTTTCTTCATTTAAACAAGCACCATGTACTAAACTTCGGTATCTGTAATGCTAAATCCACCCCTCTCAGTCTTTTGAAATTGCATACTAATCATTACAAAAAATGCAAATACCATCACTCTCCCATGCTCTCCATCAGATGATGCCATTAGTTCGTCATTTTCTTTTTGTTATGAATTTAATTTTTAGAAGGAATAGGATTTTTAATTTTCTTAAATAGAACTCTTTTACGTCAATTGTTTCCGCTTCTCCTTGTGCAATAATTCTTTGTAAGGTGACAGTGATAGTATGGCAGCTTTACTTCTATCGTGATTTACTCTTTTTGTTATGCACTAGAAGTCAAAGCCCGTTGAGGAGACAATTACAACGGGCACTAGAAAATTTGACGAAAGCATGTCTACACTCAATATATTTAATCTTCGTCCCCCAAAAATAAATAAGTTCATATTCAATTTTTATTATATATCCAAATCGAATTTCATGCTCTTCTGGAAACGCGCGGAAACTTTGCATCCGAAAGATTTCGTTTTGTGTACACAGCCTTTCTTATATCCATGCAGACGATTTATTTTTGGAAAAAAAATAAACTATTTAATCTGCAAAAAACTATTTTAAACGAATTGGAATCACATATATTTTCAAAGCCTGATGACCGTGATGAATAGGACGTCATATCGATTGCAACCGCTCATTTTGTCACGCAAATGGGTCACATTTTTTTTTTTACTCTCGGAAATAAAATAGAGCTGAAAATAGTAAAAAATCGCAGAAAAATGAGGGAACCGGTGGATTTTCAGATTTTTAAAGTACCGCAGATTGTTTTCTATATTTTTGTACATAATTATGAAACATTTCAAGCGGATAGCATCAACGGTGTAGATGTTATTACGCTTTTTCTGCTGTTTAGCCTTTTTGAACTTTTTAATCTTCTTGGAGTAATGGCGGTAAAATATTTATATTGAAGTGGTTGTCCGGTATGGTTACAGAGTGAGTCAGGGATTAGCGTAACTATATAGTAGGATTCTGCTTACCAAGGTGAATACATTACTACTGTGAACAAAATGCGCATGGCAGAGTTCTTAAGAGGCTTTATGTTAGATAATTGTGAAAGTTGGTTTTCAACATCTTCCTTAGATGACTCTTGTTTAAGCCTAATCTCTTAACTAGAGGTTTTCTGTAATTTCTGATGGCGCAAATGAATATTCCGAAAGTACATCTCTATTAAAGGTATGTCGCTGTATACTTTTCAAACCCTTTCACGACGGTTTGAACTGTAATTGCCCGTGAAAAATCAGCTCTAAAAAGTTTTCCTGCTTGTAAGCATAGGATAAAACAGCTTTCTGTGTGATTTAGTAGCATGCAATTTCCTTGAATCCTGTTCATAAAAGGTATTTGAAGGTGTCATGAACGACACATTGAGTGGTTGCAGCCAATGTGCCCTCATACATTTGTCTTATAATTGTAGCATAATTTAAGATATTTCAATAATATTCCATATCCTCCAAAATGGCGCTGATCCTATTTAGAACTACCATCGATGTCTTCATTTCAGACACCCCAGTGATGTATTTTTTAAAAACTGGAGCATCTCTGGACAGACCTAGGATAATTCATTAACCCATTCGAGCCTGGATATTTTTGCGACTTTCTTCGATTTTTGCTAACACCAGCAGTAATTGATAAATTTCTCATGTCAACTTTTTGAACAAGGGATCATTTCATTTAAAATCATTATGTATAAAAATTGAAATATCAACATCCCACTTGGCCATATTAAAATGTTTTGTGGAATTGAGGTTCAATACTCGCGAATAAAGGCTCGGAAAAATAAATAACAATTTCGAATGATAGCGAAAATGCCGTCCCAAAAAAGGGACGCTAGGCATAAATGGGTTAAGAAATCTATTGAAATTTAACTTAAATCGAGAAGAATTAAAACTGTTCTTATACCAAATTCAGACTATTAGGACTTGTCCATTACAGTGGACTCGGCTACAATGCTATTTAACCTACGCGAATTGGATACTATCCGAGTTTTTCACGAGTATGTATCTTAGCTAAAACGAACTCCTCGCCCGCGACACAAGATTTTTCGCCAACAGTAAGAAGCGCAAATGTTCGTCACTTTTTCATTACTGTATGAGGACAATGGAAATATGTAGTTACTGGCAAGGATGTAATTGATGGGGAGGTCCAGGGCGTCCGGACCAACCCGAAATTTTCATTTTTGTTACTAAAATGATAATGATATAGTCTTTTGTGAAAAATTTAGCCTTTTTTACAGTTTGGATACCCCTCCGAAATTATTGGACCCCCAAAATTGTTTTTTCTGGATACGTGCCTGGTACTGTACGTTTTAAGCGTGTATGAGGGGTGTTTATAGGTGTCTAAAATAATTGTGAATGTGTTTTAAAAAAGTCGTTTACTATATACCCTATCCCACAACGGGAAATTTTTACTTACGCTAAGGGTCTTGGAACGCATCCCTAGCGTAAATCAAGACTTTACTGTATAGTAAAAAGTGAAAATTGAGCAAGAAATTTGAAAATGGTCTGAAAATTCCTTACAAAAGAACAATTTGTCAAATACTGTGTGCCAGAAATTGAACGGTCCTATTTTAAAGTTACGTACAGATGAAACTAATGTTGAGAAAGTTATGAAATTTTGTGTACGACATAATGAAAGTATCGGAATTTGTTTGAGCAAATAAAAAAAAAATTAGTTCAAATATTCGCCACCAGGGAACGTTTTTTAATGAACACTTGCGATTGGTGCTTTTTGCTTTGTAGAATTTGAAAGATTTGGTAAGTCGTCATAATCCAAGAAATATACATAATCTTAAAGACAGCTTTTCACAACATGTTCGTAACATTGCCCCATACACAATGCAGTCAGCTGTGGAACATGCTGTCATACGATTCCAGATGGTAGCTGACAATGACGGCCGTCATGTTGAACATGTTTTGTTGTAATAATACTTGTAAACTATCATAAACTTATATGCTAAATGTGTAATTGATTGAAGAAACGCCCTCTGGTGTCGAACATTTAGACTATTTTTTTTTTTTTTTCGCTCAAACAAATTCCCATACCTTCATTATGTCCCATACAAAATGTCATAACTTCCTCAATAGTTTCGACTAATTTTTTTTATTCGCTCAAACAAATTCCCATACCTTCATTATGTCCCATACAAAATGTCATAACTTCCTCAATAGTTTCGACTAATTTTTTGTATTCGCTCAAACAAATTCCCATGCCTTCATTATGTCTCACAAAAAATTTCATAACTTCCTCAATAGTTTCGACTGTAGGCAACTTTAAAGTAAGGTACCCTATGTCAACACCCTGTATGTCAACAACTCGATTGAGAGTGGCATGTAAAGACGATAAGAGATGGTATAAATGTGTTGTACCGATGGTGGCTGTACAAATCAATGAGAAACCGAACGTCTTCATTTAAGCTGCCCTCCCCGTTTTGGACAACTCTCCCTTATCTTTGGAAAACCTGTTATGTATTTGTTCAGTAAATAGTTTTTAGGTTAAAGTTCAGTAACTTAAGCATTAAATTTTGAAATATGTATTACGTTTATTTTAAAATCATATCGAATCAACTCAAATAAAACTTTTTTGCTAAGAAAATTTTTAATTAGCAAGATGTCCAATAACCATACGTCATAAGTGTCACTCCCGCAATATTCAATGTATTAGCTACATGTTATGCTAAAAGCTAAAACTTGCTTACATATTAATATTCAACAATGTTGAACATTTTCTTAATAAAAGATAATACATAATAGAGCAAAATTTAACAAGGTGAATTTTAAAAGTTTAAGCATGTTTAATGAAAAACAAGTATTTTTGGTGTAATAATTCTTGTGTCTTAACTTTTTAATTAAAATGAAAAGAACTTTTTTTAGTAAAAACAAAATATACAAAGTTTTTACTCAAACGGGAAAACCTCTTAAAATAAAGAACACGCTAAAGAATCAGGATACCTGTTCTATGCATGAGAAAAGAAATTATTTTTCACTAAAATGTTAAAAAATAATCATTTTAAAGGTCACTTTCTACTACGTTTTATCCTTCACAGCTGTTGTTTTTATAAACTAATTTGTATGTAAACTTTAATTGCGGTATATTTCTCTTTAAATTAAATTAGATCCTAAATTTATTAACTGATCATTTTTTAAACAGTTTTATTTTGCTTGTAATCCAAATACTAAATCTTTAAAAAGGTTTCAAACAACTAACAGGAAATTTCTTTATCAGTTATTTAATAGAGAAACGGGAATGCCTTATGATGGTAGTGATGATCATTATAAAACATGGATTGAAATTTTATTTTTCACCCGTCGTCATTCAGGCTTTGTGTAAAAAGTACTATTCAAAGTATATCTGGTGTCGGTTGCAAACGAGCTTCTGTGCAGTTCACAGTGTTCGTTTACTGGACCCCTGCCTTTAAAATTAAAAATTCAACTCTCTATCGAACAGCTTTACTCCATTAAATTCTGTGAGGAAGAGAGAAAATCTATCGGAAAAGTTGCCCAGCAAAAGTTATGGGAAAAGTTGCCAGTTGATCTAGCAAGTGAAGCCATTGGGAGTTTCACGATGACAGTGTGCCTGTCCATACCTGCTTCTTGGTCAAAGTCTACCTAACCTTCAACAGTATCGTAACGTTTCTCCACCCTTTTACAGTCTTAATCTGGCTCCAGCTGACTTTTCCCTTTTCCCTCGACTGAAAACAGCCTTCAAAGGACACAGCCACGGATGCCTATTAACTTTTCAAATTTTGTTTGTGTTTCTGAACTCTGTTGGGCTGTCCGTCTCAGACTAATGGCAGTCATGCCAAGGTCTGGCGTAGGATTAAAAAAAAGTGGCTGCCTAGAAGACTGATCAGAGGTCCAAGCCGTTTCCCAGCAGTGCTTAAAAGTTTTTGATGGTTTTTGGATTTATATCTTCAATACATATTTTCCTAAATTAGGCATCATTGCTATTTCATTTTAATATTGTTTTATAATTTTTGCAATATTCTCGTTCACAATGAGGTTGCCTCTGATAACGTTCATAGCTTTTATGTTCATCACAGACAATACGCACCATAGATCAATAGTTAATCATAGGCGTAGGAAAAAACAGTCTCAAAAATCTGACACCAGATGGCTTCGAATAACGCATTATTTAAACGCTTGGTAAAGCTTCCAGTGCTCGGAAAATCAAATGAAGTCACTCCAAAGTTTTTATTGAATTCCTTACTGTCGTTATAGTCTATAATAGAACATATATTTTAAAGACCATTGAAAGAGAATAATGTAGCTATCTTGTATTAATGAAATCCTGAGGAAAAGGCTAACTAGAAATTTATACCAATTTCATTTTAACCATGAAATATTAAGCACAAAAATTACGTAAACGCTAATTTTTTGTCTGTAAAACTAGGAAAATTTGAGGCAAAAACAGCAACCTTCTTCCAACTGACGAAAGATCTTTAAAATTTAAACAAAGAACGAAATTAACTTTCACATTACAACAGCCAAGCACTGGTTGATGTTCGCGGATTTTATCGCACAGTCTGAAAATCGTAGAGGTATTTAAGTCACTTCGTGCTTATTTATCTTTCAAGAATTTAAAAACTTCCTTTAAGCATGATTATAACTGTTGAAAGTCGAATAACTATGAATATTACATTTACACGCGTGCAAGTTTTTGCAATTAATATTTAAAATATCTGATTTCATTTTTCTCAATTTTCTTGTATACAGAGGGTGTTGTAAACTCATCAACTTGTGCCATTAGTTTTAGTTCAAAAACTGTCAAAACCTTAAACATGTGTGATTAGTTGTCTTCTTTCGAATTCAAGAATGACTTCGGTCTGTTCAATTTCGTTACCTAGGTGATGTGTTTATCATTGCCCGTGCTATCGGAACGAAAGGAACTGTAAACAAATAATCGAAAACTAAATCAACTGGCTCCTGTCTCAATTGATTTAGTTTTCCAATTAACTGCACTCACTTGACTTTAAGAACATCGATCAACAACTTTAAGTTCAAAAACTGTGCGTGTTCAGGAACACCTGAAACTGAAACTAGTTGCACGAATGGCACTGGTTAGCATTTAAGAATATGCCTAGAGATACCCTAAAATGTAATTTTTAATTTCTTAAAATTCGGCTCCTTATAATACTCATAGAATATAGCTCCTTATAAAACTCATTGCACAAGAAGTAACTGCATGAAATTAGAAAACTCTTTCTGATTGAAAGTATATTTTTAAAGCCATTAGTTACAGTCAAAAGTGTCACTCTGATCAATCCATTTTTAAGCAATCGATATGGAAAAATATTTCGTTAGTTTAGTTCTATTAGTTCAGTTACAGTTATATTACACTTCGAGTCCTGATAAAACTCATTGCATAAGAAGTAACTGCATGAAATTAAAAAACTCTTTCTGATTGAAAGTATATTTTTAAAGCCATTAGTTACAGTCAAAAGTGTCACTCTGATCAATCCATTTTTAAGCAATCGATATGGAAAAATATTTCGTTAGTTTAGTTCTATTAGTTCAGTTACAGTTATATTACACTTCGGCTCCTGATAGAACTCATTGCATAAGAAGTAACTGTATGCAATTAGAAAACTTTTTCTGGTTGAAAGTATAGTTTTAAAGCCATTAGTTACAGCCAAAAGTGTCGCTCTGATCAATCCATTTTTGAACAACCGGTAAGGGAAAAAAAATTGTTAGTTCAGTTATTTTTGCAGATATTTTGCAGTTTACCAAAGCTTTAAAAAAAATGTGTTTTGAAAAATAAATGACTTATATCAACTCTACGGTTGGCCTACGCTCTAGAATTTCATTTCCATCATATTTCCTACATATTTCCTAGATACTTCCTTATATCGCACTCTCCAGCTCTTGAAGCAAAATACAATTTCTGTTTACGACTAAGCCTGAATGGAAGCACGTTTTTCAGCTATTCCATTACGCACGCCCTGCAGCTCTGCGTAGTTGCGACAGAAACTCATGTATAACATCCCATCGAGAGTATGACTTACTATAAATTTTTCTGCGATTCTACGATATCTTTGCATAAGTGTAAGAGAGTGCTGCATTGCCGATAGTTTTATTTCTTAAAAATAAGTATTTTCATGTCATTAAAGCTTTAATGTATATACGTTCGTCGGAAAGAGGTGGAAAAATCATAAATATTGCACTATGGAAGAAGAATGTATGTTTATTTTTTCCTTATACAAACGTAAAAAGTTAGACTGATCTAATTTTCTAATTAGAAGAAAATCTAATTTTCAATTTGATGAATTGGAAACAAGTAATTAAATCTCATCAATTTAGATATTGAATTTAAAGGTTTGCGGGAAAAAGGATGTTCACTGTCCTGCAGTGACCGGGGCTCTAAACTCCGTTCCCATTAGAACACCGCAACTGAAGCAGCATCCAGCTTGGGAGGGTCAACATCCTCTTTTCCGAGAGGATGTTGACCGTGCACGTGGACGTGCACGTAAAGTCTGTCGTGGCTCCAATGTCCTCCCTGTTGTTAAACGATACCTCTGGGGATGCCGATTTCAAGGGGTTGGTCCCTCCTCTGGAATTGGTTCAAAATTAGGGGACCACGGGCTAAATCGTACTTCCTCCCACTGGGGCCCTAAAAAATGGAAGGCGCACCCCTTACGCCCATTGTTTCCATTCGGGAGGGGGGGGGGGAATCTGGCACCACCGTTGCGGTTGTCAGGGATCATCAGAAACAACACAACAACAGCAGGATGTTCACTATGCTAAATATTACAAGGTTTACTATTACTTCTGATCAGTACAATTTCGACATTGTCTCTGAGAATCAAACCAATGATTCAGGTAGCCTGACTTGCGGAGTCATAGTGTTTAGTAAATTCCGCTGTATAAAAGGTGAGCGGAATGGCTTCACCTTTATATGTACTAGACACAAAATTCACTCAAATAGTAATTTTTTATTAGTATTTAGTTTAGAATTGTTCTAAAGGTGGGGCTTTTTGCGTGAAAAAATGTCAACTTCTACAAAAGAAATGACTAACTTGAAATGTACAAACAATTTCAATATTTACTTATTAGTTTTTAATCATTTGTGTGAATGTTTTGAGTGGTTTTATTGGTTACATTCTCTTTTTTCACACAAAATTTCTCTTTTCTAACTCTTAGAAAAATTCGTCTTTATTCATAAATTTATTTCTCATTTTTCAACGAATAATTTCCGTTCTCTGTGGAAGCGTAATATTTCCGGGAATTCATGTGCTCGAAAGAAGAATTCACAGAAGTATTACCTGAGCAAGAGGAAAAAAATTCGTTGAATCTGAAAAAATTTCTTCAATGGTCAGGAGAGCAAAGAAACAGATATTCGTCAAATAATGGAGATATATATTCCTGGCAGCACTGCTGCCAGAAAAATTTCCATCAATTGAACGAATACTTTTGAGTGTGTGTATTTATACACTAATTTATTCCTCATTTTTCAACGAATAATTTCCTTACTCCTTGGAAACGTTATATTTCCGTGAATTCTTCCCGAAAATCTGAAGAAAAAGAAATTTGTTGAAACTGGAGAAGTTTCTTCAATTATAACCATCTTGTATGTTACCAGTAAGTTTGAAAATCAAATAATGTGCAGACTATCGATATAGACTGCAGATTAACTAAACTGTTTCTATAAAATTCAGGGCTATTGCCTTTCTCGCATTGCATGGATAACTGGCTCATTACCTGCTGTACACTGCAAAATGAAGTAATGTGCTTGCTTAAAAGGCAGCTAAGATTTTGCCCGTTTAAATTATATTTACAAAAAAATCTCTTAAGTAGAACTAGGTATCAAACTATACTACGCTTCATTCAGTTATTTAATATTGCAGACAATGAATAAGTTACAATCTCAATTTTTGAAATATCAAGCAAGTTTTCGGAATTAAAATCTGACTTTAGTGTCTCGCAGCACCTGCGAAGTTGTTTTAAAAAGTAATTACTGTGCAAAGCATCTAGAAATTCTAACATTTATTTATTTTGTTCTCGAATATACAAAATATTAAATCTTAAAATCTTACAAAATCTTAGAATGTAAAAAAAAGTTTTAATCTCACATTTTAGAAATATCTGAAATTTAAAATTAAGGAAACATTTTCAAAAAATTATAGAATCTCAAAAATCAGGTATTTTTGAAAATTTTAGTTATATAAGTAAAGAACGGAATTGTTAGAAATGTTGCTCAAGTAAAGTTTTTGTTCTGTCTGTTAATAAATAATTACTTCCTACATAATACTTTTTGATTTACTGTCAAAGATGTATTCAAATTTTTAAAATTATTTTTAAAATAAACTTCCCACAGATTTCTGAGAAAGTTTTATCGGTGGTAGTTGCATATTATCGGCAATAGCTCTACTGGGATATTAGTCATTTTCTTAAATGTCCATCAATCTATCAAGTGATCTGGATGCCTTTAGCGAACACACGTACTCACATGATATCTTCTTTTATATCCGATAAATATTGACAAAAATTTGAAATACAATTTTTAATGAGAAAAATGGAAGAATATATTTTTAACATCGTATTTGTGCGTAAATAAATAGTTTTCTAGATTTTATTACCAGTTTTTAGGGATACATAGATTATTTGAAGTAACTTTTCAAATGAAATTTTCATTGATACAAGATTAGAGCAAAATGCAGCTTATATATTGAAAAGAAAATATTGTTTAGTTTTCATTTTCTGCAAAATACTGATTTAGTAAAATATCCTCCTGATAGAGAAAAAAATTAAGATCATCCCGATGTTAGTCTTCGAGAATCTAGGTTTTCATTTACATCATATTTCCTAAGTGGTTTTTAGATAAAAATGTGTTTTTCCAAACATATAGGTACCTCGCTTTCTAGCTCCTAATGTAAAACGCAACTTCTTTTATGACTGAAGCTGTATGGAAATGCTTTTTAGGTATTCCAACGCTTACAGCTGTACAATATTTAAACGAGTAACCAATATGAAACATCAAGAACATGCTTTACTATAAATTCGACGTATAATATAAAATATGATTACATAGAAATAATTTAAGTCTCGGGACTTTAAAAGCATTTTTGTATGTAAAGGAAAAGATCAGATGAAATTTTTGCTTATGAGAAGAAATTTTTGAATTTAGTGAACAAATGGTTGCCACTTGAAACAAAATGGAGGCCGTACGGAGAGTTGTCAAAAACCCACTTAACCCTTTAACGCGCAGTGTTCCCGCTCTGGGGACACCAAACTCTGACGGTTTGAGTGTTGCCAGTCACGAAGAATAGATTTGATTTCTATAAAAATAGTTGCGGGTGACAGAGCTCCACGAGAATCCTCTACTTTTTAGAACGTCATTTCCCGTAAAAAAAAATTGTCACGATTATTTTTAACAGCACTGGCATCTGCTGAAAAGTGTAAGAATGCGAGAACAGCTGGATATATTGCTCAATGCTGATAAAAGGGCAGCCGTTGCCATCGCTCGACTTAACTACCAGCAAGATGGCGGACGATCGAAACTTTCATCGCGTGCCACAGATCTAGAGACCCTCTTTTGACGCAGCTGGCTGTGCGCGGGCACAGCCAGCTGCGTCAAAAAAGGTATTTACAAAGATTTTTTCCCGTTGATTAAACTTAAGTTTTTATGTGAACAGCTGTAAAATCAAAAGAAATCACATTGTTTCTTCAAAGTATGTAGGTTTCTAACAACTAAATTCAAATTTTATGTTTGCAACTCCAAATTGATATAAAGTGTGTTGGATATAACATAAAGACATTCTCATTCCACACACAGGATGTTGAAAAATGTACAAAACTCTTCACAGAATCCTCAAGAAAAGTTTGTGGATCTGAGTCTAGAGATGGTTTTATAACAGTGACTATGCTACCAAAATAAACCATGACTAACTTAACCCATAAATCAGATTTTAAAATACAGTAAGTTAATAGTGAATGAAAACGGAGGTATTCCATTGTATTCGCACATAGCATGATTTTATTGGATTTACCACTGTTCACATAAAAACTTTATCAATAAAAGAAAATCTATTTACAAATATTACTAACGTTCTAAAATAATCGGATTTTAAACTTGTATTCAATGAAGAAAACAAAAATGTAAATTTGCATATTTTTTCCTTTAAACTGTAATCTACCATTGTATGTAAATTTTTATCAAATTCGTATTGAATTTACAGGGTTTGCGCAATCGTAAAATATTGGTGGATTTAAATAAAGTTTCAACATTATTTTTATGATTCGAATACATTAGAGTTTGAGCTATTACACTTAGAAACAGGCTCATTAAAAATGTCAAAAATTACCGTATAAACATCAATTTTTCAAATTTCGGCAAACTTTATGGCAAATGCGTGATCGAAAGAAATAAACCAATTTTATTTCTACATAGAATTCCGTTATGTAGGAAAGTAAATCATATGCTAAAAATGAATCTGCGTGGAAGAAAATTAGAAGATTGAAGGGGAAATATCACAAATCCGAGATTTGCAGCCCGCAAGCACACGTCTCAGGGCAGAATTCTATCACGATGTTAATGGACCAATTATGATAAATATTACAATCACATTGCAGGTTCTTATCAAATATTTACGTTACAATATTATCAAATAAGTTACTAAATCGATCTTCCTTGATATTTTTGGTTACAGTCGATGTATGTACTACCTAAAAGCATAAAATGGTTATGTAACATATCATTTACATATATATTACCTCAAATTCCATATTTTTGCAAAATGTAAATTTACACAAATTTTTCTTCGGCATTTTACAGAAAAGGATATAGATTGCGAAAAAAAATATATACATCTCTTTTTTAATAATATTTTCTGAGTTTTAAAGTGAAATGCTTCGAAAAATACGCAAGATAAAAATTTAATCAGTGTGTAAAATTCTACAATCTATCATTGTTAACAAATATAGGAAATCTAAAGAACTTATAAACTATATTAAATCTGCAATTTGGTTTGATTTTTTTATTATTATTATGTGGTTTGCTCTAAAATCCAAAATATACATTATTTTATGTTTTACAAAATGTATTCTAAACCAAAAATTAAATACTTTAAAAAGAAAGTTTTATCGAATTAAATTTACTTAGGACGGCAAATACTTGATTATGTAAAAGGGGGAAATGAAATTCCACTTATGAAAATATTTTTAACCGTCAATACTTTTTGAGGTGTATTACTTTAGTAGTAAGCTTTCATAAGAAACCTCAAATCACTGTTGTTTCTTTAACTTTTGTTAAAATTATAAAAACTTATAATTTAGCTGTTGTATAATAAGCATATACATGGTAAATGCATATACATGGTAAATGCGAGGCATATACATGGCATATACATGGCATATACATGGCATATACGAGGTATGGCATATACCATGTATATACGAGGCATATACATGGCATATACTAAGCATATACATGGTAAATGCGAGGGTGAGTCATTAAGTCACAAAAATTGTATCGACTTGTGACTTATATTTTTCATTATAGAAACCTAAAATTTCATATATAAAATTTCATATAAAATTTCATATAGAAACCAAAAATTCATTTGGGCCCTACAGAAAGTAGTCGCAAGGAGTCTGATCGGTAGAATGTGGAGATCAATCCACTATGGAAACTTACAGTGACATCTGTCAGATTTCACTGTTCCGTTCAATGTCACTGTTCATCCGTTAACAGATGTCACAGTGACATCTGTTAACGGTTTTTGTAACTACGAAACTTCTGTATAAAATTTTTTCATCTTACATAATAAACATATCGTTGTCTGCACCCTTCTACTGATCTTTGTTTTTGACATTTTTAACTTTGAAATCGGGGTGTTATTTTCTGCGCATCCGGTGATTTCGCACTTCTCGTATATAATGGTATAATTTTCCAACCTGATTGAACCATTTACCCGCCAGAAGTGTGAGGAACATCTTTCAGTATGTCCAGCTCGTGCTACAGAAACGTGAGGTATTTTTCTTCGTCTGACAGAATATAACATCCGAGTAGGAAGCCGCTAATTATTCCTGCCCAAAGAATGATTGATGAAGTGATATGTGAATTGACATTTGCTCATACATGTTAATTGTGTTGATGCATCACCTTCGGCGTCACCTTGTGCCTTTGTGTTTCGATTCCGACCTTGCATCCTTTGATGAAAGTTGTTTGTTTGAATGAGTACTGTCATCTCTTAGAGTTTTTACATCTTTTGTGAAACGCCTTGCATAAATTTGCAGTGCACTTAATACCTTCCCTTGATAAATAAAGGAAAGAGGGAAGACGTACAGCAAAACTTAAAAAATTCCATGATTTTTAAAATATTTAGGGGTATCTTTTGAGTGTAATGCATAAATGTTAAGTTCCTTGTTAAAATTTATTATGTTACTAGTTTTTCTTCAGACGATCATCTACTTAGGAAAGCAAATTCTGTTTAAATCATGAAAACTTGAGTAAGGATTTATACTTTCCAGTCCGAACCTTTACATACTTTTTCTTACCGCAACCGAGAAAGATTAACTAGAACCACAATAGCATTAAAAGAGTTATGTGCTTTACAAATGACCATCGCCCACGTTGCTCACTGATTATGACAAGTGAAATAGACTACATGTCCGACGAAACCAGGTTGTGGTCCATCGTGTTAAATTTTTGTGAAGTTATAGCGTTTGTAAGAAAGCAAAATTTTTTACTAAAAAAAAAAACACACATTGAGTCTTTTGTGATCTTTTTAATTTAAATTTGACCGATTTGTGAATTATTATAGACGACAGTACATAACTTATGTTAAACTAATGCATTGGAGATTCTTAAATAGTTATGTATGTAAAATAAATATAGATGTTATTAATCTTGCATTATTCTAAATTATCAAGGCAACGGGACTAGACTAAACACCAATCCAACATTTCATCACTAATGCAAAATAAGCATATATATATATATATATATATATATATATATATATATATATATATATATATATATATATATATATATATATATATATATATATATATATATATATATATATATATATATTATACTCATTGAATAAATTACGCTGGATACGGTTTTTGTCCAGGTATTCAACATACTGTAGAACAAAATAACATGTATATGTAATAAGAAGAAATCGCAGATTATAGTTTTTTGGATAGATTAAACTGCATTAAGTTTTCTCTATAGAATTTACAGAAAACATCATTTTGTAATACTTGGCATTCCAAAAAGTAAAGGATTTCAAAAAGCAAAAACTTGATATAATCCAGAATCGTGTATCTTAAACTGTATGTTCATCAGAGTGTGAAAAACAGGTGATTTCAAAAACATCTGGTAGCTGAGTAAAATGCTTAAGATGATGAAAATTAAATCAAAAATGTATGTCCCGGTATTATATGAGAAATTCGCTTTAAAAATATTATGTAAGCGTGAATAGAACTTCAGAGTGCAAATAAACATTTAAATTAGAAATAATCTGGTCTTGAAAGTATCGTTACTTTTACTTCAAAATATCTAGGGCGAAATGCAAGATATGGAATGAACAATTTTGTTTTTTTAGAAGATCTTTTAACATGACAGTGAAATTTTTGCCACCTATGTTAAGGCAAAATAAAAGCAATTTCTTACAACACAAATAAATTTATTCACTTGAACTACCATGAAAATTACCATTTTAGTCAACAGCTCATTTTTCAAAGCTAAAAACATACACACATACAAGAAATAAAATCTGTTCTTATATAATTACTGTTCCATCTCGTAGGTCTCGAGTCTCATTGTGATTATCAAACACCAAGGAGCTCGCTTGTGAGCTCAATATTTCGCATGAGCCATGGGGAATAAAACTTTGCAAACCTTACGCATGGCTAATCTCATTAACTGTTTTCCTTCACAGGGAGTCTCATTATGATTGAGACAAACTTTAACCCTTTAACGCGTTGTGTTCCCGCTCTGGGAACACCAAACTCTGACGTTTCGATTGTTTCCAGTCACGACGAATAGATTTGATTTCTATTAAAATAGTTGCGGGTGACATAGCTCCACGAGAATCCTTTACTTTTTAACACGTCATTTGCCGTAAAAAAAAATTGTCGCGATTATTTTTATCACTGACATCTGCTGAAAAATGGAAGAATGCGATAACAGCTGGATAGATTGCCCAATTCTGAAAAAAGGGCAGCCGTTGCCATCGCTCGACTTAACTACCAGCAAGATGGCGGACGATCGAAACGTTCATCGTGTGCCAGAGATCTAGAGACCCGTCGTCAAAAAAGGGTCTCTAGATCTGTGGCACGCGATGAACGTTTCGATCGTCCGCCATCTTGCTGGTAGTTAAGTCGAGCGATGGCAACGGCTGCCCTTTTTTCAGCATTGGGAAAGGGTTGCGCCTCAAAGTGTTAAGGAGAATTGAGGCATAAAATAAGGACTCAGATCACATAGAAATGAGGGGAGGGGAGTTCGGAAACGTCTTCTTCGTGTATTTCCTAATAATCACTTTCGAACAAGTGCCGAAATAATACCGAACTTTCCGACTATTGTTTGTCAAAAATTAATGCATCTTTCACTTGATTATCATTGACAATTTATAAAGTCAATTTCAGTTCATCAATGAAGATTTCAAAAGCAAGCCCTTTGCTTATGAAACTTAATTGGTTTAAAGTTAGACAAACTCTTTAACACTTTTCCCAAAGTGATTATTAACAGATAAGTGAAAATAGCGTTTTGACCCCACATCACTAGGTAATTAAGGTTCCTTATTTTTCATCACCTTCCCTTAAGTAACCTTAAGTTTCTAAGTAAGTAGTAAAGAGTAAGTTTGTAAGTTTGTGAATAAGTTAAGTTTAACCCAATCATTGCTCAAGTGTATTAATACAATGTATTGGAAGTAGAGATATATACCGATAAAGCATGTCTAAAACGATATCCATCAGTTACGAAAACATTTGCGTCTTGAATGCAGGTTTCTTCAGTTCTATAAAGCAGTGGTTCCCCCACCTTTTAACATTGTGCCCCCCAACAAGGGAAACTTACGATGGTAATCCCCCCCCGTCACATTTCTTAACTCCTTATCTACTGAATCAAAGATTGCCATGAATCTATTTGTTTTCTCGTGTTACAGTTTGGCAATGAATTAAAAATACTGATTAATGTTAGAAAAATGAATTACGAAAAAATTAATAAGCACTAGCTATACGTTTGATGACTAGTTTTATAAACAGTTAACGAAACTTTTTTATAAGAGTATAGGAGCAACCAATCTGAAGAAGTCAAGCAATACTTTGATCGGCACACTTTTAGAAAATCTAATCCTTTAATCATAAAACAGACGTCTGAAAATTCACTAATGCTCTTTTTGGGAAAGGAGGGGGGCACGACATGATTAGAAATTGAGCGGAAAGCTGTCTTTTTTTTTAAATCTACTCTAATAGAACATGCAATCGTTATGTAAGCTGATTAAATGAAGTATTTTGGTAGTGAATTTACAAAAGAATGGTTGCAATGAATAAATTTTTCTTTTTTTTTCAGTTTTAATTTAATGGTACTTCTAAGTACCGTCAATACGTACATTTTTTTTTTAATTTTTCAACAATGAGCATTTTGTTGTCTTTTATACAAAATAATGTTATCAGGAAAGTCTGGATGAACATTTTAAGCGAAAATAAGTATGTTTTGGAATAAAAATAAGAATAAATATGATGATTTTTTAAAACATGCATCATCACTGGCTCTGGCACCACTCCTGCAGATGCTCTTAGCCTCCTATGGAGGGCGCGCCCCACCGTTTGGGAACCGCTGCTATAAAGATTTATCCCGAGAGCCGTTATGAATGTATGTAATCAATCCTGTTACAGGTGAACACGATTACGTATGCTCGTGAACATATAAAATCGTGTAAAAAATACAGAATATTTCTTATATTAAGGAATATTTAGGTGTATTTAAATGTTTAAATATTCAATTTTCATATTTTATTTACATGCTGGATGAAAAATATCGAAATTCGATCCGACGGAGTGAATTTCTTCTACTTTTCGCACTTGAAAGTGCTCTTCTCCTTTCTTGCACGTTTTTGTTTTGCTTTTTCTCTTGTGCACTGTGAAGCAAAATACTTCTCTGAATTCAGAGTGTAAATAATATAGATAAAAATATTTTATTAAAATTATAAGCACATATAGAGTTTTTGTTAGGTGATTATTATGTTGCTTCAAAAAAAAATTAGCGTTGACCAGAAAGTATAAAGTCAGTTTTAGTCAATTAGTAGCTAATAATCATTAACTTTTCATTAAAAACACATGATATGTATATTTTAAATGAAATTATGTGTAAATTATATTCTTAAAAATATTAAGTCTACAGGCACAACATTCTCAAAAATTGTTTCTTCAATTCACAGAAATTTTACTGCCCGCAGTTTTGACGGAATATCTCCGTTATTCGACGGATATCCGTTTCTGTTTTCTCCTTCAGATTCAACGAAGCTTTTCCCTCTTCAGATTTTCGGTAAGAATTCACGGAAATATAACTGTCCCAAGGAGAACGAAAATTATTCGTTGAAAAATGAGGAATAATTTAGTGTGCAAAGACGCACGCTCAAAAATTGTTTCTTCGATTCAAGGATTTTTTTTTTTTTTTTTTTTTTTTTTTGCTGCCGTTCTAGCAGCATGCCGGAATATCCCGTTATTTGACGAATATCCTTTTTTTTTCTCCTGTCAATATAAATTGAAGAAGCTTCTTCAGATTCAACTTACTTTTCCCTTCTTCTTCAGAGTCATTGAAAAATAAAAAATAAATTAGTGTATAAACACGAGTTTTTCTGAGATTGAATTTTGACAGAAAATTTGTCGTAATGTTTGTCTCTATTTGTGTAACAGTTAAAAATTTATTTTACGCTTATACGAATTTCTCACTGCATTCATTCAAAACATAGCTTTTTTATTTCGAGTTCTGTTGGTTTTTCTTTTGAGATGCCATAATTTATAAAAATGATCTGTTCATTCCGAATTTATTTTTCCGGTTTAATCTAGTTTCCGTTTCATCTTGAGATTAGAGGAAAAAAACTTCCACCAAAACTAATAAAGTATACTCACATACATATATATATGTTTTAGGATCGTCAATTTAGCATTCAAAAAAACCAAATTAAACATAAAATTGAAAGTAGCGAGTACGGTAATAAATGCTGTCATATAAATTCGAAAAAACATGTACTTTAGTGTAAAAAAGTAAAGAAACATTTTAAACATTTATTGGCATTCGAATTCTTGGAGGAAATATTATTTAATTAAAAAGTAATTTATGTTTTAAAAGCTGCATGATACATACGTATATTCGTTTAAGAATATAAACATAAGTACCGTATTTGTCTTTCCTTTTACTGATAAATTTTTTCTTAAGGTCGTGAAGTCTTATGCTACTTTCATTTTATTTCTCTAGTGTAACGGGAAACTCGGTGACAAAATATAAATAACATTTACATGTGGTTGAAAAAGAAAGCTAAATTTCATTTAACGCGTGGCAGCATGTTCCCGAGTACCCCGTTGACACATCTCTGAAGGCTGTCACGTCATTTTTTCTCATTTGCATAGACATAAATAAAGGATAGACGTAACTCGGTGCCGTGTATATACGGAAAGTGCACACACCGTGCAAGCAAATTCATTTATAATGTAAACTCCAGAAAGAACCATCCTTGCATAAAATTAAGTTTAAATTATTAAACAGCGTCTGGTATATTTCGAATGTTCATAGCTCGAGAATAATTTCTGCAACGCTGTGCTAAGTTGAAAAATATTAGCTTTATTATTACATAACATTTCAATATACGTAACCTTAGTCTAATACTTTTTTTTTTAACTTTAAATCCGAAGTACTTTGATTTAGTTTATAAAATTTCTACACAAGCACGGAATGTTATTTCGCATTTTCAAAAAAAAAAAAAATGAAGAAGAAGGAGGATTTTAGAGACAGCTTAAAGTTATTTATGGAATTGTTATGTTTTTTTAAGTTTCCTTAAATTTGAGGCACCAAGTTATTCAGTAAATATTTATGAGAAAATTCAAAATACAAAAGTAAAGTAAAGCCTAAATTTAATCTTAAATTTATCGGAAAAGACCATTTTGTGAATATCAGTTGTCAGAACTAATAGTTGAACACACTTATAAGAAAAAATTTTGATGTTATAGACTAAGGATATTACAATCACATAAACGTTTGTCATTAAAATTATAAAGAGAGAATGAAAAAGAAATAAATCAGTAATTATGATTTTATTCGTTGTGTTTAAAAGTTCATGAATCACTTTTGTTATCATCGTTTTTGTTGTTCCTAATGGCAGATTATAAAGACAACTGCAGAACAAATAACAGTAAAAATAAAATAAAGTGGATAAGTTCACAACTCTACAGTAAAGTCTATAAATCAAATACATGGATAACAAAAAAAATCCGCTCTCATCTAGAACGAATAGATGGTTGTTTTCTGAGTCGCAACACTTCGAGAATAGATCGTACATGTTTGCGCGTAGGTGATACACACAACTGGTATAGAGGAAACGGTCAAGAATTTCTTGTCCGTAGTATTATAGCTAATCACAGTAGAATGACTAGTTTGAGTAACGAGAAATAATCGTTTGATTTTTGGTGTACTAGAATTACCGTTTGTGAGTCTATCTTCTAGCGTACGCAATGATTTACGGATATTTTCATCTGGGTACAAGCACCAGATTATAGAGGAGAGATCTAAAAATTGGATTAGTGGATTCAGATGTGTCTCGTTCTATGATGTAGTATTCATAGGGAGGACATAGACTTATAGATTCTACTTCCACCAATTATTTTCTAGATGTCAGTCGCATATTTTATTCAATGTTTATGCGTCTAGCCTCCACGTTTTTCTAGCTGAATGCAGGTAGCAATTCAAATGGACTCTGTCTGTCTCTTCATTAAGACTGAATGATTTACAAAGGGAGCTTGGGTCAATAACAATGCGATGCAGATGCCTGAAAAGGCTCTTATGCCCGGTAGCAAGACGAAGACAGCCACTGATCTCTCTCTTCACCAAAACGGGATATTTTTTACTATGCCAATCTAACCGCTCTCTTTGTTTATTGCTGAGATTGCTCCAAAGCTGTGGTAGTTCCTAAAAAACAAAATGTATGATTATTTTGTTTCCTTCAGGCTTAGCACGACAGCCCCTGCCCCAAAAATATCAACGAAGTAACCGAAATCTTGAAGTACGGCTTTCTTGCAATCATCAGAACTTTAAAAAATATTTCTGTTTACTTTATTAATTCTGTAATGAGCATCCCAGGTGGTTTAGAGGCTTAAGAACCATCCTATTACGCCTTTGGTCCGGCTTCAAATACTGGCTTGTGCATGGATGTTAATTTGTCCGTCCCTTCATAGGGGGTAACGCTGGCCGCCCACTGGGTGACCGTATAGTAAAATGGCCATAATAACTTCAGACTGTTGCAGTGGACAATGCCTAATGGGCAAGTGCCCGCCCTTTGAAAAAAATATGTAATGACTACTTTATTAACACTTTAACGCGCAGTGTTCCCGCTCTGGGAGCACCAAACTCTGACGTTTTGACCGTTGCCAGTTACGAAGAATAGATTTGATTTCTATAAAAATAGTTGCAGGTGACATAGCTCCACGAGAATCCTTTACTTTTTAGCACGTCATTTCCCGTAAAAAAAATTGTCACGATTATATTTAACAGCACTGACATCTGCTGAAAAATGGAAGAATGCGAGAACAGCTGGATAGATTGCCCAATTCTGAAAAAAGAGGCAGCCGTTGCCATCGCTCGACTTAAGTACCAGCAAGATGGCGGACGATCGAAACGTTCATCGCGTGCCACAGATCTAGAGACCCTTTTTTGACGACAGCTGGCTGTTGCCGGCACAGCGATCTGTCGCACGCGATGAACGGTGGCACGTTCATCGCGTGCCACCGTTCGCGATGTGGCACGCGATGAACGTTTCGATCGTCCGCCATCTTGCTGGTAGTTAAGTCGAGCGATGGCAACGGCTGCCCTTTTTTCAGCATTGGGAAAGGGTTGCGCCTCAAAAGGTTAATTGATTCTTAATTATCCTTCTGTGCAACTGACTCTCCTTGCCTAAAACTTTGCAATGGTAAACTCCGCTAACACATCTATGATGGTTACTTTCCTATTATTTATTTTTTTACAAAATCATCACACGATGCATAGGACGTAAACTTATTCTATAACTGTTTTTGTTGACAGAGGATTACATTCCTAGATCACGGTCCTATATCTATCTATATAAATAAAATATCACTTTTGTCTGTACATTTCTTGGAATTCAAAAACTTTGCGATTTCTATCCGTTTCAAGCACCCGGGAATCCGATGCGACCATCAAAAAAAAAGTTTGTCTGTCTGTCATTCTGTCCGTGACGCTTTTTTTGTTTAAGCATCACGTAAAAACGACTGAAGCGAATGATATGAAATTGGGTGTCATGATAGGTGGTCACTCAACTTAAAACATAGGCGTCGAATTATAAAAAAATCTTGATTAGATTTTCAGATTTTGCGAAAATCGTTTCAAGCTGCGTAAATTTGTGTTCAAGCATCACGTAAAAACGACTGAAGCGAATGATATGAAATTGGGTGTCATGATAGGTGGTCACTCAACTTAAAACATGGGCGTCGAATTTTTAAAAAAATCTTGATTGGATTTTGAGGTTTTGTGAAAATCCTTTCAAACTGTGTAAATTTGTGTTCCAGCATCACGTAAAAACGACTGAAGCGAATGATATGAAATTGGGTGTCATGATAGGTGCTCACTCAACTTAAAATATAGGCGTCGAATTTTTTTTTAAATCTTCATTGAATTTTGAGATTTTGCGAAAATCATTTCAAACTGCGTAAATTTGTGTTCGCACATAACGTAATAACTGCAAAGGTGAAAAAATGATATTTGGTGAAATGATAGGTGGTCACTCATCTTAAACTATAAGCATCTAATTAAAAAAAAATCGATCAGATTTCGAGATTTTGCGAAAATCGTTTTAAAATGCTGAAATTTTGTTCCAGCATCACGAAATAAAGACTGCAGGGAATGAAACGAAATTGGGTGACATGATAGGTTGTCACTCAACTTAAATTCTAGGCTTCCAATTTTTCAAAAATATTGATTAGATTTTGAAATTTTGCGAAAATTATTTCAATATGCGTAAATATTCGTTCGCTCATCGTCTCATCCCATAATTACGACTAAAGCGAATGAAATGATATTACTTAGTTACTCTCTAACCTGTAATATTTTAACAATATATAAAAATTATAACTTCGCTTTCTTTACTCTCGACAACATACTACATCCATTCTGTGTACTCCTACAATGCTGACGAAAGTTCTTGATTTTTGGACATTTGCATTCACTAATCCGTCAAGGACGGGTACTTCAGCTAGTAAAGAAAATAATGTTGTAAGTTTCATTCTTACTTCGGTAAGAAATTAACAGAGTGAACTGAGTGATCTTACGGAACCAGGTGAACTTTAACCTTTCACTTTTAATGATTTCTTTTACGGCAGTCAAAAATGTGACGTACTGAATTAAAAAATGAGATTGATAAAGTCTCTCGATAAATATTTTTTCTGGTGATCCGTGGAGGATGTAAATATTAAAGTTATTTTTTAATCTTTTAATGGGTTGAATCATGTCAATTGGATTAAAGCACAATTATTATCGAATTTTTAAATATTTCGTGAGTATTAAATTAACCATTTACAGGATAATGTTTTCAACTGGGACTATCAAATTAAAAATTTCTTGAAAAATTATATTTTATTGATATTGACTTGAAAAAGTCAGCGGATATAGTTAAAAGATGACTTTTTGAAATGGAATTTGCATTCTATCATTAGTGGGACACTGAATTAAAAAATCCTAAAAATAGCCATTTTCATAAATTTTTACGGACCTATCTTGAAACACCCCCTCCTCTTCCCCCTTAAAACTTAATTCATGTCTTTACTTAATTTTAAAAATAAACCTTTTTTTTATTCTTAATATTTAACTAATTATTTAAACTACCAATAAAAGTATAGTCATAGCCCCCTAGATGTATAGTTAGAAATGACCAATGTTCCAAATTGAGAACACAATGAAAACTGGGAGTACAATCAGTGGCGGATTAATGCAAGTTTGTCGGGGGGGGGCGGTTAGTCTGTCGGTGGTGGCGGTTAGTTAGAAGATTGACATATACATCCATTTTATGGAAGTAAAATAGAATCTTTTACATTAATTTCTCTTTTCTCAGAGGGGGGAGTCGCCCCCTACGCTCCCCCCCCTTTTAATCCGCCGCTGGGTACAATATTTTTTTCTCAGTTAAATGACTAATATCCTAATTAACGCATTAGAAGTTAAAATATGCAAAACACTAATTTTAAAATATGCCTGCTTCTGAATTCGGTCTGTGAAAGTTTAGAAGTGTTTGTTATAATCGTCCTTTTCTCAATGAGCGCCTTACAACTAGCGAAACAATAACTACTCCCATGTTAATATATCCCGGCGTAGTTTCAACAGAAGAGACTACCTGAACTTTTATTTTGGTTTCTGTTGTTATTTATTTATTTTATCTTCAGCGTTCTTTCAGAAAATGCATTTTACAAGCATTTCAAATGAGATAAAAGGAAAACTGACAAAAGACATAAATCTTTATGCTTTTTCTCCAGGTTTGTACGCACCAGTGTAAAGTTGTTTTATTCGTTTGTTTGTTCAATACAGCGCAAACATAAACATGGATCTAATTCCCTGAGGAATAGATAACCAAAATGTCATTATTTTTATCAAATGGCTGGTGACATTTATTTTGATGCATTAAAAACATTTATAATATGGTTGTAGTCATAATTCTTTCCTTTTCTCTTGTGTGGGTGAGTACCTTTTATAAGTTCATTTTTTAATTTTTATTTAATAAGTCACCTTCTCATAAATTTCTTCCTACTTAAAAAAAGAAGGGGGAGGGGGACAAAATTATGCACTTAAAATTTGCAACTATGTGTTTTTAGGAATTCATACATAAAATACATTTGTACTGCTACAAATGTTTGGCGTGACCCGCTCTTTTGGGGATTAAACTAGGCTAAAATTCGTATTCTAAGCTTCAGGTAATTAAAATTGTATTTTTTTGCATGAAAATCGGTTAACTGGAGCGCGAAACAGGGAGTTTCCCTTGTTTAACCTAAAATTCCCCATATAGAGGCTATCGCTTAGCTGACTTCAGTTTTGGAAACTTATTTTTGGCGCCAAATTTGGCGATTTTTACAAAATAAAATCAAGATTGGCGACTTTTGGCACAATTTTATTAATGGAGCCTGTAATGTTTTCGTATTACGCAACAGACTAGTATTACTCAATTGCATTTCTATTACGCAATCAAAATTCGCAATCGATTAAGATTTCTCTAACGAGAGAATCTCTGGAATGTTCGTGAAACGTTGGCGTAGAATATAAAAGAGCCGGATTGCTCTAGAGGATTTCAGTTGAGTGAATGCTCGTAGTCAGTTCATTTTGAGAGCATAAGGCTCTGTTCTGTGTGCTTTTGAAAGCGACCCATCCCTTCTTTTTAGAAGCTTATTTTTGAAAGCTATTGTTGACTTCTTTATTGCTGAATCCTGAGGAAATGCTAATAATTTTCCTCGAGAATTTCCACTGAATTTTAGCCTGCGGAAAAATTTTAATAATTTGTGTTAAATACAGAATCCGAGAAAGCTTCTATGTTAAGCTGGTTGCTATAAATAGTTTTATTGCTTATTAATTCCTATGAATTGTGTACAGCAGATTGTTTGTCAAATACTAGAATAATAAAATTTATGTTTCGTCCTCCTGACAGCTGGATTGTTTTCTAAAACTTTCCACCTACACTGGACTTTTAAACTACGATCCCGAAAACTAAGAAGAGTTTTCTGCAACAATATTAAAAAAAGATACACTGTTAAAAATAATCTACTTAAAAACGAATACTTCCCTGTACTCGTACTTTTTAACCACATTTGCGTCATAAACGAGCACATGATATGCTTTAAATATTAATGCAACTAAAAAAATTGAGTTCATGTATTGCTTAAACTTAAGAGTAAAGTACTCGGAGCTATTAGAAGATAACAGAGTACTCAAAAATGAGTACATTTTGCTTATTTCTAAGTAACTCTTTTTTACAGTGTATTTCATTAACAATGTACTTTTATAACTCACTTATGTTTTTGCCATGCTAAAAGTGACGGAGCGAAGAAACTGCTGAGCTGAAAGAAAAATTCATGCCTTTCAGTCGGAAAACTACAAAAATCATATTTTCTTATTTGCTGCTCCTTTTCATTGCATAATTTTTATTCGTTTGGCATCGAAAAAAAGAAGGGAAATAGATTTCAATCATGCTTTTTTTTAAGGGACGTTGTTGTTTTTCCCTTTCCGGAGTGAATCTTCTTCCACTCAAAACATTTCAAGGATGTAACAAGAAAGAAAGATGTGTGTCGTATTTCACACCATTTAAGATAAAAGAATTTTTTAAATCCTACTACACAGTTACGCTGATCCCTGACTCACTGACACTCAAACAATTCCGGGTAACCACTCCAAGATAAAACTTTCACCGTCATTACTCGTAAAAGATAAAAAGGTTCAGCACAAAAAGCCCGATAACATTTACACCGTTTGTACGATCCACTGGAAATTTTTCATAATTATGTGGAAAAATGTAGAAAAAAATCTGCGTTTTTCTCGCGCCCGTTAGAATTGCCTCCACAGCAGGCTTTGACTTCTTGTTATTAATATTCTGTAAGTTCTGGGATAAAATATAAAATATACTGAAAATAAAAACTTATAGTTAGTTTTCATTTTTATATGTTTGACCAATATTTTAAAGATTGCAGTTAATGCGGTGGAAAAATCTAATTCATTTTTCACGTATTGACATGAAATTATGATGTAATGGAACTTTAAAATATAGATAAACATATAAAGGCTTTCTGAATTTGAATACAAACAGAATGTTCTGGGAATTTTTTATTATTTTCTTTACTCATTTCATTTATTGACCGATTTTTCATACAAAGACTATCAGTTGTGTGTTCTTGTCACTCATGTTCCGTTGTTCTGTTTACCTTTGATTCGTAATACTAATTTATCCTATCAGACATTTTATTCTAAATATTTCAAATCAAATTAAAACGTACCAAATTTTTAATTAACTTTCCGTGAATCACTTACATTTTGTTAAAAAATATACAGCTGTATTTTTCACGAATTATTTAGAAAAGTGAACAGTAATTTTACATTATGGCAATCTCAAAAAGTTTCTTGCATAAACTATTGAGCTAAAGATTTTTGATTTACAAACTTATGGGTACTTCAATCAACACAGCCGAACGTCCCAAAAGCAATATAAGCTCGTGCCACCCGTTCGTGAGTTAAGGACTTCAATCATTTATATCAATTCGTAAAATTTAACAACGAAGTATTCTCAACATTAAAAACTTTAGCCATGTATAATTATTAGTAAAATGTCTCGTATAATCATTTTACTAAATCTACTCATTCCTGATATTAAAATTCAAAATAAACTGTAAAACTTTACTTAAAGTACATTACGAAAGATAAATTACAAGTGCTTGCTCAGTTTGTTATGACACACAACGACCATTCTATGTACATGAAACTTAAAACACGTTAGATTAAATAATCAATAAATTTTAACTGCTGCCACAATGAATATAAGAATTGGCATCTTTCTCTCTGATAACTGAAATTCAGTAACTAAACTAAAAGAATTTTTTATTTGTTTATGAAAGTGGTGCACAATTATCATTAATTATTTCTGAAATATTACTTCATAATCCTACAATTTTGTGTGGTTTAGTATAGTTTATCTTATCTCGGTCCTTCATCATGAAACCTTTTGTATTAAATAATGATAGTTAATAGATTTCTACTGTAGTTTATTCAAAAAATTACCAATTCCGATATTCCGAACTTCGTGACGGTGTCACTAAATATACGAGAAAATTAATTTTTAAGCAATGCATATCGCAAAAATGTCTTAGTTTTAATCATGAAGGTAAGTTACTTCAGAATTCTAGACATTCAAATTTCTAATGAATATCAGGCACAAATTTTTCGCCTGTTAATACAAGATTCGCTCATGCTTCACGTTATTTGCTTAAAACATGATTAATAAAAAAAATAATAATCAGTGGATAAAATAATAATGATAATAATTTATAAAAAAAAATAATTGTAAGTGGATTTTTCCTTCAGGATATTTTTGTGAAACAGTACGAATATGATAAATAACACCATTATAACAGATATTACGTCATGTTGCTTTCAGGAAAAGGAAAAATCGCTCAATATTCATCGATAATGTAATACTTTCCTATTGAATTTCCGTTGATGTAAGCAGCTTTGCTATTACACCCATCGTCTGGCGTCGTATATCCTATTTGGATCTTTTACCAATCAACTTCAAACAACGAAGCATCCATTGATTAAATGCTGCTAAACCAATTCATTAATAATTCAAAACATTTTTAACAAATATTTTTAAGTAAAATCAACAGTTCAAAATCTATTACCCTATAATTTGCTAGTTGATATTAAACCTACAATATCAATCATTAAACTATTTCTGAAATTCGTAACCAAAAAAATTCCTTTGTAAAATGTTTTATATAACTATTCATTATAAAAAAAAAATGTTTCTTCTAAAATTTTATTAGTTTTGTACCAACTACACGTATTAAAGAGCACGTAATAGCAGTTACTTTTCTTACGTGACTTAATTTCCGGTGATAAGATACTTCAGTCGTTAATAAAGGTCCGGTAAACCCGATTCAGAAAGCAGTGGTTGAGCCTTAGATTTTAATATCTTCAAAAGGCTGGAAAAGACTGCTATAAATAGTCATGATTCACGTAGTGAGTTATGCTGATTTTCAGTAGATTTGGCATACAGAAGCTTTCGTTCACTTCTTGTTCGCCAATTTTAATTTCACGGGGGACAGGCAACCGACCTATTTGGTTCACGGTTTGTTTTCAGCCTGTACTCTAACTACTTATTTATTTTAAACTTTTCAGGATTGGTTACATTTATAAAGATAACGTAAATGGCAATGACTGCAAAAAAGTAATAAAATATTTACAAAAAGTCGCTCAGGTGGTTTAGCGACTATCAAAGCATTCTATCACGCCTTGGGTCCAGGATTGATACCCGGCTTGACCTTGGGTGTTAACTCGTCCGTTCCGTCATATGTGGTAACTTTGGCTGCCTACCAGGATGCCTATATAATAAAATGGCAAAAATGGGCCTTAGTAGTAACAAATGCCTGATGGACAAGTGCCCGCCCTTAAAAAAAATAATATTTACAAATATTAACTTGTCATTCAAGGGATGACTTTTGGGACGTGTGAAACCTTCTCCAACTGTTTCTAATATCTTTTGCCACCTACTAAGAGCCATTTTTTTTCAGATCCTGCTGAAACTTAAATTTACAATGCGGGGTACCCTACTACTTCTTTATCAAATAAAATGGTCCTAATACCAGATTTTGTCCTGTTATGTTCATCTGCGTAGTTAAAGTTTTACAGAAATATACTGAATTGCATCACTTTGTGTGTCAAGTCCTTAAAAAAATATGAGCTGCTGTCTATCTATTGATAACAGCACTGAAAACAATAATACTTCCTTAATCATATTAAGTACATCTTAATGATACTGATTTGAGGAATTCCACTAATCATCAGGTCTTTCCTAATGAGGATTCTCTTTGTTCTTAAATTAAAAATATATGTATACAGAGATTAATCAAAAACTAAAACTGGATCTCGAATATATTAATTTGGTTAACTAAACCTTAGCCTACACGTTACCAAACTTACAAGCCCCTATTTCACAGAAACACAAGTATATGCGGAATTTCATATTTTTAAATCTTTATAAAAAATATTTTTTACGAAAAAAATGTTTTCCCCTCTATAGCGATTCGCATAACTAATTAGAACATATCTTTTTATACAACTAACGGTATTAAAAACTTGAAATGTTCATGTATTTACTTTATCCTTATACAAAGTTCATTTTGTTTTTCTCTTATTTTGAATAATTTTGCACCTTGGAAGTAATTTACTTAAAATTCGATAATTAGACCCCGCATTTTTTAACATGGGTGTTTAAATGGAAAACAACTTAATCAATTTATTCGAAACTTGTGTAACTTTTGACCGTTACTTTGAAATTTTTCTCCAACTTTCAAAATATACTAATTAGGCTCTGAAACGAATTGAGTTTTAATTAAATCCATAACTTAAAATAAACAAGAAAACTTTTTACTTTGAGTTTAAAGATAAGGCTTAAGGCTGAATTTCAGAGAGAACTGCTAAGACTTTTTAAGCCTAAAAAATCATTTTCTTTTAATTTTTATTTAAAAAGTACTATTAAATTATGATAAGTTTTATCAAACTAGATGTGTATAAGTGATGCATTTAATTTCAAACATTTGAAAACATATTTTCGTCTGAAAAAAAAAATCCTCTAACGATATTCTTTACAAAAATGCACTCTTGTTCTATTTGCAAATAAGAAAAATTCCCTCCAATTTAAATAATTCATAAATAAAATAGTAATAAACCTTGAATTTGCGTGTGTTCTTTGTTAAATTTCAGTCAATAGAATAGTATAAATGGTTTTTCATTAAGAGTAATAGAATTTAAATTTAAACTGAAACCATAAAGATTCGACACATTAGTTTTCGCTTTATTGTGAAACTTGGTCAATGAAGGTTTGTTCGGAGAGTGTACCGTACACACATAAATGCCCACTATGGCTTTGTTTATCCTGACGAGGCCTATTTTAGGTAATTATTTGTAGTAATTTTTTAATTATCGGGAGAATTGAAGATCGGAATGATGATCCTCCAATCTGTATTGAATATTTTGGCACCTAGAAGTAAAAATTAAATAACCATAACACAGTGGCGGCTCGTGGGATACAGCAAGTACAGCCGGGCTGCACTTGCAATTATCAGCACATACATAAAAATAATTTATTCTACTAATTTTCCTAAATTCAGATTAGAATTGTGGAATTCCTACGGTAAATTAAAAAAATCTCCGAAAACAAACAAACAAACAAAAAAGTATTGTGGCCGGATCGCTCATTCAGAAAAAAAGCACTTTAATCTTCCCGCAATTCAATTGGGAAAATCTTTGGTTCAGACCAGAGCGCTGAAAAGAAAATTGGCAGCACCGTTGCCTTGACAACGACTACGTAAGCAGCCTCTCCGGCATAGGGAGTATGCAGCTGATACAGCCGATCAAAGATTTTCTAACGGCGGATGAACTTGAGAACTCGACTAACTGATTGGCTCGCACGAGAAGTGAGGGAGGGGGTAAGGAGAATATATGTTCGGAAAACTCTCGACTTTATATTGTTGAATTTATCAAGAAGGTAAGCCTGAATAGACGCTTATGAATGGACAATGACCCATCAAAGCAGTATTGTTTTTAAGTAAGCAAGAACTGGCATTTAGAGGACATGGCGAGCGAGAAAATTCTTTAAAAATGGGAAATTTTAAAGAGCTTTAAAAATTATTGATATCTGAATTAAAACAACGCTTTTTTATGGGGACATCACTGACCGATTCGCATGTTTAAAAGAAAGGAGGATTGATTTGACTTATAAAATATAAGTAAGTTTTCTTTTCTTTTTCTTTTCTTCTCAAGTTATCGTTACAAAAGAAAATTCTAAGGAAACTTCGAATCAGACACGGAATAATGCAATTTTGAGGATAAGAGCGGCTGGTTGAAATTTATGTCCATTTTATGGAAGTAAAATAGGAACTCTTATATTTTTTATGTAATTTCTTTTTTTTTCCCGGTGAGGGCTTTCGAATTTAGTAACAAAGATTTTCCAATCCTGTCCGGAGGAAAGGGGGGGGGGCTCATATGCTTCCGGCTGCACTAACAGTTTTGACCACGGGCCGCCACTGCCATAACATTAGACAAGAAACCAGAAGTCCTTATTTTGCTACGTCCAATTTAATGGAATCAGTGCCCCGCAGTGATCTGCGCACTAAACTTCGTTCCCATTAAGAACACGGCATGTAAAGAGCAGTAAGGTATGTTGACTAAATTTCTGGACCCATTTCAAGGCCCTACCAGTGGCATAGCACTAGCGCTTTGAACTGGGAAACGGAAGGTGCCTGGTTTAAAACCAGGTCGCGTCTGCCGATCTAAGCGCTTAGAATTTTCCGTGGTTTTCACCAAAACCTCGCGTAAATACGGGTTAGGACCTCTTAGAAAGTACCCCACGGGAGGCAATGCCACCTCCGGCGTAGTACACATTTTGAGTGCCATCATAAAAAACGATGTTGAAACAGCAAATGACTTTAGCCCAGTGCATAGTGACATTTTTCAGATGGGCGATGAATGTGTCAAGTATTGTAAATTCGTCATTTTAAAGCTGTGAAAAGATCTTGCATTTTCGTGAATCCATTGTTGTTTTGTAATCTAGCTACTGTGGGACATATGATTGCTCCATTTGGAGTCGTTGAACTGTTAATTTGGGATTTTTGCACAGGCGTTATTGTTATTGCACTAATGTTTACATGCACTAGCTGCTGCCGATCGCAGTGTGGAAATGGCGTCGATTTTGGTACCCGCATATGTTGGCGTATTATATAAGTAGATATAAATCACGAGTTATATAAATAATCCTTACAGCGTTAATTCAAACGGGGAATTATGCAAATATTCTTCGCTGGTCATTTTGCCAAATAGTTCTTTACTTAGCTAGAAGTACATGCCATTTAATTCTATATTTCAATGTGTGTTTTATTTATACGGCAGTTGGCAGTCTCCCATAACTCTGAAAATTATATTTATAAATGCAGATGTTAGTTCCAAAATTTTGGATATTAAGGGTGTCTACTTAATGTTATTTTAAAAATAAAAGCATTTTAGCTATGTTTAGTTAATTATTTCAGTTCAAAATAGTTAAATGTTGCACGAGAATTAAATTCGTCGAAGCTATGGTAATTAGAGCATTTGTTGTAAGCAAATATATTGAATAATATATGAATGTACGTGAATACCCAATAATTAAGGGTTTTAATAAAATATGTGTGTATATTTCCAGATTCATACTATCATGTAAAATTCTAACTGAAGATGAAAAACGGTTTTTGATGTTGCACTAAAAATGCACTAAAATAAAACCATTAAATGTTAAAGTTTTCCATTTAAAGGGAACAAACTATACATTTTTCCTTTTTAAAAACTGCAGTAGAAGGAAAATTACTAATCATATTTAGACGAGAAATTTTAAATTCAAAAACTTTCATGTTGATGAAAATTTAGTTTCTCTCAAAACTTTATCCTAACGAACTTTGTTAATGTTTCTGCATATTTTACGCTTAAAAAAGGGGGAAGTACTTTTTTTTTTACTTTCACTTCATCTTGCGTTTAGCGTATCAGTACTTAACGTTTACTGGGCAAGATCTTTAATTACAGAGGATAAAATTTATTATTTCTTTACAACAAAATTTTCTCCGTTATTGATTTTCCACTTTTGCATTGCATGGTGCTGTAAAATGCATTTTCTGAATAAATATTTAATATAACTCGAATGTAAAATAACTAAATAAATGAACCAACTTGAATTTTAAGACTTCATTTGCTTATTATGCTGAAAACTTATACTTGATTCTCAATAAGTCTTCAGACATGCTATACTTTTAAATAACTTATAAATATCCAAGCAGGGAAAAATTTTATGTTACAAAAAACAAATTGGTAAAACAACAATTCGACTTCTTATGCTGTTATATTTATTTATTCATTTTCTTAATTTTGGGAATACATTTTCTTCATTATTACACAAGTTAGTCATAATTAAACCATAAAACCTTAGAGCTCAGCTTTAAATATCACCTTGCCAGCCAGTTGTAAATACACAGAGTGGTTTCTTATCATACTGACAAGCTCAGAGGGGTATTAGCTGAGCTCATGTGGAGCATAAATCAACATAGGAACCCTGTCCGGTCTCTAACCATTTTAAAGTTATTGCGGATGAAATAGATATCTGAATCTTTAAATATTGTTCATTTGTGAATTTAATAAGCAATCTCTACAAAAAAGAAGGACATGTTTAAGAAAGAACGAAAAGAATCCTTTAAAAAATATCATCTCAGTTGTACTACAATATCTAAATTTAATGGCGAGTTACAAGCACTGAAACGGTAAAAAACATGCAAAATCAAACATTCACCAAAATATTTAATCGGCGATTCTGCAATCACCGTCTTGGCTACAATAGGCAAAATTTACTAAAATCTTGTACATTTCAATTGCTTTTATTAAGCTAACAATGAATCGCAGCAGTTGGTTCAGGAGAAATGAAGGCAAACGTGCTTGTCATAACCGTTGAATTTCACGTTCTTTGAAAATCAATTAGCTTCACCTCCTGAGCTTAAAATTTACTTTTAGCCCTATTTGTACGCATTATTTATAGCTTATTTATTACATAGATAGGAAATGTGTTTTATGCATATAAATATGGTCAAAAAGAACAACTAAGCTCAGGAGGCGGAAGGCGCCTGATTTTCAAAAAACATAAAATTATATGATTATGACAAAAATTTGGCTCAATTTCTCCTGAATCAGACAAAGGATATCGTTCCTGGTTAACTTATTTTAAAGCTATTGGAATGGACCAGATTTTAGTAAATTTTGTCCATTGTAGCTTAGACAGTGTTTGCATAATCCTCTATTAAATATTTTGGTAAGTGTTTCATTTTGCATTTTTTTCATTGTTTCATCGCTTGCAATTTAATTTAAATTTAGATATTTTAATGCAATTGATGTTTTGTCATAGAATTTTGTCTGTCCTTTCTTAATATGTCCATTTTGAGTAGATTGTTTAATAAATTCACAAATGAGCGATATTGAAGGATTCATAGATTTTCCATTTTGTGCTCAGGAACTTTAAAACTGTTAGAGATCGGACACGGCTCCTGTGTTGATTTATGCTCAACAAGAGCTCCACCAATACCCCTCTGAATTTGCCGGAAAATAAGAAATCATCCTGTATAAATATTCATTTGATTGTTAAAAATGAAATGCAGCTGCTAAAAAAGTGTTAAAATGTTTATTAATTGTTAATTAACTTACCCAGCAAACACAAGCGTTAAGGACCACTTGTGGCCACTGCTGGCAAGCCTTAAGTATCTCTTATGGGCCACTTGTATGCTGCCTTTATGGCACCATTAATAAAATGATCGCCGGCAAGTTTAAGGAGCCTTAAGTGCGGCCCTCTTAAGGGCTTATAAGAAATTGCCTTCACTTATGTCTCGTATTCCTCTGCCATAGGTGGGCGTTTTAATATATTATTAAGGCTAGCCTTAACTACCTGCAAAGCCTCCAATGTACCTGAAAGTGTCGGATTGCCTAAGTAGAAACTGAAAAGGCACTTCGGTGGTTACGACACAATTGCCACTCTTGCCTTAACTGCGATGGTAGAGCGATTTTTACGGCTATTTAACTTTCCAATGCCAGTTAACTGTGTAAATTTTATATTTTCTTTACAAAAAAATATGTAAATTATATAGGATAGCTATGAATTGATAGTTCATTTTTTAAATAGTAGTTTGTACATGATACGGTGCTTACTTTTCACAGAACATTCTTTATATCCCAGCTCTAAACCTACACCTAAATAAAAACCACCTTGTGCATATGTTATACAAACGATTTGTTTTTATATTCAGTCTCTCAATTTTAACATTTTCATCGCTCATAATAAATTTATTCTAACAACACACATGCAGAATACTGAAGACGCAAATGAGAAATTTTTTGTTTGGCTAATTTACAATTTTTGGCACATGCTAATGTAATCCAAGAAAATATGGCGAATCAGTCAGTTTAAAATTTAATTGAAATCTTCGATTCAAATCTCAGATTACTTAGATTTGATTCAAGAATCTTCGAGTGATTCAAATCTTTAGTAATCAGAGTTCCAGAGTTAGGATTAAAAAACGTGTCAGCTAATGTATCTGTATTTTTAATTTTCCACCATTAATAACGTCTCTACGAAAACTTATCTATCCAATAAATTATTTAAATAAAGCAGTAAAATTTCTGATTTTCTGGATCTACTTAATTCTTATTGTAAATTATGTCTAGAACCGATACATCTTCCATTCAATGTTAACCATCATATTTAACCTGTGAAAAAACTCGAGGTATCACAAAAAGTTTATGTTTTTACAAATCAGGTCTGTTAAAGTTTATATAGTTATTAATGAAAACCGAAATGCTGGCAAAGTGTGAGAAACTATTTACTTATGTGGTGGCGATCTAATTTTCTTTCTGACTTGATGCTAAATTATTCCGATACTAATCAATAAATACCGTGATTACACATATTAAAATGTGGTGACTGTATGAAAAAAAGATAAATTCATCATTTTAACAACATCTCTTTCGAATCTTTATATTATCAAATTTTATTTGAAATTTAAAAAACTCTCAGATTAATTATTTTATATATCTACAGTAAGCTGTAACATAATAACGAAAATTTTCTAAGTAAGTCTTTTGTGTGTGTGTGTTTGTGCTTACGTGAGTGAGAGAATATTTCTTACTTTACAAAGTGCGAGTCTTGTACCACTTTGTGTTCAAATCTAAAACTCTGTGTGGCTATCCTTCAAAAATATTCGTCTATTCAAATTAAGCTCATACTCCCAGACTATTAATACTAAATATGTGGACCATCTACAAGGCTGTAACTTAAAAAGCGTCACTATTTTGGTCGAATTAGTCAGGTGTCACTGCAAACAACTGGGGACACATTAGTAATATGTTCAGGATGAGATCCTGCTGATTGAATGGAAGAAATCGAAAGGCACATTCGAAAGCAAAGAGGGCCGATCAAAGAAATTGTGCGTTTTTTCGAAATATTTATTGCAGTTTTACTCCCTATGTTATGAGAGTTTATACCTTTGTTACACTTCTTATTTTCTTACTTTCTATTCAGAAAAAAATATTAATAATTTGTATTCCGTATCTTCTAATAATATTTCTCAAAAATTTTTATCAATACTGTATCAAACAACCGACAAAAGTGCCATCTGGTGTCGGCTAAAATCATGAAGCTTGACTACATGGTACTACAGCATAATTACTTGTCAATAAATACTATCCTCATCCATTAAAATTTGAGCTTTATAAATTCTCTGAGCTCCAACAGTTTAATTATTCTTTTACCGGCTGCTTGAATCGTGAGGTTGAATACGTTCGAAATTTCAGAAATCAAACTGTGAACTGAATATCTTACTTTTCATATTATATAATTTATTTTTAAAAATTAAAGCACTGCTTTGTTCTCGTTTTTCGCCGAGTTGACTGAATATTAGACAAAAGTATTAATAAGTCACTGTGCATTCTTTTTTTTCGAGAAATCAGCTCTGCTCTAATTCATTCCAACACACTTTTTTGCTTTATAAGGCTTTCGCATCTCCAGGAATTCTTTCCATTAATTGCACTTCTTTCTCGTTTCTCTGATTCTTTAGCGCCCGGTTTCTTTCTTTTGTGTCCATACGCGTTTAATTCTTCCGCTAAAGAATCGAAGCAAAAACAACTGATATTAACCCAGTGCAAACATTAGCAAAACCCTTAACGACGTTCTTCACAAGAACGTCGATTTCCAGCCAGCAACACTGACGTTCTTGCATTTTGGTGAAACAGAAAGTAAAACAATATTACCACTGTGTGGATTTTTTTTTTTCGTTAATTCTGCTAACTTATATGCATTTTTTCTATTGCAATTGTACCAGAAATTACGTTCGTTCATTTGTATACCGCGTAAAGAAAGCTACATTTTAGTTCTCGTACGGGTAAAATGTTGCATATCATGATAACAAGACTATGTCACTTTTCTGAAGTACTCTATACATGGCGTGGAAATATTCGTCATTTGTATAATGTATTTTCTTTCATCGAGTGCTAATTATAAGTTTCTATAGTTATACTAGCTTGTTATGCTGAAACCTCTTTAATGCTACCTCCGTGGTCAAGGATCGGTCATGGAGGTGTAGAAATCAATAAAATTAAATACTTTTGCTATTGGGTATGAAAAATATTTTAGAGTATTGAAAATTTGAAAATTCATTTAGAACTTCATCAACCATGGAGTAAATGCCAACGAGTTTGTGCAGTGTCTAAAGAACTATTCTACCGCATCACGGGTCCGGGCTGGCTTCCCAGCATGGCCTTTGGGGACATTTCCTGGAGGCAACGCTAATCCTGCTTCTAGGTGCCTCCATTATAAAGTGACCAACCAGTATTTACGGCCTTGGTAATGGCCAAGACCATATGCAAACGGCAAGCGTCCGCCATTAGAAAAAAAAATGGTGTAAAACTTCGTGTTTTAAGAACATAGTCACAAGTAGCGGAGTGCAAACTGGGCGTGCACTCAAGGTACCCTGTTAAGAAGGGCTCCAAAATCAGTTATGCTTCCATGAGAGAGGAGGCGCCTTAAGTAATGTTTATCGAGGATGATGCAATTGAGTTTCTGCTCTTTTTGAGGATGAAGTTTGTGTGTGGCTCCAAAACTACAT
This sequence comes from Cheiracanthium punctorium, assembly GCA_038373885.1. Taxonomy (NCBI): domain Eukaryota; kingdom Metazoa; phylum Arthropoda; class Arachnida; order Araneae; family Cheiracanthiidae; genus Cheiracanthium; species Cheiracanthium punctorium. The sequence goes on along the minus strand of JAWZYV010001432.1, from coordinate 314,516 downwards.
TTAGTAGATGTTAGCCGTTTCCAAGGGAAAGCATGCCACTATTTAAGTCTCCCAACATTTGTTGAGGAACTAAATATTTAAGTGAATTTCTGAGAAGGGCTGCTCTAAACGACAAATTTTATGACGCTAGCTACCCTCTCTTGTAAGTGCGACAACAGTTCCTGCATACAATAAATATGTCAAAACTCCCATAAAACCGTACGATTAAAAAATAAAATTAATGAATTTTTGTTTTTGTTGTATTAATTTACGTTATCCATTGATATTTTTTCCTAAATTAGAAAACCCCAATAAATGGTGGACAAACTGTGAAATCCCGGTAGAAAAAATAGGAAATTGTAATTTTGGTTGCACGGTAACTGAAAGAAACTAGAGGATGCTTCAGTACAGCGTTTACATACTTTCAGGAGAGATAGAGTATACCAAGAAGATTCAGAATCACATAGCAATGCGGTGTCGGAAGCGTCATTTTCTGATATCTGTTAATAATCACTTTGAAAGTAGTGTTGAAGTGTGCGTCTAATTTCTTAAACGAGTTAATAATCAATGGGCTTTTTTCCGGCAATTTTATCAATGTAATGAAAGAAAAAAATCTGAATTAACCATTTTTATTAAGTGCAATCGGTGAAAGATGGATTAGTTTTTGAAAAGCCAAGGTCGGAATGTTTACAATTACTTGAACACTTCTTCTAAAGTAATTATTAACAGGTGCATGAAGACAGGCGCATAGCCAGGAAAATTTTTCGGCGGGGGATGTGCTCCTGGAAAAAATTTCGGGGGGGATATGAACTTATATCTGTATAAATAGACGGAATTTCATCACTAATTCAAAAATTTCGGGGGGGGGATATATCCCGATATCCCCCCCCTGGCTACGCCCCTGCATGAAGACGACGTTTCCGATCCCACATTGCTGTGGGATTCTGAACCGTCTTGGTGTACTCTATCTCTCCTGAAAATTTCTAAACTCTGTACTGTAACACCCTGTATATGTATATTAAGTACTAAATATATTCAAACGTTGTACTTTGTTTGATAAAATTCAAATTAGCTCTCAAATTATGGCTCAAGAAATTAATTCAGAAAATAAAACATAATGAATGTATGAAGCATTTCAGTTAAAACATAATATGTATACCAATAAAAAGTAAAAAATAATACAGAAATGTAAAAAGCATAGCAACCTCTTTTTGAATATACTAGAGTTATTTGATTTTAAAAAGAAAAAAAATGCGATTATTTATCTCCCATGTTCTGGTTTTATTAGTCCTCGAGTATTGAAAATTACGCTGTTACCACAAACTGAATTGCCACTTCCTCAGTTCATTGTTAATATGTATACCAGCCATTATCAAGGCATGACATTTTAATATATCCTTCCTAAAAAATAATGTTGTATACGAGAAAAAGGAAAAAATACGTTATAATCACGCCTAATAGAGTTACTTAAAATTTTCCTTAACAAACTACCAAAAAAAGTCTTAGGAAAACAGAAACGTTTGATGAGCCAAAAAAAAAAAAGAAATAATTATTTTGGAAAGATATAAGCAGTTCATCCTCATCAACTAAAAAGAAATTATGAGCTAATCCTGGGTTTTTTTAAGTACCAAATAAAAGGATTTTGTTGAAGCACTCCAACTTACAAAGAATAAAAATTGCTTTCATATTATGCACTTGAGCCATAACTCGGTTTTAATCGTTGGCGGTTTCTATGCTGCGATTGCTCGTTAATTTTTAAGAAAAAAAAGGCAGAAAAGGAGAATTTAAGATGATCCTAAGACGAAAAAAGTATCAAAAAATATGTAAGTTATAACTGTGTTTTTAGTCTTCATTTATTTAAAGACTGGTACTCTTTATACACTTCCATGATGCAGCTTACTGAGGTTATCCCCATAATCTTGCTAAATGGTGGCCGTTTGGATACTATAAACGATATATTGCCAAATTAGTCCCAAAAAATAAGTTTACAAAGCTGCTTTCAGCTTATTCATGTGTATTCGACGTAATATTATCTAATTTTGACCACTGAGAATTTAAACATCATAAACTAGCAAATTAATTCACGAATTTGTAAGCAATATGCTACGAATTTTGGTTGTTTCACACAATACCTTAGTGAAATAGTATCTGAATTTTCATGTTGAAGACATACTATATGTACGTACAATAAACACAATTGCGTTGGAAAGTGTATTATAATAGATGCATTCGGTATGATTTATCTTTCTTACATTTATTGTAGTTACATTTATTATAAGATTTGCACACTACCTTTCCTCCAATCTTATTCTTCATATCAAACAAACTAACACGATAGTAATTTTGCTGTAGAATAGTCATTCTAGCACGTTTCTCACCCTTTCAAAAACTTCTTTTTTGTTGCAGTTTGTGAAATTTCAGTTTATAAAAATACCCTTAAAATGTTTATTCAAGTTTCCTTTATTGCCTTGTATGAAGTAAAAAGAAGCATAGTAATCGAGAAAATTTTCTTATTCAGATTTTTATGAAAGAAATCGATTTTGACTACCTCTAAATTTATTTTGAAGAGTTTTGCGTGACGTCTTAAACATACGAAGGTGTGAGTTCGTACATAAACATGTACAATCCATTCTGACAATACCAATCGCCAGTCCATTTTGACCAGGGTTTTTATCTTGTCGTCTGTGCGTATGTGCGTAACTCAAAAACTATTAGTCGTCGAATGTTGAACTTTTTTATTTAGGATTGTTGTAACATCTACTTGTGCACTTCTTTTTTTTGGTTGAAACCCACTGGATAGTTTATTTACTGGGCCACCCGAAAAATTTCAATTCATTGAGATGTATGTATATATTCAATACATATTGTCCGTAATCAATCATTGAGACATGCCCAAAATCTTGCAAACATTCATCAATCTTTGCGTATCTTGCCGAAAGTTTGCCAAATTTGGTGCCGAAAATAAGAATGTATCTGGCTTAACTCAAAAAGTTTTAACGGTAGAATGTTGAAATTTTGTATTTAGAACTGTTGTAACATCTAGGTTTCATCTCCTTTTTTCTTTGTAATCGACAGGGTAATTTATTTACAGGGATTTCCAAGACATTGAGATCTATGCACATCGTCAATATATAAAAAGTCTGTGGTCAATCAATGGTTCCGTTTGTAAACAAAAACTCGTTTCAGTTCATAAGCTGTTGGAAACTAGATCTAGTTTATTTATATACCTATAGCGCAGTTAGTTTCGATAATGTTGCCTGGATGATAGTGTAAACAAACAAGGCGGCGTCAACAATAAAAAAATATAAGAAAAAATAGCTTATAGAAAGTTTATATCAGGTGCAGTTATTTACACGTTCGTATTAATTTCCTCCCAATAACCGCCTCAGAAAGCATGTAAAATTTGTCCAGCTTTGAACTCAGTTCACTTAGTTTGAAACTATCTGCTCTCAGTTATTTTTTCCGAACGGTCTACTTTGTGAACTAAATAAACACAGTTTCCGGGCGACTTACACGAGTGTAATCGCCCGTTTCCCGCGCCGCGGGAGAGAGGAGAAACCCAATGGAAACGCTTTAGTTTACCTACTCGGTGTGACGTCACAAGTAAGCGCCGCGGCTTTCCTCTCTAGGGGCGTTGGTGTAACTGGTTTGTCGTTTACAAGCAAAGCCACTCCTTGGGCTATGCCAAAAATCTGGCAAACTATCATCAAGCTTGGTGCTTTTTGTCGAAATGTCGCCAAATAAAGCACCAAAAATAAATCTTTAAACTGAACCTAGCTTGGCGATATCTCTTATATTTGACATTTGGGAATGCATTTAATTTTAAGCTTAATTAATTTAATTATATATCTCCGAAAATAGTTGCAAATCATAAAAATGTCGAATAATTCATATCGAGAAAGTTTTCATTGAATTATCGTTAGAAGAGGATTTCAAAAAATTTAAATGTCATTAATTTTCAGAATTGTTCAAGATGTTTCGCATCTGAAATTTCAATTTTATTTATTTCTAAAAAACACTATAGAGAATCATTTTTTATTGCTTACTTCAAAAGTGTGTTGAATTATTACGAATGATTTTAACATCATTAACAGTTGTTTCGTAAACATTCGTTTATAATAGAAATTAATTTCCTACGTTACTGTAAAATGTTTAGAAATGTATGGGAAGCTAGTGTAAAATGTATTTTATAACTGATGTGCTTACAGTGCACTTTAATACTGATTAATTTAAGAAGACTCAGCACCTTTTGACTAATTTTTCTTATTTAGGTATTTTTATTTATCTGATACGTATATCATTAAAGGTTATTTAATCAAAGTAATTTTCACTCTAAAAACAAATAGTATTAGTAAAAAAAAATTAAATTCGAATTTTTAAAAAAATCAACAATCATAAAATACTTTCTCCTTTTTTACTTATTAAGTTTTTGTTAAGCTTGTAATAGTACTTTTCACAACTTTAAACGACGGGTGGGTTTGTCGGTGAATGAATATGAGAAAATAAAAGAATTAAGTTTACATTCATGGAAAAATGTGGAGAAAACGTGATTTCTGCTCCTTTTTCAGTTTTAATATTTTATCTTCTGAAGATGTAACATAATCCACACCTAATTCTATTAAGAAAATCATGTTGAGCACACAAAAAAATTTCCAGTTCCATAATCAATATATCTTGATGCTTTATCACTTTAAACACTGTGAACTTCTGAGAAAATTATAACTGAGAAAATGCAGTTTAAAAGCGTAGAATTTAAAGGGTGGTCTGTGAAGTTAAAATATTTAAAAAGCCTTTTACTACATTTAAATTGATAAGATGGTTTAAGAAATTTATTTGGTTATATTAGATGTGTCAATTACATTTTAAGCAAAAACTTTTATGCTTTGCGAGATTTTTATACATATTCTCCATTTGAAGGATGCTCTCTTAAACACTGATTGTACATCAATATTTGAAAATATTTTTGAAAATGTATCATTTGTAAGCTTCCATTTCAGACTTTCGAATTAAAAAATGTTATTCTTACATAAATTTGACTAACCCATATCTACGATAGAAAATAAATTGTGGTGTGTATATAATAAAAAATTACCAACATTTTTTTCTCCTTTCCGTATTCTTTTTTCTGTCATGGACACACCACGATACTCTTAGGAAAAGCAATAAAAGGACAATGTCAGGCCAAAGTAAACATTAGCGCAAATCTTAACATCTTGTTTTCGGACAAAACTTTGAATACAAGCCAGCATTACAAAAGAACCTTTTTATCTTTATCTATATCTTGTCAGATAAATACAGCAAATTAATCTCAGCATATATATCTTCCTGAATGGTACTTCAAATGAGTTATTTTCTTCTTGCATTTTTGTTAAGCATACAATAAATATAATCTGTTTTTTATGAATTTGACTCATAATAAATAAAAATATGTTATCCGCATCAGTGTTTAACCACCCATATTAGGGCAAAGGATGTCTATAACTTATACGAAGGATAATAAAATTATGTAAATGACTTATATCGATATGATCTTTAGTTCAATAAATTTCCTTTGTAGTATTTTTCTTTTAATTTCAAGGTAATTTAGACTTACCACCGCCAACTTATAAACTAGTTCAAAGATTTGAAAACTTCTTCAATCTCTTTCTGTGCAAAGGACCTCATCAATTTTACGGACTCACGGCCCAACAAGATTAAAAGATTTTTTTAATATCCTGGGCAAGAGAAAATGTTTTCGGGATGTTGGAGATACTTTCCATTATTTCATTTGTCCCCAGACGTGGCTGTACGTGTTGACTTATTGAAATAACCACTCCGGGTTTAAGCGGGGCCATCGTGATTCTAGCGGGCCTGCTTGTGCACACCGAAAGAGGCCTACGGACGTTTCCTCATTGGTTAGATTCGGCCGTTAGATGACGTATCGAAGTGTTGGAACCAGTAAGTGAGCATCCGTCGGCCTCTTTGGATGACTCATCGGAGTCACAAGCAGGCCCGGTAGAATAACGATGGCCCCGGTTTAAGACATTACTAGCCGCCAGGGCAGCCAGCTTCGCATCCCCATACTTTACTGTTCTTTATACTTAGTGCAGTGTTGACTGAATTTCTGAACTCATTTCAACGAAAATCATGTTTGTTTGAACAATATTTGATATTAATTTTTTTTAGGCTGGAATTGTTACACATTTTGGGTGTCATCATAAAAGCCGATGTTGAAACAGTAAATGGCTTAAATGCACTTTATCTTAAAGCATGGTGACATTTTTTAGATGGATGATAAATGCGCCAAGTATTGTAAATTCGATATTTTAAAGCTGTGAAAGAGTCCGAAAGATCTTGCATTTTTGTGTATGCATTATTGTTATTTTGTAATCCAGCTACTGAGCTACATATGCTTGCTCCGTTTGACGTCATTGAACTGTTGATTGCCCATGCATTATTGTTATTGCACTGTAAGATTCAATATTATACGTTTTGAAAACTACTGTGCGGAATAACCGGATTAAATCCCTCAACTACCCGGGGTATCAAAATTAGACGTATAAACGATTAATGCTCCAAGCAGGCTCTATGCAACAGCTTTTCCTTGGAAGAAAAACAATAATATCATTTTATTACACAATTTTTTATTGAAAAATTCAATCATAATGAAAAGGTTCTTTCATACCATACTACTTTTGTGGCACTCTAAGTTTCAAAGCCTATCCACCGCGACAAATTGGTGCCACATCGAATAGGAAAAATTATCGGTTTTTAATTGTCCAGAGGCCAAAAACCGTATAAAAAGCAGATATTTGTTCGGTTTTTAACTGTCCACAGCCAAAAACCGCATAAAAAGCCGACATATTTTCGGTTTTTAATTGTGAGCCAAAAACCGTATAAAAAGCATTATACTTTTTATATAAGCATTACTAAAAGCATTTTAGATCTTAAAGCAATAAAACAGGCAAGCTAAACGCTTCCTAATTTTTTTTTAATTTTCACCTGTTGTGTATTACAGAATTGCATCAACGGCGCAACACTAAAAAAGCAGTCGTCCAAAAAACTTTCCATCAGATCACGTGGATACTGAGGAGAGTATTTGGGTCCTGCAACACTTAAAAGACAGTCGCCCAAAAAACTTTCCATCAGATCACGTGGATACTGAGGAGAGTATTCGGGTACTGCCAGAGAACGCGAAGACGCCGTAGCGTAGGAAGCAAGCGAGGAGTTTGCATCCACAAATTCGTCGACATCAGAGTCCGACTCACTTTGTGAGACAGCGAGACTCGGAACTGGTGCAACGAAAAACATTTTGGGAGAAAATAAATTGAACTACTTAATTCAAAATGCTTAAAAAGTATAAAAATACAGTTTCAAGCACAAGAATATAGCAGTTATAAAAGATAACGAGGGAATCCAAGCATCAATCTCAAGAGCTTAGATAGAAATGATTTATGTTGTTTATTGTTGCAAATTTTTCTCATCGACAACAATACGTCCCCATTGTAGCTTTGAAACAGTAATTTGGTATTGTTTACAACAATGTAGTGAGGTATCGAATAAAGTTTTGTTGTGATCATTTGTTTATAGAATTTTTTGCTTTTGTTGCGATGCGTTGGTTTAACAACAAAACTCTGTAAAAGCATGCCTTTGGGGATACTTTTCCATACTGGTCATTTGTCTGACCCAGATACACAGTCATCTCTCAAACTACAATGTCACTGAGCCACATTAGTCTACATTTTTCAGAGAAACAAATCAATGATCAATCTACTGGTGACAATTTCTGTGTGCTGTGGCGTCTGGTCCATAATGTTCATATTCCTTTCGAGTTATTAGCATGGGCTCACCTTTGGTATTTGCCACCCTTTGGCTGGATAAACTATTTGGCAGTGTTGATTATAGCACTTTCTAGCAAGTATGAATCACTGTTCTTTTTGTAACTTGAAAGGGATTACCGATTATACACACCTTAAAGCCACAAAGGAATGTAAAGTCACCATGGGTAGCAAATACCCTGTTCTTCACCTCTAGAATACACCAATGGTCCGCAGTAAATTATATAGTCCCATGACAACTGTTCTTCCATTAGCTCGCCAACCCAGTTGCTCTGCGAAAAACACGTGTTTGCATCGTCCAATTCAATTTTGAAGAAAATCTGATGTGGACCCCATAAGCTCCTTGTTCGTATATAAACTTCATACAAGGAAGTAGGAAGAATAATGATTTTAAATTTCGGTATGCAGATTTGGTTGAAAAAAATTGATTTTGAGTATCTCTAAATTTACTTTGAGGAATTTTTAACAGACGTCTCAACGTACACATGTATGTATGTTCATATATACGCATGTGCGATGTATTTTGACCAACCGCAAATCCATTTCGACTAGTCCAAAATAAAATTATTTAAAAATTGTGGCGGGGAATCTCCCAAAAAGCACCCGGGAGAGTTGGCTGCTCTGCTTTTGTTGTTCTGCTCGAATTTTTTAACACAAAAAGAAGCGACTAGCTGTGCTACAGAGTTACCAGCATTTACAAGAGATACAATGTTATATGGAAGACTGCAATTGCTTCTCCATTCAAAAACAACGGATAAAATTTCATTTCTAAGAGCTTCCTTCGAATCAGCATCTTGCTCATTTTGTTGTCAGAGCGTGCACTCTACCTCCATTGGCTGAACTTCATCATGCACAATATCATCCTCAACATTTTCAACTACTTCAGGCAACAAACTAGGAGCAAAATTTACGTTTTCGATCGTTGATAAGTTATATTTTTCAATATGTTTCATAAGATTAAATACATTTGTACATGCACTTTTGCACCCATCCTGACACCATTTAATCGGGAATGGTAAGCCACATGTAAACTGATGCTCGCGAAATTGTGTTTTTTAATAGAAATCAAATTAAATAATTCTATGTTCTTGTTACAAATGCTGCAGAAAAAAACATTCTAACTTTTCACTGCAAAAATAATAATAATTATTATAATTATAATGATAAATCAAAGATGTACCTTTAATTTGATAGCTAAAATACAAAACCCGGTAACGCGCGTTTTGAATTGCCCCGTTTCTCGGTAAAAATGTAAAGAAATGCGGCGCTGCGCATGTTGCAGCTCCGCTGCATAGCTGCCAATAGAAATTACTTGAATTTCATTTTTTACCAATGGCCCCAAGAAGTGCTTAACTAAATTAAATTTATGTATAATTGAGACACCCCTTTTTAATTTAAGCTATATCTATCTATTCATAATTATTTTTAAAATATGAGAAATTCAGTGTATCTCTGACGTTAGTCAATGTTCGTCAAACTATTGTGCAATGATCGTGCAAATAGTATGTGGGCTCACGGATCGCACGTTGATTGTGCGGTTAGACGGTGCACAATATTTTTATAGTGTAGTCTACCAGACATCGGACCACCTAGTTACCGCATACGTTAGCGTATTATATACTAGCTGGAACCCGTTGAATTCGACGGCCACTTTATTGACCGTAATGTTTTTTTTTTTTTTTTTAAGTGGGGAGAGGGGGTATATCAGGAATGTCACCGAGGTCTTGGACAAAACGGACAGGAAAAATCGAAGTGCAACTTGGACGTGACATGACGTGTGACAGAAAGTAAACAAAAAGTTTCGCAGCCAGTTCTTACTTTAGCAACTGTACAATGGCGGTGAAATGATTGAAATCTTTAAAATTTGTTTTTAACTATCTTTATTGAGTAAAAAAGAAGAGTACATATTAAATGACGAATGAGCTCGATTACAGTCACAAATTCTAATTGAGTATTTCGTTGAAGACGATATTTTGGGTGAAGCCATCGACCACGGAACGTCCAGGTGAATCATCGTGAGTGATCTTGACTGCCACGGCATTCTTTGATCTAACCATTGAAAGAGCGACATACAACATTCCATGAGAAAATACGGGTTCAGGAAAGTAAACGCCAACAGTATGAAGTGAAAATAGTAAAAAATGTCGGAATTCTGCAAGAGAAAAAAAATCTAATCCCCCAAATGGTGATCGCGCGCTCCGTGCTTTATTTACCTTTTCTCACGCTACTCTCGATGGTAAAGATCCAATATCAGACAGAAAACAGAAAAATTAAAGAAATAAGAGATAAAGCGCCAAAATAAAGAAGGAGTTTATAACTGCGGTCAAGTGTGGTTAATAAACCACAATGTATTTTCTATGTAGAAAAACATGAAAAAAAATCTGAAAAACTTTCATATTTTAAATACGCACTAATGTGCTATATATTAAAAAGCGTATCATAATACATGCGCCGTCCCTATTTTTCTTCCTTATTTCATTAAGTTGAAAAGTGTATCATTATTCATGAGCGTGCCGTATTTTTCTTCCTTATTCCATAAAACACTTCTTTGGAATCGAAATCTATATTAAAATCGCCGCCTACTAAAACTGTTTTACAATATTCGCCAAGCACATTCTAACTATACTTCACCTTTATAAATATTGTTTTGAATGTGCAACATAATCCATGAGTGTGCCGTGTTTGTCTTCTTTGTTCCATAAAATACTTTTCAGAATTTGAAATCTATATTAAAATCGCCTACCAAAGTCACTTCGTCAGACAGACGCGCTAAATATCTTTCTTACGTGTGTTATTTTATACTTTTTAATTAATATAAATTGACTCCCAATCTCTTATTCTGAATTATTTATAACAAATCATTATTCTATGAGTAGTATTAGCAGTAGCGGCTGGTAGGTTATTTAAATGGAGGTTCAAAAAATTTGAATTTCTAGCTTTTAAAGAAAAAAAATGCATGCAACTGAAAGAAAACGAGTAATCTTTGGTCTTACATTTCGTCACCAAAATAAGTTTTAGAAAAGGTGGTGTCTTGCTTTTTTATTTCATTTTTTTTAAAGGATAATATTGAAAAATGTGACTGCTTTAGCTCCGAAAAATTTATTTTACTCCCATCTTAATTATTTACACTAGTTCGTAAAAAATGCTGTAGTGAAAAATGATAAAAATAAAGAAAGTAATCAGAAAATGAAAAAAATTTATCAACTAGCCGAACATAACAAACCAAGAAAGAATGCGGAAGAGATAACGGCAAAAAATCATCCGTGAGCACATTAAAAATGTGCAAACAGACTGATATCAGCAGCGCCTTACTCCCACAACTCTCTCCGCGTCTTTTCTCAGAGAGCGGTTCAGAGGGCCATTTGGCCGATCGCACGTGCGAGCGGCGAAATACTATGCTGTAGTAACCTGCGTTACCTATAATAAGCGTATTTAATAATAGGGGGTGGGGTGGAAGAGAGTAAAACTCACTCGCGTTTTACATTCACAAAAAAATCTAGAATTGTGATTTTTTTTTTTTATTTATTTAATTTGTTAATGTGTTTATTACTTTCCGAACATGTGCCATTTAAGGAATCATGAAAAAATTCGACTTTAAGATTTTGGTGTATTTTACGTTTTGAGGTCTTCTGAATTCATTTATGCTATTTTTACGACATGTATGTATGTATGTGTGTGTGTGTGTGTGTTTGCGTGTGTGTGTGTTTTTGCGTGTATGTGAGTGAAAACGATAGCTCCTAAACGGGGCATTCGATTGATCTCAAATTGGGTATATATGTCATAAACCACCGTCGCAAGACAGGTATTGATTTTAGTGTGTATAGGACTTATAGTTTTTCTACAGGGCCACCACAGAGATTTCTTTTACATTATGGCCTATGGTGGGAAATTCTTGAAAGTGCACTACCGTTTAAACGGTGCATTGGATTGAGCTTCAATTTGGCATACATGTTTGAATTATTCATCGATTAAAATTTATTTCAATGCTTGGTAATGATCTTAATCTTAAGTGTTCGGAAAGTCGAGTGGAGTCACTCCAGATTTTTTTTAGTTCTTCATCTGGGGGTTCAGGTGGTCATGTGCTCAAATGGATGAGCCGCCACTGAGTAATAGGGTGATTCAGAACTCTTGTAAAAATCTTGAAAGGAGTGATAGAGGAAACTAAAATGATTCAGAATCACACAGCATTGTAGGGTCGAAAACATTGTTGCCATTTACATTTTAATAATCAATTTAATAATGAATCCTGTAATCAATATATTATCCCTAGTTTAATAATCGATCCTTTTAAAAATCAATTTCAGTCAAGTACTTTATGAGAAAGATCCATTAATTATTGACGAACAATGGTTGGAAAGTTCACTATTACTCCAAAGTGATTATAAAAAGGTACATGAAGATGACGTTTCCGACCACACATTGCTATGATATTTTGAAACCGTCTTGGTTCTTTGTACCAATCCTTGAATATTTTTTTACAAGAGCACTGAGTCACCCTGTATATGTACTCTGTATAATCATCCATTATTTTATTTTTCCCTATCCGCATTAATTTATATTGCAGCATAATACTAAAGCTGTTCGAACTTTTCGATCTTTCCTTGGAATGTTGTTTGATGAATTTGAACTCATTAATTTTAAAGGATCAACAATTATCATCCTGATTACCATCACAAATTCATTACTAAATTATTACATTTTACCTTAAGTGCTAATGGAACGCTAAGCTCAAAGATTTAGCCTCCATTATAGATAAAATGTTGATGAAATAGATTAATAAACACATTTCTTGTAAAACTAATCCATTTGCCATCAGAAGTTGAATACTAAGTTCTGTGGAATATTGACTGTTTATTCATTTCATGACATGAAATGATGTATTCATCAGAAAGCATTTCATAGACTTTATCGTTTCGAATTTGACAGTGATTGAAGAGATTCTTGAAAATTTCGGTACTCCAATCATTGTTATTTTGGGTATCAAAGTGGGATTTCGAGTCACTGTTTCAAGAAACTATCAGCAAACATTGTTTTACCTGTTGGTCTTCAATTTTAAATTTAAAGAATGTCCTACTTATACCTTTATTTCTATTAATAACAAGAGTTTTGCAAGAAGTATGCCCGATGTATTATGAAAAGTAACTGAAGCCATTCAAAATATCCGTTACTCTACGAAAAATTTTAGCATAGATTTTCTCTCACCCTCTGAGAGACTGAAGTGTTTTAGTTTTAATTTTGCAATCAGGTTTTACCGGTTCGTTGCAGTGATACAGAGGTAATAATTCTAGGCCACTGAAGATTTATTTCCCATTTTGGGGAAACTTTGACTGCATCAAAGACTTTGAATGCATCGCTACGATCTGGGCTGATTTTTTTTTTAATTTTTGAAGGGGATAAACTTGATAAAGTAACCTCCTACTTCTGTTATAAACGCAACTGTCTAAATTTAATTCGGAAAATAAAATTGCAAAGCTGGGTTCTGAAGAAGCATTCTAAGGCATTCGCCGATCACAGAAGGAAAGCCCTTTTTCCCTGATTTTTTTTTAAATTTGAGAATAAAGAGGTTAATCCTGGGTTCAAGCTTGAAAGGAATAGGGAAAAAAAGAATGATCATCTCCTATAAAATATGTTCGCCAATCTGCTCCCTCCATAGCGAGTCAGTCGTATAGACTGATGAATGGGGACGATGAGCCACTTGTTGTGGACTTCGCTGCTGTAAATGATCTGTAATCGCCATCTGTAAATGAAGGCGAATAGGATGCGAGTTAATCCTATCCGATTTACCAATGAAGGAGCTTGTGGCTATATTTGGAATTGAACCTAAGACCATCAGTGTGGTAGCTTCAAATGTTATCTAACCGAACAAGTGGTACCCACTTCCTCAGCCATCAATTGCTAAAGTGTAGCTTGTCATGGCGGAGATCGTATGTTCACCACAAATACTTCGTCATACTTATCGCTCCTCCCTTGAAACTCCCTTTATCCGACATTGATTTGTCCCTTCATCAACAAAAAGTAACCTAAGCAATGGTTTACTCTTAGAAGAGCTCTTAGAAGATAGCCTGATTGAATATTCCCTCATCCTACATAGAGATCGTTTGAGCAGTTATCGTTCTGAAATGACAAGTAAAATGATTTTCTCGTTGATGGCCGACTTTACACAGAATGGGCGCACGCCAATTTGGAGAATGTTTAAAAATAACTTCAGCATGAAAATGAAATCCCAGTCTTTTTTCAGTAGTTTTAAAAGTTTTTATAATTGGGATTTGCCTGTCCATCCGTGCTCCAACTCTCGGAAATATGCATCGATTGCTAAGAAAGACATATAATATTATTCCTATGTATTGTACCTTGTACCCTATTGAAATGGTGTCCGTAGCATTTATAATTCTTCTAAAGAAGGACTGAAAAGATTTCCAATCAGTACACTCTATGAGCAGTCATTCTTATAGTTTTGAGATACTCGACTATTTGAAATGAAACAAAATTGATAAATGTTATTTCTTTTTCAAGAGAAATGTTATGCAATTCATTTTTCAGGAGTGGTTAAGAGCAATTTAATGTTGCATACCTCCAATTTTTTCAAAACTTCGACACAAGGAAAAACGGTAGCTATTACCCTAAAGAAAACAACTTATACCACTGATTGGGAAACAAATATGTCGACTTATTCAGCTTGGATTACAGTATCCTTATTCACCTGAGATATCCATTAACTATTTTATACACATGGGTAATTCTTTGATTCTAATGCTCTCTGGTTGAGACAGAAACTAGAAACGCTACATCATAGAAAGGTAAAAACTAACCTTAAAGGAAAAGGGTCTCTGTGATTATCGGATAAAACATGGACTTAATTTTGCTCGTCACTAATTTTTCATCTTATGTACTTTCCATTCTTGTTCACGTTGTAAAGTAAATAATCCTTTCTTTTGGCAGACTCTGCAGGTGAAATTCTTTTGCTACTGGCAAAAATATCCACCCGGTGAAAATTTGCTTTCTGTACTTCTAGCAACGTTGATAACCGCTGATGGCCGAATAGTGTGAACCATGCTCGGCAATAAATGTTTTTAGTTCAATTGCGGAAGAAAATTGATTAAGTTCATCCCGAAATGGAAGACTTCCTTTTCGATTTACAAGAATACTTGATTTTCATTCGTCCACAATTTGGAATTCATGACTTTAGCTCTGTAATATTAAGCCAGTGGTTACAGCACTGACACTCTTTCCTTTTCTCTCTTGAACTTCAGTAAAACTTCATCAAACTTTACTTTAAAAACTTAGAATCTCAGAATGCGTGAGTCTATTTTCAAAATAAATAGCTAGTGCAACTACGCATCTTAGACTTACAATCGACTACAATCGACCTATTACAACCAATCGGCAATCGACCAATAACCGATTACAATCGACTGTAATCGACTGTAATCGATTTGTAAAATAATATTTTACAAATTTTTAAAAAATGCTTGATAAAATTGTAGTATAGAATTCTTTTGATAGTTGATTTCTTTAACATCAAGATTTCTGTTATTTTACTAAATGAACATTCACTAGTCATAATCTTTTTGTAAATTGTTGGTAATCGTAATGGTAATCCATATTATTTCTTGTAATCGGTTACAGATGATCGTGTAATAGCACGAAGTCTTGAATCTACAAAATTATTACACCATTAAATACTCCCTATTCTTAATTTTAGAATCCAATATAAAACGGAGAAATCTTTCGAGGGTTTTGAAATTTTCCCATTCGCATTTCAATTTAAAATTGATTATTCAAATTACAAAAAATCAAATATTAGGCAATTTTGTATTTAATTGTTTTCTACAAAAAAAATATAATAATAATAATAATATAAAAGTGTAGATTTGACTCCACATCGAAATCTGAGCCTTGAAATCTCATCCTCAATACCATGCATGTTCTTAACAAACAAAAAAGAATAAAGTAAAATAAATGAAAGATTTTTGGACCGTATTCATTTAAATTGAGATTAAATCACGCAAACATTCTCATCCAAAATCTCAACTCTCTTTGAAATGAAATTCATAGCGTAATCCACAAAAGAACAGTTGCTTCGCCTTTTAATACCTCTGAGTGTACTTACATTTTAATTCTCTCCTAAGAAAATTCACATCCAGACGTCCAGAAGTATATTTTAGGAAACAGCCTTAAACCAGGAATACGCCGTGTATAAAGTATTCTTTATTTCCCAAGCCTTACCTTTAAACGAAAACTTTCGCTCTCCCCCTATTGACTCAGAGCACGTTCGCTCGGAAAAGGGAGAAAGTTTAATTTAGTTTGAAGCACAACAGTTTTTGGGGTGTACTTTTCCTGTGTAAACTTTTTTCCCAATTTCCTTCTAATTTAATGAAATTAAACGGAAATGGAAAAAGTAGGAAATTTCCGTTTAACTTAATGAAGAGATTTTTTGTGTGTGAGTGTGTGTATGTTAAACATTATCGCCTACTTTGTGTGACCCGGGGAAAATCAATATTAGAACAATAATTGAACACTGATAAGTTTTAAAGGGAATTCTTTCAGGTTTAAACAAATATATTTTTGTGTTGTTAGAGCAAAAAGGGTAATACCAGAGTTTTGTTTCTTTATTTTTTAGGCTAATGTTAAGTTTTTACGGTTTTTTCACAGCTTAATGAATTTTCTTTTTTCCTCGTGTTATAGTAATAAGCTTAAACAAACAAAATGTCACCTTTTACTTCCCTTACTTCTTTATTTCTTGTTGTTTTTATGCTTTTACAACTTGCTTCCGGTGAAAAAAGAGATAAAAAACTAATTTCATATTTATTTTTCTGTCTTTTAAACTTCTCAGCAGTTGATAGAGTTGAAAATTTTTATTTAATCGATTTGTCTGTTAGGATTTCATTTTTTCTGTTAAAATACGCTAGTCTAGCCGAGCTCTGTAATTTATGCTTAAAGCAGCATGTTTCTAAGTTAAATCTGGTGAGCGTCAAAATGAAATTCCATCTTCATGACTTTTCGAATATTTAAGTATAAAAAGCTATTTTCATGTAAAATTTAATTTGATTATTTAATTTTATTTATTTATATTTATTTCTTTACTTTGTTTACTGATTTTCAAAATTATTTTAATCCGTCGATTAATTACTTATTTTACAGCAATGTTTATATCTTACTAAATGTTATTTATTGCATTTGCGATATTCAGAATAAAAATGTTTGATAAATTTTACTGCCCAAGTGAAGAACTTGCTGCAAAAAGAACGTAGCTCCATCCTAAGTGAGTTTAGAATTACATGTACTATCTTATCTTATAAATAAAAATGAAATTCTGTTTGTTTGTTTGTTTGTTTGTTTGTTTGTTTGTTTGTTTATTTGTTTGTTTGTGGATTTGAGTTGTATACAAATCCACAAAAATGGACCTATCAGCCTGAAATTTTGCACAGATATGTAAAATAATATAGAATAAATCATAGTCCACTTTAAAACTTTGAAAGTCCACCCGTTCCCGGAATTTAAGAGATTTTTTATGTTCTCCACGCAAAAAGCTTTCCGTAATTGTAACCCCTGTAGTTAAAAAAGTGTGAAATAAGGATCGTGGTTGCCATGTGTGGCGATTTTGCCGAATAAGATGTTTTAAATTCTCAAAGTAAAAATAAAAGAATAATAATGATTTTTTTTTGTTAGTTTATATTCGTAAGGTTATATATTTTTTTAATTATAATATCGTGTGCATGGGAAATCGGAGCAGGAATGAAATGTTTTATACGCAAAACAATAAGAATTGAAGATTTCCGAGGCTAATATGTTAAAATTTTTTAGTTTGGCGAAAAAATAAAATGGCTCAAATGCCGAGAAAGTGAGTTCTAGCGGTTTGCACAGTTTCCAGCTTGGCGCAATTTACTGAGAGCTTAAGGAAACGGATTTTTGAAAACAAGTGCAAAGGTTTTATTAGAATACAGCGTTAAATTTTAATGATCCCTGCGAAAATAATGCAGTTATTAAGGGATTTCAAGCGATCTATCTTCAGCATTCTCGCGATTTTGAGGAGGATTCTAACGCTTGGCGCTATTTATCGTAATTTAATCGTCTGCTATTTGGGTTATGAATACACCTACGTATAAGTTTTTGAAATTTTCATTCAGTTGGAATTGTGCATTTTTCAGAGCAGCTTTTCTGCATCTAATGTATTACATCCAGAAAAAAGGATGTTAGAAATATCAATTTTAATTTTGTTTAATCACACTCATGAATAATGATACACTTTCCAACTTAATGAAAGAAGGAACGAAAATAGGGAAGACCCATGGATTATAACTCTTTTTATATATAGCAATTTAGTGCGTATTTAAAAATCTGAAAGTATGTCAGATTTTCTATGATTCTAGCGCTTGGCGCAATTTAATGAGAGGGTATTTTTAAAAACAAGCGTAGGTTATCTTATAAATAAAAATGAAATTCTGTTTGTCAATTTGTTGATTTGGGTAGTATACAATTCCACAAAAATGGACCTGTCAGCCTGAAATTTTACACAGATATGTAAAATAATATAGAATAAATGATAGTCCACTTTAAAACTTTGAAACTCCACTTAAAAACGTTTTCCTCCTGAAGGGTTCCCTTAATTTTCGTTCCCGGAATTTAAGAGATTTTTTATGTTCTCCACGCAGAAAGCTTTACGTAATATTAACCCCTGTAGTGAAAAAAGTGTGTGAAATAAGCATCTTGGTTGCCATGTGTGGCGATTTTGCCGAATAAAATGTTTTAAATTCTTAAATTAAAAATAAAAGAATAATAATGATTTTTTTAGTTTATTTTTTTAGGTTATTTTTTTAATTATAATATCGTGTGCGCATAAGAAATGAGAGCAGGAATGAAATGTTTTATACGCAAAACAATGAGGATCGAAGATATCCGAGACTAATATGTAATTTTTTTTAGTTTGGCGAAAAATAAAATGTCTGATAGGCCGATTTTTAGAGAGTGAGTTCTAGCGGTTTGCACAGTTTTAGGCTTTTTGGCTCAATTTACTGAGAGCTTAAGGGAATAGCATTTTTGAAAACAAGTGTATAGGTTTTCTTAGAATACAGCATTAAATTTTAACTATCCGTGCAGAAATAATGCAGTTATTAGGGCATTTCAAGCGATGTAGCTTCAGAATTCTCGCCAATTGAGTACATTGATTTAACTTGGGGGAAATCCGCCTAATTTCAGAAAATTGAAATCTTCGCATTTAGTACATCGAGGTAACGATGAATAAAACATGTTATAGTTGATAATTTAAAAAATGCGGCTGTATTAAGGGATTCCACTTTTCAAATAAATGCCTGGCGGTCGAACCATTTCCCATTTTGATTGCTGCTAAGTCAATGCTTCGAATGATTCCCTGAAAAAACTCTTGCAAAATGGCGTATGCTGGCACTTTGGCGAGACTTAGATTTGAAACTGGATTTTACTTGAGACTGGTATATACGTATAATAAGACTGGTTATAGATAAAAATGAATGTTGGTATGTGTGTAGGAGGTTGAAAAACTCCAGCACCGTTTCACCGATCACCATGAAATTTGGTTCACCTAAGTTTTTTATAATGGAGAAGGTTTTTATGCTATCCGTTTTCCTCTAACTTTTCACTAGGTGGCGCAGCAGAACGTCGAATTCTATTCCGTTTAGCCGTTTGCTATGCGAATATCGTCCAACAAATTTCGATGAAATTTGGTACACGCGAATATTAGAACACGGAGAATATTTTTCACTATCCATTTGCTGTAACTTACCGCTAAATAGCGCTGCAACGCATCAACTTCTATACCGTTCGACTGATCGGCATAAAAATTTTTATACTTACACATTTGAGAACGAAGAATATATTCTAACTGCGTTACTTTTGATGTTACTCACTACTAGATGGCACTGCAATGCATTATTATTTTAACTCGCCACTAGATGACGCTGCAGCAGGCCAAATTTTTGACCATTCAAACGGTGGCTATGAAAATCAGTATACATAGATAGCTATTTGAACAATGAGAATATTTTGGCGTTATCCATTTTGCTATAACTTGCCACATGACGGCGCTGTAGCAAATCATTACTTTAATTAACCACTAGATGGCTCTGCAGTGTATCACTTCTTGACTGTGCGAATAATCGCTATGAAAATAGGTATACATAGATATTTGAACACGGGGAAGAGTTTGGCACGATCCATTTTCCTATAACTTGACACTAGATGTCGCGTCAACACATGAACTTCAAGACTATTCAGCCGATCGTCATGAAAATTCGTATACATCGATATCTGAATGCGAAGAATATTTTTGCCGTATCCGTTTTTGCTAAAACTCGCCACTAGATTGTGCTACGCCGCATCGCCTTCTGCACCGTAAAAACGATTGCCTTGAAATTCAGTATGCATGATTATTGAACACAATATAACGCGATATCCATTTTGCTATATCTCTTTATTACAATAAATAGTAATCACAACAAATATTAATATCAAAATGTCCATTCATTCCCGTGCGAAGAACGGGTACTTCAGCTAGTAATTTATAAAATAAAAAGAAGCTACCTCCTTTTTGCTGCAAACCCTGCAATTCTTGTTTGCTCTTTTGTTTCAAAAAACAAAACCTTAAGCTAATGCTTTATTCTCCGATGATTATTTGCTGCTTTTCAAAAAAATAAGTACCTTTAACTAATTCCTGTAGTTCCTATACAAGACGTATCTCGAAAGTCATTAAATCATTTTTAAAAGAATTGTTTAACCCTTTGAGGCGCAACCCTTTCCCAATGCTGGAAAAAGGGCAGCCGTTGCCATCACTCGACTTAACTACCAGCAAGATGGCAGACGATCGAAACGTTCATCGCGTGCCACAGATCTAGAGACCCTTTTTTGACCTTAACAACACCAAGATGGCGGACGATCGAAACTTTCATCGCGTGCCACAGATCTAGAGACCCTTTTTTGACCTGTCGCCAAAAAAGGGTCTCTAGATCTGTGGCACGCGATGAACGTTTCGATCGTCCACCATCTTGCTGGTAGTTAAGTCGAGCGATGGCAACGTCTGCCCTTTTTCTGCCCTTGGGCAATCTATCCGGCTGTTCTCACATTCTTCCATTTTTCAGCAGATGTCAGTGCTGTTAAAAATAATCGTGACCATTTTTTTTACGGGAAATGACGTGCTGAAAAGTAAAGGATTCTCGTGGAGCTATGTCACCCTCAACTATTTTTATAGAAATCAAATGTATTTTTCGTGACTGGCAACAGTGAAAACGTCAGAGTTTGGTGTTCCCAGAGCGGGAACACTGCGCGTTAAAGGGTTAAAAGAGCCCTTTGAACAGAATATGTTCAAAGAGTTAGTAGTATTCAAAGTACTGCCCATGAGTATATGCACGTACAACTTTCTCTTGACTATTTTTTTAAAACCTCAACTACTTGATATCCTCACGTACTTGCCTGTAAATCTCCTTTTTTCTTCAGCAAAATATAAAATACAGTGAAATCTGGTCGCAATAGCATACTGTAGGAAAAGAGGGCACATAGGTGTGAGGCCCCTCAAATTTTCCTTCTAAATCATTAGATTTAAAACATAAATTCACTTTTTCATTCTTGAACTAGATTTGTAATCCCAAAATTTTTGGTCAAGCTACGATTGTTGTTTTGACTATTTGTATTATCTATCGTATAATAAGCTTGCGCAGCTCTTAGGAACAGTATATTTTTGAAATGCCGTTGTCGACAGTACTAAAAATTGGGTTAATTTTAAATAAGGATTTCTTTCCAAGAAAAAAAAATTAATCATTCTAATACAAAATAATGATAATAATAGTAATCTATTCTTCATTTTCTTAGTTTTAAAAATTAGCTTTAATCGGATTATAAACCGTCTCTTTCTTTTGTGTTTTTTTTTTCTGTCTTCTCCTTTTTCTTTTACAGTATATTTGTAGGTCAGTGAGTGTTTATTAATTAATCAGAATCCATTAAGTAATTATTCGCAATTAAGCGTTTAAATCTTGGCTGAGGGTCAAGTACTTATCACAAAATCTGTAAAATATAATATTCAAAAACAAGACGGTATAATAATTAACTTGATCAAATCAATTAACTAATTACTCTCGATGCTTTGATAAAATTTTGTATCGTTTTAAACTTTCACTGGTTTTACTAATCAAGATTCTTTAATCCATCAGCATGAAAAAGTTTTACTTATATTTCATGATTGAATGGAAGTAATATATTATTGAGGTTTGTTTGTTCATTTTTTGTTTTTCACAGTGGCGCAACGCTCGCACGCAAAGCTTAATCCAGGAAGTGTCTGAAAGTGAGGGCCATTTGTGATGGGGCACCCAATGGACTGTAAAAATTCATTACCATAGCAAAGACATCCCAAACATCCGAGCCTACAATCGAACCCAGACACGAGGTACGGTAGAATGGAGCGTTGGCCACTGCACCGTCTGTCCAGCAATTGAGGTTTATAAAAGAATGCTTTCCATCTAAATAGTATCTGCAGCCCCTGAGAATATGGTGGCTAGTGCAGCATTCTGCGATTATGGGCTCGCGGTCGACACCCAACTTGTGCTTGGATGTTAATTCGTCCGTCCCCTTACTGGGATTAACGTTGGACGCGTAATGGGTGGCCCCTAATAATGGGGCCAATAATTTGGTCCTTTGTAGTGGAAAATGCCTATACTACAAGTGCCTTCTTTAGGAAAAGAAAGAAAAAAAATGCTAAATAGCATGTGTAGCATTTATAGTTTTGTTACTTGGACGATCAAAATAGCTCAAGCAGTAGTGTATATGAGCAAATAAAATTATGTTGGAAAGTGTTTTATAATCCGTAAATTGGCATAATTTCTCTTTCTCTTAATATTCAAATATCTCAAAAACACTGATTTAGGCTCTAATTCCTTAAATATTGTTCTTGTACATCATACTTTAGATATATACGATAAATTTCATTAAAGTTACGTAAAAAAGGTATGCACTTTCATTGTGTCAATTCAAATTTTCAGGTGATTAAATCTAAAAAATACAATATTTATATTTTTGTGCGGGGCCCCGAACAAAAAAATTCTTAGTTAGTAAAATGTGCCCTATACAGTATTGAGGTGGTATACATAAGTCGAGCAGGTCCCGCACTAGTATGAGCGCTAAACTACATTCCCATAAGAACATGGCAAGTGAAGCATCATCCGGCTTGGCTAGTGCTTGGGAGGGGCAACTTCTCGGCTTGATTGCTGTGGGACCGTGTACGCCAAAGGGAGCTGGTGCAAGTAAAATCCATCGTGGCTCCAATGTCCTCCAAGTTGTTAAACGATACCTCTGGGGTTGCCGATTTCAAGGGGTTGGTCCCTCGTCTAGTATTGGTTCAAAATTAGGGGAGTAATAAATTTTGTAATTATTTGTATTTAATCTCCTGCAAATTTTAATCAATACCATAAAATTCTGTACCTTTTTACGTGACTTTGTAATTTATTGTATGTGTCTATGATGAATAATTAGGGAATAAAAGCCTGGGGTGTTTTGGGGGCACCCTGTATGTAGGTGTATTCTCGAACAAGTAATGTGATTTTTCTTCACTCATATAAAAAAAATGTCATTATGAATCTTCTGTGGATTACATTTAACATTTATATGATTGAAAACCAAAATTAACCTTTTTTTAAGTTAATATTTAAGTAATCCGTGTATTACAGAGTACTAACAGATAGGCTTCTTAAATCTGATTAGTCAAACAGGAGTTCAATAAAGATGACTTTATATGCGTTAAGAGCATGAAAAAGAGAATTTACAATCGCATAGAAGAGTTAGGTAAAAACAGAAAGATTATAAAAAGACATTTCTAATAAACTGATAATGATCGCTTTTCGATTAAATTGACTAATTTATCAACAATAACATGAATCGTTTCAAGGGCTTTAAAAATGAGCTAATTAAGGGAAAAAATCAGCATATACTTCATAAACTATATTGATTATTTAATCAATAGTTTCGCTGCATATTATTCATTCTTAACATTTTTATTTATATCGTAATCTTATGGAGTCTTTATATTTTCATCTGAAATTTGTTGGGCCAAACTGTCTATAAATAAATCACCTTTTTTTCCTGTGTGTGTTTTTATCAGGCTCAATTTTTTATCTTATTTTATTTTTGAATATTCTAAGCAAGTAAACTAAAATTAAAAATGCGTTTTTCTAAACAAATAAGGTGTAAAAAAATAAATATTTGTTTTTTATATCAAATATAGATGGGTTAAGTAAAAGAGATTATAATGATGAAATAAATAAAAGATTGTTTAATCTTGATCTTATATTAACAACGACAACATTCGAAAAGCAAAGAAAATCAGAATGAATTTTTTAATAATAAAATGGTAATATGATATTGGGGAAAAACTACTTCCTTACAAGGATTTGTTGCTGCATTACTCTGCCTAAATTCAATTTTATTACAAAATTACTTTAATTTTGTCCTTTCTTTTGTTATTTTACTAGGCAACGTAATTTTTATACAATTCTTTCTTCTAACTGATAATGATTTTAAGTATGTTCTCTGAAATTCACTTCTAAAATAGTTATTGATAAATTTTAAAAGCATACAAATTATTCATAACATCAAATAATTGAGAATCTTTTTCCTTTTTTTTTTACTGTATTTGTGGAATAATAAAATCCAATGTGTAAGTCATATTGGATTTTATTTTTTGATGGTATTGTGCTCGTATATTTCCCGTGTTATTTTTTTAATTGATTGATAATGGTGCTCAGTTTATTATTTTATCTAGGATAGAATGGGGTAATTAAGATGCCTATAATACGCCATGCCACGGATTCCGGTAAATCACGTTGTTGAGACATTTTCAAGTCACCTTTTCTCAAAAAAAAAAAAATAAAAAAATCTGAGCAATCGGATTTCACAGTTAAGGCAGTGAAACAGACGTTTCTGCAATATCCCTGTTTCTGCCCTTATACTCTTTTTCTGGTTCTTGACGTCATGAACTTTGATTTGCGTATGAAGTTTCTTCTTCTGTTTCCTGCTAGGCTTTAAATTATGGATGATTTATTTTATGTTACTTATCGGTGTGAGTATTTGCGTAATTTCGTTAAAACCTTGTGCTGCCCTAATTCTTTTTAGCAGTGTATTTGGGACACACACACACACACACACACACACCAAAAAAGGAAGAAAAAAAAAAGAAAGATGATGATGTCGCTTATGTCGACGAATTGCTGTCAGCGACAGCGCAGAAGGTTATACAATACAATATGTGGGTTAAAAAGCATTTCCTTCACTCGCACGGAGACTTATTGTGAAATGTGAGAGTTAAAATAATCTTTTTCCGCTCATGATTTTAGAAAAATATAGCAAAACAGGAAATTTACAGCGCAAAACACGAATTTGTGGGAATTATTCAGCGCAGAAACATTGTACAATGAATCTTACAAAGTTTCTTGCAAGGGTTTCGGTAGCTAATCCCGCCCTTCTCCATCATCTTTTCACCAAAATCGTTGCTATATATTTTTATTATTCGTGGAATTTGGGTGAGGAAAAAAGCTAATGGCTGAATTTGGGGTAGGGATGGACGCGAGACGAAAAATGGGCGTCTCGTGTCTCGCAAAACAGCCGAAAAGCTTGGTCTCGTCTCGCAAAAATCCCTATATCATAATGTTAAAAATGTTTGTCTCGTCTCGCAAAAAAGCTGTAAATCTCTGTCTCGTCTCGCAAAATGCCGTCTCGCGTCCATCCCTAATTTGGGGAGCTAATGGCTGAAATATGAACAAAATAGCTGAAAAAAATGCGAAAAAGCCCAGAAAAACCGATAATTTATTGATATTTTTATTTAAGAGGGCAATCCCCCTTCCCCTTTTGCTACAAATCTTCTTGTGTTAGAAATTTTCGCTTAAGTAGCCCCTCAGAAGGCATTTAATGGTTAAAGTAATGCTTCCCCCCCGCACGCACACACACCTAACCAAATTATCGGTTATAAAATTACACAACAATGATATAGCCTCGGAAAAAAGGGGGGGGCGAAAAGGGAAAATAGATCTCATCTTATAGTATTCATCATGTCATTTTACATAAGAATTATCTGGAATGGTATCTGAGCTCGAAAAAAGATGCAGATCTGTGTAATTAGTTTTACCCTTAAAATAATTTTAAAATTTTCAAAATAACATCATAAAAGTTACTTGAACGGCCTTGCAGCTGTTTCGATCAAAAGAAGTATTGATCTTCGTTAGTGGCAATCAATCAATGGAAATTAAATGGCACTGATTGCCACCGACCATGGTCAAAATTTTTCGATCGAAACAGCTGTATGGCCGTTCAAGTAACTTTTATGGTGTTTTTTGCAAAGATTTTTATTATTTTATGCTTTGAGCGCCAGCTATTTTGAGTGCATTTTGTTAGTTATACCCTTGCTCATATTTTAAGAAAAGCTCTGTATGTGTTTAAATTGCAATTCGTTGGTTAATCAGAACTAGTCAAGGCCAAAATTAAGAATCTGTTTAAAACCTCGCTGTATTCTCAGTCCGAGATAAACTAAAACGGTGTTGGTACTGTGAATCTGCCTGATCTGCTACACGTACCTCAAACAAAGCAACCAAGCTTTAATAAAAGAAAAGTAAATTAAAAATACAACTATAACTTTATTTTTCATTATGATGTTCAATCATTCTTTTTGCTCAAAAATTAAGCTCAAAAACGCGCGCGCGCGAATAAGCGAAAAGCAATTTTATTCTATCCAAAATGGAGCGTTCCGACAAAAATTTTTCCCTCTAACAGCATTTTTTAATCCAGCCTAGCTCGTTATTGCTCTTCTGTTGATGAGAATGAACTCCTTATATCTTCTTTCAAAGATAATGCTTTTTTTACCCGGCTCATTGAACGCTTCTGCTTTCTTAACAATGATTTTTTGTCGTTAAAGAGAATTTTAAATAATTTTCTAAGTGTTTATAACGTTTTCCCACTTTTATCTCCAGAACAAAAATGTATGATATTTGATAAAGTTCCATTCAACTTCTATCTGTGACAATGGATGGTCTAAATGTCAATCAGTGGATTGCAGAAGTGTCAGTTTAGTTCGCTGTGCCTCTAATTTTCGGCACGTGAGATTTTCATAAAGCATGTAAGCTAGAGTGAAGAAGCGAAAAATAACGAGACCGGGTATCATAAAAGCAAGCTATTTATTGCATCACATAAATGAACTTGAGGCTCGAAGAAAACAGGACGAGACCCTAAAGGATTTTACGAGAAAAACTTCTAAGAATTTTACAAGAAACAACGTTCATGGTAAAAGCTCTCTTCTCTTCGAATGTTGCATTTTTTTGAGGTCACACGACCGCTTGTGATACGTTAGAGGTTTACAAAAACGGCGATCGGAAAGAGGTTGATTTCAGCATTCACTGATTGGGTGTGGCGTATTCTGACGTTTGTACCGCAGAAGAAGCTTGTGAGGTGGTTTAGACTTTCAGATTTGACGTGATAAGACTTCTCAACATTGCTGAAAAAGAAAAAACTAACTTTACTGTTACAAAGAACAGTTATGAAGAAACGTAAGCAAAATCGAATTAGTTTTACAATAATAGTTATCTGTCATCATAAATATTATTACATACTATGCATATATACATACATATGCATTCATACATACATGCATATATATCGAAAACAGCTACCTTAAAATAATTTCGCATGTTGCAGAATACTCAAAAAAGTCCGAGCGATATTTTGAATACTAATTATAATTAGGGTTGCCATATTTGTCGAGCACTGATACGGAGCCTTTATGTTCTAAATAAATAAACCAACAGCTTATTTTGCTCAAAAAAAAAAATCTGATGTAAACATAATGTCTACCATGCACATTGTAGGGCCACGGTAGTATGGTTGGGAGAGGTGTCGATCTCGCAGCCGAAAGGTTGTAGGTCCGATCCTGGGACCAACCATTCCAGTTGGGAGAGGTGTCGTACTCGTAGTCGAAAGTTGTGGGTTCGATCCTGGGGCCAACCAAAGACCGCTGTGCTCGCTAATGGCGAGTAGGGCACATTAAATACGTCGTGGTCGCAATGTCCTCCAAGTTCCCATCCAAATCGATACCTCTGGGGGTGACAAAATTAAGCCTTGCTGTCTTCTGCTTGGTATTTGCTTCAAAATTAAGAATCCCCCCACTAACGATCGGTAGTGCTGCCATCTATCGTCTCTCAAATGTGGTAGAAATGAACTCTTCGGGAGTCTGTGGTAGAAATTAACACCTTAGGCCAGGGATGGGCAAACTTTTTCGGTCGCGGGCCAAAAATCGAAAAAGAAAATTTGGCGGGCCAAAATCAATTTTTCTAAAATTTTAAAAACAATGTACAAGTATTAAAATTTAAATATGTTAATGAGATGAATGAAATTGCGATTTCATTTTTAAAAGTTCCTTATATTGAGGTTCGAAGTGAGATGTACAGATTCAAAGGAACGAGGCTAAATGCTCATCTGTCAGTCTACTTCTGAAAGAATTCTTTCTAAGGTTCAAAGTTGAAAACACTTGTTCACATATGTAAGATGAAGCAAACATATAGCACTGATTTTCTGGGCGGGAAACTTACTTTCGATAAGGATTTGTAAAACTCTAGCTTTGGCATATTTAGAAACAACTGCTTGAGATGACTGTTAGATTGCAACTCAATGAATTCAAGCTTCAAATCGGACCTCACTGCTTCACAATTTGCGTTGAAAGGCATGGTAAAAATATCCAATTCTGTTTGATTAGCACTGAAAACTTGAAATCTACGTTCGAACTCAAAATGCAGTTTTTTCACACCATCTTCATAACTCTTAATATGAATATATAATATATAAATATATATTTTCTTTTGATTTTCATCGGACCGCGGGCCGTAGTTTGCCCATCCCTGCCTTAGGCCGATACTGCCGCAATCGAACTAATCTACATATGGGGTTGATACAAAATGCTGTAAAGGCAGGAGTCCCTAAGCCCCATTATCCATGAAAGCAAGAAAGACAAAGAAAGATGTACGTTGTACATCCTGTCAAATTATGCATGTTTTTCACGCACTCCATTTGCATTCGTCATCATTGTACCTTTATGGGTTGAAGAATCACTCCGAATGATGTTTCATTGATACCACTTTCCAACATGCGCCGTAAATAGTTGTCATTTAATATCAGCGCTGAAATGAAAATTTTTTGAGGATCATATCATTGCAATATTAAGTACCAACGTGCCAATTTTTACCATTAAACAAAATAATTTGCGTTTACAAATAATTTATGATGTCACGAAAAATTCAATAAATCTTTTACTTACTGTAAAGTCTATTCGACATGTGCTGGTACCAGAAGCTGTTTAATGTTAACTCTGGGTTTTTGGAACACTGATCTGATTTGACGTACCTGCTGTGACATGAAAATGACGTCAACTTGTTGGTAGGCATAATTGACGAGATATACTGGCTGCGCTGCTGTCATTTTGGTCACACCCTTTTGCACTCGAATAATCATGTGACCTACGGTGTGAACATCTTACTATGGTTTTCTCGGACTAAGTTGGTCACACCCACTTTTTCTCGTGACTCTTCGAGTGCAAAGTGGTTTCGGCAAAATGTCAGCACCGTAGCCTCGTCAGCAACGGATGGTAGCATTTCCTCCTGTAGTGGGGAAGCGTGGCGTGACAAAGAGAATTAATGAGTAGTCATAGTAAGTTGAGTGTTGACTTTCTAGTGGCATTGCGTGTACAGAGTCACAGATGATCTGTCACGGAGATTTATGTGAGGTCACAGCAAATACTCACAGATCAATGAGACTGTGGCTTTTAGTTCACTTCGCGCATTTTACGCGTTCATCATTGACACCTCTGTGAAATACACGAAAGTAACTTCGATCAGCGTGAATTTCCGTAATATTAGTGTGGCTCTAATAACACATATGTGTTCCTCTAATCTCAAGCCCTCGAATGTTAATTCTTTATGAGTATCTTTAAAGACCTCTAATGTTTTAAATATTCGTCTTCAAACTCCTTTATACCACAGAAATTCTTATTTCAGATCATCTTATAATATGTATTCCTGAAATGATGATTTGGTACACCCTATTACCTGTACCTCAGGTTAATTAGACCGGAAAATGAAGCTTAGGTCGTTATCTACTCATTTTTAAATTCATTTTAAAATTTCCTATGTTCGAATTATATAACTAAACCTTTCATCTGCTTAAAAAATTAACACACAATCATTACATAATAACCAAAATACTTAATTAAAACTCAAAAGAATAAACTGATAGCAATTTTATCTTTTCCTAGAGCGAATATCTCAAAGAAATTTTTTCTTTGTAATCATTCTTTAATCGACATTAGCTGATTATTTCTCTTTTGTTGATGCGGATGAACTCTCTTATACCTTTTATCCAAATTAATCCGGGTTTTTTGAAATCGGCTCATTAAACGCTTAACTTTTATAACGTTGATTTTTATGTAGTTAAAAAGTATTTAAAATAATTTTGCTGGATAAGATTATTGTGCTTGACATCGCGTTCACCAAAATTCATATATTCAAAACTACTGGAATTTGTCTGATAGAAACTACGAGTAGGTTTTCTTCTTATTTTCACTTATTTTCACTATACTATATTTTCACTTATTTTAATAATATTTTAAGCTTGGTTTTAGATTTTATAGAATTTCTAAAGTCTGTTGTTGTTGTTGTTGTTTTTCATTTTGATGCTCACTTATTTATTAATTTGTTTTTAAAGGTATAATACAATTTAACACAGACATTAACCACATCTCCAAATTTTAAAGCTCTGTGTGAAAATGTGAATCTGTTTTTGCTTCAAAACAAGTTCAAGCAACTTACGTGACATGGAGGAAAATTGTTAAAGTCCCCTACCGTGCCTAAATATAACTGGTAGCGTATGAGACCCACACAAAGAGCTAAATTGAGTACAGAAAGATAAACTTATCCTGCTGTACCTTTCCAAGAATGATAGAAAACAGGTTAAACTATTTTTCAAGGTGTGAAAAAAATAAAGCAATTAGCAGAGCTCGACTAAGCCAACACAGGAACGATTTTTCGCCTAACTCACAAGGCTGGCGACAGTTGTTGAGATTTTGGACATTGCCCAAACAATAATTGTCTATAAACTTGGAAAATATTGGAGTTTTCCTGCGTACAAAGAAGTAATCTATATCTACACTCATGTCCATAAATTAAGGATAATTCAGAATCACACAGAAATTGATCTCTAAAATAAAAATTTCACCTGTGGAATGATCACACACATCTTGAAGAAGAATATGCAAATTACAGGAAACCACCATATGGCGTGGATGGTACGTCACAATGAAGAGAGTGTAAGAGAGGGGTATATAAGGAATGGTGGAAAAGAAGTAAAATTGTTCACAAGCGCTGTGAAAGCCTTTCAGTGCAAAAACCGCATAGTTATGGCACAAAGGAGGCATTTGGATGATGTTTTACGTGGCAGAATTATCGGACGACTGGAATGTGGACGTACCCAGCTGGAAGTATCCGAGGAACTTGGAATCGCCCAGAGTGTCATCTCCAGGCTTTGGCAACGATTCCAAGATGATGGTAATGTGAGTAGACGTTACAGCACAGGTCGCCCCCGAGTTACAACGCCGAATGAGGACCGCTATTTGGCAGTTACTGCCAAAAGAAACAGACGGAGTACAGCATCAGACCTGTCTCGTCAGCTCTCTTCAGCTACCGGTACGACAGTTTCAAGGCAGACCGTGTACAGACGCTTAGGGCACATTAGTCTATATGCTCGTAGGCCTGTCAGATGTGTTCCACTTACCGCAACTCACTGTCGCCTGCGATTAACCTGGAGTAGAGAGCATGCATTGTGGACACCGCAACAGTGGTCTTGTGTGATGTTTTCCGACGAGTCCAGGTTTAGTTTGGAGTCTGATTCTCGCCGGACATTCATCTGGAGAGCGCCAGGTACCCGTTACCACCAAGAGAACACCATTGAAAGACACCGTTACGGTGGTGCAGGATGGCTCGTTTGGGGAGGAATTATTCTTGGTTCCAGAACTGACCTGCGTGTTCAGAGTGTAACGATGACAGGCCACATCTATCGGGATGTCATTCTGGAACAACATGTACGTTTGTTTCGGGGCGCCATGGGTGCTGAATTTGTGTTTATGGATGACAACGCCCGTCCTCACCGTGCAAACATTGTAGACGAATGCCTTCAATCGGAGGATATCACCCGTATGCATTGGCCAGCATACTCACCGGACTTGAATCCAATAGAGCATGTGTGGGATATGCTTGGCCGACGAATTGCAGCCCGTCAACCCCCTCCCACCTGTCTACCGGAATTTCGGAGTGCATTGCTTGATGAGTGGTGTAATATTCCCCAAGATCAGATTGATCATTTGATACTCAGCATGCCTAGGCGTTGTCAGGCCTGTATTGCATCGTCCGGGAGACATACTCCGTATTAACCATCCTACTAACCATGTTATACTGTTTTTTGTAAATAGGTTCTTTTTTGAAATTGGGTCAAGGGAGTAAAACTTGCAATTTTTATTAATTATGTCAAACATATAGCATCTTTTTTGCTCTTTACTTTTTGTTTAATAAATAGACTTTACAAATAAGTCAAATTTGTTTTGCTTCTTTCTCTTTCTTTGCCTGAACTTCATTATCCTTAATTTATGGACATGAGTGTATATTACACAAACATATTCGATACCAAAATCGATGATATTTTTACGCTTCAAATGGCAACAGCTAGATTTTAGCATTAGCCGCTATTTTTCATTTTTGATAACACCACTCATCTCCAACTCCGCCAAGTTAAATTATTTGAACCTGCTTCCATTAAAATAAACGAATTAATAAAGTAAATATAAAAAATGGATAAGAGATTACCTCCTTGGCATATTAGCATATTTTATTGACCATAGCGATGTATATGAGTTGAGAAACAGGCGAAATACAAATCTACATCGGAGGCATAAATATCTAATCAACATTTTTTAAAGCAATTCACTTTGAGAATATTGGTTTAGCCACATCAATTTTAACAGATTGGACTCTAGATATTGACGTGCACTGCCATGTTGGCGTTAAATCCGCCATCTTGCGCCATGGATTGTAAATGAAATCCTGTAAATGGGTCGATGAAATTATATCGGTGACTGACAGTTACGATGGACAAATCAGTACCTTTAATTCTTCTGTCTTTGATTACTTGAACAAAATCTTTTATTGTGCAATATTCCCTTTTCTGTGAGAAATTTAGCCTCGTCCTTTTCAACACTAGGTAGGTCCCAGATTTTTAAATTCATATTTTACGATGTACAACCAAAGCTATTCAACGTTTTAAAGTATTCTCTTTTTTATTTCCTATTTCTTTTACATTATTGTATCCATGGATAGTTATTATAAATAAGGTATAAAGATGAAAACACGAGGTTACTAACTTTGGTGCATTAACACTGGTGTTATTAAAACGGAAAAGTACGTATTGGAGCAACAATGGAACTCGTGAACGAAACGGCAGCACATTGATCACTAATCTGAAAAATCTCGCTCACAGCTACGGTAATTAAGAAGTATTTATGTAGGAATTAGTGAACGCATTTCCACCCTATAAAGTTATTTTCATAAAGACTTCATACGAATGGAAATGACATCAATTGTGTCTTTTCATACATTTTATAATATCAGTGCTTGGCATGGCCCCCATCGGTTTTTATGGTGACACCAAAAGTTTGTAGCAACCCTAACGTAAATAAATTTAACGGCAAATACTGTTAAACCAAGTAACATTATTTTCGGTGAATTGCGTCCAATAATTTGGCTAACGCTGTACTAAATATAAAGCGCAGTAAGGTATGAAGCGACGAAGCTAACTTTCATGGAGACTAGTAAATGATAAATATATTTTACAGAATACATTATACATTTCAAATTCTTATTTTTAAGGATTTTAAATAGTGTTGTTGTTGTTCCTGGTGCTCCCTGAGAACCGTAAACGGCGGTGCCAGATCCCCCTTCGTAGGGAGGCGATGGGCAGAGGAGGTGCGCCTTCCATTTTTAGGGCCCTAGTGGGAGAAAGTACGATTTATCCCGTGGACCCCTAATTTTGAACCAATTCCAGAGGAGGGACCAACCCCCTGAAATCGGCACCCCCAGAGGTATCGTTTAACAACTTGGAGGACATTGAAGCCACGACAGATTTTACGTGCACCAGCTCACATTAGCGTACACGGTCCCACAGTAGTCGAGCCGAGCGGAAGATGAATCTCCCAAGCACTGGCCAAGCTGGATGCTACTTCACTTGCCGTGCTCTAATGGAAACGGAGTTTAGCGCCCAGACCACTGCGGGGCTCTTAAATAGTGTTTAAATGATAAATGAAAAATAGGTTTTTGTATAGCAGTGTATTTAATATTTTTTATTCAATACCTTTATTATTGAACATTTTCAAATTCCTTCCTCACTCATCACCTTACGAGCTTTCTCGTATGACATTTTTAATGTAGTTTTGTTCTTTCGATTCAGAGATCCCCAAACTTTCAAATAAAGCAATAATTCTTTTATTTTTAATTCTGAATCACCGAAAGCTTTAACTCACTGGAAGACCTAAATAATATCTCCAAAAGAAGAAAGAACATAAACAACGTTAGGGTTTTAAATTCCAGGCAAATTTTTCTTTTATGTCACGCGCAAAATTTACACTCCCTTGTAAAATATTCTTCACGTTTAATTTCTTTAACTGTCCCTTTTCAAGCATTCTTAAACCTTTTTCTTCTTTTAATATCTCTTACGACCGTGTCCACGTAATAAGGTTGCTAAATACAAGTAGCTGTTACGACTCCAAAATCTTATGAACATAATTTTATTCTTTTCAAATTTTAATATCATAAAACTTAATAGTTTTCTCGGAAAATGGTTTTTTTAATGGGAGTACCTCATAAAAGTTTTTTTTTCTTTTCATTCTTTTTAAACGAGAAGAAAAAAAATTAAAATTATTGTTTCAAAATAATATGTATCTTTTTTTTTCGGTGTCTAGATTTGAGCTCTTAAAAGGCTGATGTTTTGTAGTTAATATGATTAAAAATTAATGAAAGGAAAAAAGTAAGTGATTATTAGTAATCTTTTTTTTCTGTTTTTGCATTCCAAGCGAAAAATTACAATTTAAATTATTTCGAGCTTTCTAACCTTCGAAAAAAAGATTCAAAGCTAAGTATTTAATTAAACAGATTTTCACATTGTGATTTAAAGTGGAAAAAAAAGTGTTCAGATTTAGATTGTACGATATTAATTTTCAAAATATCTCAGATAGAATCCTAAAAACTGCATTATCTTTTATGTTTTTAGAAAATGGAAAGGTAATTTCAAGAAATAACAGTTTTCCTTTTACCAGAAATTGTTGTTTATTTTTGAACATGCTTATTTTATTTGATTGCTGACTCCGATGTTTATTTTCAGTTGCAAATACGCAGGATTAACATTCTTTTATTCATAATATAAAATAAGAAAGTGCTTAAAAATAAAAATAAGGTGTCCAAATACCAAGAGAGATACACGCAAAAGGCATTGATTATAAAATACTTTCCACCTTGATTTTATTACCATTCCCATTTTTGAAAGACTCGATGGCAGCAGCTCCCCCTTCTGTGTCCAACGTTGCTTCCCGGCATGAGCCTTTGAATGATCCTGCGGTCGTCTTGTGCATAATCTCGAATTCAATATGGCATTCAAAGACCTTGCCGAGAAGAAATGATGGACACAATAGGAAACTCGCGTCATCGACTCTTTCAACGATGGGAGTAAACAGATTAAATCCAATGAGGTACTATAATGCTTATCCCTTTAATCGTTGTACTCTAGACCTTAGGTATGAAAGTTGTTTCATGTGATCCTGTAAAATAACTACAAATGCTACATTATTTCCGTCGGGAAGCATTATTTTAGAGAGAATGGTGAGGTAAAATGGGTAGATATTTCTTTTTGATCAAAATGTAGATATATTTTTAATTTAATTTTTTTAGACTATATTTTCTGTCATTAGTTGGTAAGATTTATACTCTTTATACTTTTATTAATTGTATTTAGAAACACAATATTAATTTTTGCGGTTTTTGAATCTATGTTCTTTTAATGTGTCACTAAAAAACTTTCAGGGAGCTAATTCATTCCTAAAAATTTGAGTTCTGTTATTCAATTATAGGCAAAATGTAATTTTAAGTACAATTTTTAAACAATTTTCCTTTTAAGGTATCTGTGCTCAATTCGAATGATCTGTACAAAAATAAACGTTGATCCAAATGCATTTCCTTTTCTTTGTTAAATTTGTTGTCAGTCCCGAATAATTGTTCTCATAATTGAAGCATCATTGAAGAGTGTGTGTTCAAACATGTTGCCAACATTCCCAAAATTGAACATTAATAAGTCAAATATTTTTATGTAAATTCAAATAAAATTTATAAAAACTAAAATTCCCAAGTCTCTTTTTGTTACACAGTACAACACATAGACTGAAAAAAAATGCCAACTTAGAATTAATTTAGCATTTCTATGAGTAAAGAAATCTTCTATTTTTAAAATAGAACAAAATTACAACTCTAAAAATAATGATTCTTCAATTTAGATGTTTATTTTTTTAATTTCCTGAGTAATTCAGTATCATTGATAAAACCATTGAGACTGGATGTAAGTTTAATACCCTAAAGAAAATGAAAACAAATTTATCCTTTTTAAATTTAAATATCATAAAATTAAATATCCTTTCTCTGAAGCATTTTTTTTCTCAGAATAGCAATTAAGACTTCTTTCATTTATTTATTTTTTTCATTGAAGCCTTTTTTGCAATAATCTCCAATTCTCTTTCATCTAATTAAATACTGAGTTTTCCGTGAATTGATGTTTTGTGTTTGATATAATTAAAAATAATGACATTAGACTTGATTGAATTCTTTTTCCTTGACATCAACTGAAAAGAATAGCTTATGCGATATCAAATGTTTTAATCTTTGCAAAAATAAAGCGGCTAGATATTTAATTAACAGTTCTTTAGACTGCATATTTAACGCTGGGATGACATTTGAATTTTTATTTGTCATTTTCGAAATTTGGCTTTCTTATTAAAAATAAAGTTTTGGTTGTTTACTTTAAGGAAACATTTGATTGGTCAGCATTTTTTTTCATTTTTCATTTTTCTTAAATATTTCATTTCATAGGTATTTTTAAAATATGAAAGTTTATAATTTTTCAAAATATACAACAAATGTATTTAATAATTTAAGATTTAAGGTGGTAAAATTAATAATAATAATGAGAAGGATTAAAATTACAGTCATTCATAATGCTGTTTGTAATGATTGCCTGAATAATTAGATTGAAACCTAAAAGATACAAATACAATTTCTAAAAATTCCCAGAAGTGCCAGTTTATTCTTATTTTGAATCGAAACAAACTTCTTCAAAAATCTCCCAAAACATTATTATTTAAAAATAGTTTATAAGCATATGAAATTGAGTATGCGGAAAAGTAACGCCCTTTCTCACATTAACTTCCAGCAAATAAATTTTTACCAAGTTTTCAGTTATAAAGCAGTTGTGCCTAAACAATGGATTCGTATTTGTTACAATTTGAAGTAAGAATTTCATGAACAACTGTTTTCCTTTTTCTTTCGAGAACGATACATTCGAGGGGGGGAGTGGAAGGAGGATGGTCACGTAATCTTGGAGGGCACATTTTAAAATATCCTGAAATTGATTTTTAAGTAGTGAACAGAAAGAATTTTGATAATATTTCGTTATTTTCTTTGAGATGGAAAGGGATATGTGAAAAGAACGTTTTAGCCCTACCCTAGTAGCACAACTAGTTCAAAAAACGTTGGAAACACGTTTTCCGACGTTAAAAAACGTGTTTTAAACGCCTTTTGGACTAATTGTGCTACTT
The DNA here is from genome assembly GCA_038373885.1 of Cheiracanthium punctorium. Classification (NCBI taxonomy): domain Eukaryota; kingdom Metazoa; phylum Arthropoda; class Arachnida; order Araneae; family Cheiracanthiidae; genus Cheiracanthium; species Cheiracanthium punctorium. The sequence continues at coordinate 276,782 of JAWZYV010001432.1, read as the reverse complement.
GGGTACCCCTGATAGGTTATGAAATTTAAAAAATCCTCTCATATCGATCACCTTAGAAACTTTGCATGCAAGCCAAATTTCGTATTATTTGCTTCAATAGTTTCGGCAAAGCAAAACACTTTTTGTTTCCTAATATTAATAATATAAGTTGTAATAATATAGGGTGTACCGGAAAGGAATGTCATTTTTTCCTATGTCAATATTTTGCCTATAGCGAAAACTACTGAAGTTAATAATACAAAATTGTATGTGAGGTTTTTAGCGTAAGTGCTAGATTGGGGGGCATTTTCCAAAATTCGTAACCTATGGGGGATTGGGGAGCAGGATATAGAAACCTTGCATGCCAGCCAAATTTCGTAGTACTTGCTTCAATAGTTTCGGCAAAGCGAAACATTTTTTGTTTCCTAATATTGGGTGTACCCGAAAAGAAACTAATAATACACAACTGCATGTGGGAATTTCTAGCTCCAAGTGCTAGATTGGAGAGCATTTTCTAAAATTCGTAACCTAAGGGGGGGATAGGGGTAAAACTTTCTTTTCACATATCCTGCGTGATTTCAAAGAAGAAAAGCGATATCCATAAAATTCTTGCTCTTAACTAGTTCTGCAACTAATTCTTGTTGTAAATACAACATTCAAGAATACCTAAAAATCGACTTCAGAACATTGATATAATCCTCCAAGGACGGTAGACGTAAAAAAAAGGGAAGGGCGGCCATTTTTCTTGAAGGGAAAAAAAATCTATAAAATTATCACTTTAATATTTAACAAATATGAGTTCTATGCTTAGGCACAGCTTGTGATGCAGATCACATATTTAATTTTAATAATCATTTAATTTGGCTTTCTTTAATGTAATCTATCCAAAATCGTGTATTCTAAATATTTTCTGTTCTCATTTTTCTGCCATTTCGGCTTTTAAATCTGTATATTCGCTTTTCCCGTATGCATTTTTCTTAATTGTTTATTTCTCTAAATGAGACCTGGTGGCACCGTTGTGCTAAAAATGGATTATATTACGTCCGTTTGCTACCGCAACGACTTTTTGATTCCCCTCCTTTGGCATAGCGTTGGCATAAGTTATTATTTGTTGCCCTGCGACATCTTTAAAATTATTTGCTCGCGATTACGACATTTTAGTTTTATTGCATTAACTTTTAGGGTTGCTCTGGAATTGGCGTTATTGATCTCAGCCAAGTTGTTGTTCTCGCCAATGCGTAATTCTCTACTTGCGTAATTTTTAATTCATTCCATCTTAATTTCACTGTCTATATAGGACGTATTTTTTATTTCGCTAAGCCACCACCATCCGTTGTAATAAGTTTATGTTTTAATAGTATCTTTTTAATAAAATAGTTTTAAGTATTTAACGTCTTTTTAGTATATTCCAACTAAGTGTATCGAACCTGGATTTTCATGTGTCACAACGCAGTCTTAAAAATTTAAGACAGCCTAACTAATTAATTTCGTTATACAGCTTTTTTGTAATTCAATACTTGTTGAAAATTTATATGTTTGAATTTTTTGTAAAAAAAAAAAAAACATTACCTCCCAGTACATATAATATATACTAACTATTTGGTTTATTATTTAAAATAATTCTTAATATTGCAAGACTACTTTAAGTTGACCTGCATGCTCATTTTCTTCTACTGAAAATTCTCCATTTCTGATATGCAGTTTTATAAAATATTTAATAATATCAAATGTATCCTGTATAATATGTCTTAGATTTCTAATCCTACTAATATTATAAATATCAATGTTTGTATGTGTGTTTGCTACTCTTTCACGCTGAAACTGTTTGACGGATTTGGATGAAATTTTCAATAAAGTCAGTTAAAGTCCTGGATTAACAAACAGGCTACTCAGGAAAAAATACTGTTCCTATAATATACAAAAAAAACAAGCTTTTATCAAAATAATAATAATAATAATACAATTGAGCTTTTCTTTACAAAGCCGTCGACAGATGGCACAGACTTATAGATTCGCAGTTTTTAATAAATAAAATCGCCTGAATAAATTTTTCCTTCTGACGTGGATTTATAAGCGGACAACGGGCCAAGCACACAAATCCTACATGTTACACAAACAAATTAACAAAAAATAAATTTTTGAAACTTTCATTCAGTTCGAATTGTGCATTTTTCTGCACGTCTTCCCCCCCCCCACCTCTATTTCTACATCCAGAAAAATGATGTTAGAAATATCAATTTTAATTTTGTTTCATCACACTCATGAATGATCATACACTTTTCAACTTAATGGAATAAGGACAGAAAATAGGGAAGACGCATGGATTATGATACGCTTTTAATATATAGCACTTTAGTGCGTATTTAAAATCTGAAAGTATTTCAGATTTTCTTATTTTTTTTTTTTTCCTTTCCGTTTTTTAATAACGGCCGATATATCTAGAAGCTCTTCAGCATTAATATAGGACGATAATAATTTGTACCTTTTGTAGGTTTTTTACCATTAAACCACTTTATTTTTTTGACTAGGGGCAGCCCGACATGGTAAGCAAGGTAATCATCGCATCGGAGCGGGGGCTTCGAAGGGGCGTCATGTCGAACTCAAAAACTAAGTAGAGCATAAAAGGGGGCGTCTTTTATACGTTAGCAGGGGGCGCCACTTATCCTAGGGCCACCCCTGTTTCTAAACATCTTAATTTTAAATTCCATTCAGAATCTGAAATATTTCAGTGCCAAGGAAGCCGGGGTGAAACAGAAGATTTATTAAAATGGCGAACCAACTATTCGCCGGAGGCGGCTAGTCAATTATAATTTCTTTTTCTAAAATGATCTTGAAGATGAAAATTTGAAGTAATTTAGTTTTCCGTACACAGACACCTAAAAATCTTTTTAAAAATTACTATTCATATATCAAGATGAAAATATAAAAAAAAAAATCATTTGCTCTATTTGCGCTTTGCTCTTTGCTCTATTATTTGCTCTCGCTTTGACATAGTCTCTGTTAATAGGGAAACAAAAATGGAAAGAACGGTCATTTCCAAAATTAAAAAATTGCGCACAAAGAAAGTAATTAGTTCTGACTATTTAGTTTAACTAATTTACTCGCTGAATACCAACAGGATGGATGAGAGAGAAAATATTTATCAATTCAAAATTTAGAGTCTGAAATTCTTACAAAAATCGACAAAATTCGCTTTCTTTCTAATGTAACACTACTCGTTCCTGTTAAATTGCAGGTGGTCCTAACAATAACACCCTGATTTCGAAATTAAAAATCTCAAAAACAAAGATCAATAAAAGAATGCAGCAAACGGTGTGTTTAATATGTACATGCAAAAATTTTATACAAAAATTTCGAAATAGTAGTTATAATAGCCACTAACATACAGTGGCATGCGCAGACTTTCTTTAAAAGAAGGGTGTTGTGTACGTAATCTTAATGTTAAAAGGCGTAATCTTTATGTTGTAAATTAAAAAATTATTAAAAAATCTTCAAGAAGCAGAGGGGGGGGTTAAATCCTCAAACAACACCTTGCGTACACCACTGCTATCTGATTAGATCGATTTGCCATCATTACGTATAATTGTAAACGCATTTTCTGCAATCAGTCACTTAAGGGAGGGGGAAAAAAGGTAAGAAAATCTGAAACACTTTTAGATTTTAAATCCGCACTAAAGTGCTATATATTAAAAGCGTATCATAATACATGCGTCTTCTCTGTGTCATTATTTATGACATACTAGCAGCCACAAATGTCCACATTTATGACATACTAGCCGCCTCCGGAGACCAGTTGGTTCGCCATCTCAATAAATCTTGTTTGGAGAGGATCCTGTTTCTCACCGGCTTCCTAGGCACTGAAATCTATCAGATTCTGAATGCAATTTAAAATTAAGATGGTTACAAACAGGGGCGGCCCTAGAATAAGTGGCGCCCCCTGCTAACGTAAAAAGGACGTCCCCTTTTATGTTCTACTTAGTTTTTGAGTTCGAAATGAAGCCCCTTCGAATCCGGCCCCCCGATGCGATGCTCACCTTGCTTACCGTGTCGGGCCGCCCCTAGTACAAATCATTTTCGTTCCATACTAATTCTGAAGACCTTCTGGATATATTGGCAGTTATCAAGAAACAGAAAGAAAGGAAAATAAAAAGTAAGAAAATCTGAAACACTTTTAGGTTTTAAAAACGCTCTAAAGTGCTATATATTAAAAGCCGTCCGTCTTCCCTGTATCATTAGTCATGAGTGTGATTAAACAAAATTAAAATTCATATTTGTGTGAAAAGACAGAAGTGAGCATTGAAGTGTATTCACATGTCACACAAATTGCGAATTCAAGCTCGTCCAGCTTGTTGCAGTGGTACCGGTAGACAGTGTCTTTCAATGTGCCCCTCAGAAACTAGTCACAAGGAGTCAGATCAGGAGAATGTGAAGGCCAATCCATTACAGAGGCCTCGATTACAGCGGCACCTGTTAGTGGTTTTTGCAACTACTGTTTGCAAATTCCTGTATAAAACTCTTTCAGCTTGCTAAATGAACATACTCATATTTGCACCCTTCTGTTGATATTTTTTACCGTTGATGTTCTGTTGATACCCTGTACATACAGCTTAATCATGCTGCTAAAATCTCCTGACAAAAGCAGTCACAACTTACTAATCGCTATCGTAATTTTAGGCTAATAGTTGCAGTTAAGTATTTTATGGAATTTTTTTATCTTTAATTATGAGTTTCAATTCATCTGTTTTTCCTCCGAGTCCAGCATGTACCTCAAATGTACTGTATCAAACGAAGTCATATTAGATAGCAACATGCTAGTTGAGATCCGCCGAAATTTAGTTGCTAAACGCGATAACTGTAAAGTTCGTGGGAAAGTAAAGGGAGTTTATGTGTAACTAAAGGGAGCCTCTATAGCAAAATTTGTATCGTGCAAGGAACAGTGAATAAGGTAACTGGAATCCAACTGGAAAAGTTCTTATAAATGTCGAAAGGTGTCGAAGTGTTACTTCGACGGAAAAGTCATAACGTGTATAGTTAATTATTTTATTACCTTTGATTGTTAATGCTTATGTATCTTATAATTAAAATTCACAACTGTAATCCGTGGAAAATATCTAAAATGTACTTCATCAAACCAAGTTACATGAAATAGCAACATATTACTTCAGGATTCGGAATCTACTTCAATTCTGGATCTGCTAAAATTCCGAACTTTAGAAATATTGTGCTAAAATGGTTCGCTATTTTAAAAGAGGTCCTATTTTTTATAAAATACAGAAAGACATTCTCTGGAGTATCTGGAGTTAGGACCTCTAAGGAGGGCACCCCTCCAATCGGCCTAGATCCTGCGTGTAGATAATTGGCCGTAATCCCACAACACAACTCTCGAGTATCTGAAATAGTAGGATATTTTAGGACAATTTTTCTTAAGTTCGGATTTTTGCAAATTAAGGATTCGCGTGAAACCTGTGCTTAAAACCCGTGAAAATTCAGCGGCTAAAAGTAATTACTGAAAAAAAAACCTATATGACGACAAAATAGTACATATCTAGAAGAAAATCATTGAGAACATATCACGGACTTTGAGTAGTGTAACTCCAAGCTTTGTTATGTTGGGGAAGAGCTTTCAAATTTTTAAATGAATTAATATAAAATACCTTAATATGAACACATATTTATTTCTGAATACTTATTTTTTAACTTTCCTTTTCTTAAAAAATAAAACCAAGAGTATGTTTCTTAGAATGTAAACAGAAGCTCATTCTCTGTTTGTCCTTGCACAGCTTACAAACAAAACCTCGTTGCTGTCAACTTTTGTTATTTCCTTTGAAAATATTGGAAAATTCTGATTTTGTGACCACGTAAATGTTTACATAAAGATTTTCAAAATCTACTACTTAAATAAATATTCCAGAGAAACTTTATCTTTGAAACTAAACAATGTTTTGTGTCTCTATTAAAAAGCTACAAAATAGAAACAATTATATTTCTTCCACAATCTAGATTTTATTTTCACTCAACGCCACTCGGGATAGGAGAGAAAAATAGAAAACCTTGGAGAACAGCAAAATACCCTCACTCCATTGGTTGCCACAGATAAAAAGCAAAACCTTTTCATTCTGTTTTTTTCCCCTTTCTGAACGTGTTAGGAGTGATAACACATATTGATCTCTTCACCCCAAAAAGATCCTACATGTTGATGCTTTTATTGTAACAGAATGCGGGCTGCAAGAAAAAGAAAACATTTACTTATTTATTTCTAACGTACAAAAGCAATTCTTGTATAAAGAGCGAAAATTAAGGTAAACCTCTGCGTGTAGTTTATGTGGAGCTATTTACTGTACGACAAAAAAAATAAATAAAATGCCACATTAAAAACAAAGTAAGATGTTAAAACAGTGTTTCATTTTTATTGATCAGGTTTTACTCGCTCATATAGAATGCATTGCACGAAGTTATTTTGCCGTTAGCAGTGAACGGCGAAGTAAATAACGCATGAAAGTATGTAAAGTAGAAAGATTTTTTTTTCTATTTTTATGTGAAGTTCCGTGTTCTTTTTTTATGTCTGTGTACAAAAGTGTTTACGAACTCCATTTTCTAGGCTTTGTGCATGTAGTATTAGATTGTAAACTCGAGAGAAAATATCATGATAGGTTACTGTTTGGTGTAAGGTTAAAAAATCTGATTTAGACACCACGTGATCTTCTTGTACGCCTACTTATTTGCATATAGTTTTGATGTACTTCATTTAAACTTATTTCATTTGAAATTGTTTATTTGTAAGTTATGTCAAGCCTACTCGAGAGGCATCTGCCGACTGCGGGGGGGGGATGCCTTGTTCGGAGAACTTTTTAAAAGGGATTCTAATACTTATTTACGTTACGTCAAGTCATCTGGACAACTCCAGGCCGTTAGATCGACAGTAGGGTTGCCAAATTAGCCACTTTGTGGCTAGACATGCCAATTTAGCCATTTTATGGCTAGATCATGACCAACTGGCAATGCCGAAGCATTTTGTAAATCGGAATTAAGAGTCCTAATGAATCAAAAAACACTTGCAGACAAGTATATTTCTGCAGCACAAGCACTTAGAAGTAAACGCCAATGAATAATTTATCTCTTTTTTATTAGCTTGTAACATTTTTAGCCATTTCTGGCCACATTTAACTTTGATTTCAGCCGCTTTTTCCCCGGCAGAGTTGGCAACTCTGATCGACAACCACGCGGCCAGGCCCGAACACGGGACCTTCACACTTCAGCCACCTGTAATATTCAATGGTTTATATAATCTGCCATGGATGTGCCCACCATTATTTGAAATTGAAATCCGATACTTCAATAATATTAAGGTTTGTCAATGTTTGTATGTATGTTTATTACTCTTTCACGCCGAAACGGTTAGACGGATTTGGATGAAATTTGGAATGAAGACAGTTAAAGTCCTGGATTAACATATAGGCTACATATTATAGCGGGGAAAAAATACTGTTTCTATAATATACAAAAAAAATAGCTTTTATCAAAAATAAATTACAATTGAGATTTTTTTTACAAAGCCGTCGACAGATGGCGCAAACTTATAGAATACGCAGTTTTTAATAAATAAAATCGCCTGAATAAGTTTTTCCTTCTGACGTGGATTTATAAGAGGACAACGGGCCTAGCACGCAAATCCGAAATACATGTTACACAAACAAACAAAAAATAAGTTTTTGAAACTTTCATTCAGTTCGAATTGTGGATTTTTCTGCGCATCTTTTTCCCCATTTTATTTCTATTATATTAGAGCAAGAAAAGGATGTTAGAAATATCAATTTTAATTTTGTTTAATGTTAAAGTGTATCATGAATATTGATATACTTTCCAACTTAATGGAATAAGGAAAGAAAATAGGGAAGACACGTGGATTATGATACGCTTTTAATATTATAGCACTTAAGTTAGCATTTAAAATCTGAAAGTGTTTCAAATTAAGAAGTGTTCTTATGGAAACAGGTGAGAAACTGGATTCTCACCGAACATAATTTATTAAGATAGCGAACCAACTGTTCGCTGGAGGCGGCTAGTATCGAAAAACACTTCATTTAAACTTATGTACTTCATTTAAACGAAGTACATAAGTTATATCACCAGGTTGGTATCAGATTCGGAAAAATACTTTTTTTAATTTGGTGATACTTTGCCAAATTTCGCAAATATTTTCGACATTTGGCGAGGTTTTCTGCTTAGTACATTGAAGATGTTCATCTAAATAAACTATAGGTTTCGAATTTTTAAAAAAATTTGATTAGATTTTTGAGATTTTGCGAAAATTGTTTCAAGCTGCGTAAACCTTTATTCGCGCATCACGTAATAACGACGAGAGCGAATGAAATGATATTGGGTGACATGATAGGTGGTCACTCAACTTAAAATATAACTATGGATTTTTTTTTAATGTTGATTGGATCTTGAGACTTTGCCAAAATCGTTTCGAAACACGTAAATCTTTGTTCGCGCATCCCGTAATAATGACTAAAGTGAATGAAATGATATTGGGTGACATGATAGTTGGTCACTCAGTTTAAACTATAGATGTCGAATTTTTTAAAAATTTCGATTAGATTTTGAGATTTTGCACAGATTTATTCAAAATATGAAAATATTTGTCAATTACGTGTAAATCACTGAAGCAAATGAAATAAAATTTAGTGTCTTCACAGGTGGTCACTTAAACTATGGGCATCAAAGTACTTTAAAATTTTTTACAAATTTTGAGATTTTGTGACAACTTAGTACATGTTTGTTCCATTTCCGGGAAATGGCGGTGGAATAGAATAAAACGTGAAGTTATGTTAGGTGCAAGCTATTTTAAACTCTAAATGCCAAACTGTTTTAAATATTTCATAGATTTGGGGATTTTTTGAAAATTTTATAAATGTTTGTTTTCGCATCTCTCAAAATTGGAAAAAGAAAATACCATGAAGTTTATCGACATGATCAGTAGTGACTTAAATAACAAATGTTGAAATTTTTGAAAATTTTTAATGAACTTTAAAAGTCTTTAAGGAAAATTCATTTGCCTTTTAGATTTTTTGAAAATTGTGCAAAACTTTTATGAGGCAGAATGTTAAAATATCTATACTGAATCAAAAAAAAATTTAGTTACAGACTAGGAATGACCTTGAAAAGCTCATTCAACCAGAATAAAACTTAAAAATTTAAAATAAAAATAATATTGTCAATTTCATTCATAATTTTGTAACTCTTCTAACCTGTAATCTTTAACAATACACAGAAGTATAAATTTGCCTTCGGAACTATTGTGAATATACTAATTCCATTTTTTATTCGCCCACAGTGCTGACAAAAATTCTGGCTTTTGGGAAATTTGCATTAAGTACTAACCCGTCAACGACGACGGGTACTTCAGCTAGACAACTCACAGTTGTATCATCGTCGCGAATCGGACAGAACAGCAATAAAATTCTTCCTTTAGTATTAGATGTCTTTCTTTAAGCATTTTATAACTCCTCGTGTAATCTTTGAAAATGAATGGAGTTCGTATTTTTGACTTTTTGATGTTGTGTTGAGTTCAAATAGGGACAGTAAAAGGTAAAATTGCCATTGAAATTCCAAAACTTGTGTTCGGTTTAATTAAGTACATGACGCCTTCATATAGGATTTACTTTACAAAATAGTAGAGATCATTCACTGGTGTAAAAGAACAGTAGCTTTTTTTATATGCCTGTCAAACGAAATGGCACTTAAGTTCGAACATTTTTGTTAATTTCTAAACAAAGATTTAAAATGTTAATGATTTCGGTTTGTCCGTCTGTGTGTCTGTTCTCACTGCCATAAATATGTATCAGTTGCTACGAAATTTACGTACGTACCCGATACATACTCTGGTGTTCAAAATTAACGTTGCAAACGTAAAAAATAAAATTTTTCGACAAAGAATAGTCTTAGTGCACGGGAGTTTAGTTTACTAATTAATACCTGATGCTGTAAATTCCAACAAAAATATTTGAACAGAAGTTTAATGTAGGCTGATATGCAAATGAGTTCGCTTCGTGCAACAAAGAGGTATGGCCACCTTGTACAGGTGTATAAGCGTCACATCGAGCTCTTATGCTATTATTCGGGCTATTGATCAAGGACTGTAGCAGTCATCCCCATTCTTCCAGAAGCGACTATTTTAGCCCCTAAAGGGTCCTTGGAGGGCGTTTCTCGACAGGCAGTGGCTCTTCTTAGAGCATATGAGATTGAAGTCTGGAGACCTCACTCGCTAGCCACACCATACGATGAATATCCTCTTCCCAGACAGCACATAAGCTTAAATCAAGCTTGAGATTTGGCTTGGCAATGCAAGGTTGGCTTAAGCTGGATTTTCACTTGCAAAGTGCGGTGATGGCGCCATCTGTGAAAGAGAATGGACATTAATTGTCTAGCGTCCTCAAATTTGTTGAAAATTCGTAAAAGATGTGTTTTAACGGGGATGGGTTTTTTATTACCAGTGCCATATTACCGGCAGGGTAAACGGGGCAACTTCGCAGGGCCTACAGATTTTAGGGCCCAAAAATCTTACATCTTACACTTTTGTAATTTTAAAATAAAATTACAAAGGATAAAAAAAATTCAGAAGTTAAATAATTTTTTTTAATTATAAAGTATTAACAATGAAAATAATTCAAATTTACATTTGTATAAATCAATTTAAACTTATTTTTAATTCTTCGAAATGCTCTATATCGATATAGCATACCAATATGTAGGAAAATAACCACATTTGTAAAGAGAATTTTTAGCGTTAAAAAATAGCAAAATTTTTCAATTATTTGTTATTTTAAGAAATATTTACAAAAATGACTAAAGTGTTCGTATTCCATACATGTTAGCAACTGTGATATAGCATTTCGAAGTAACGTTTAACTATCTGTTTCTTTCATTTCAGATTACTTAACACAAAATTTGTGTTAAGTAAGAAAACCCATTCTATATTTCCAAATATGGAAATTCTTCAAAATAAAATACAATTATACTACGAAATTGATTTCAAAATCACACATAACATTATTTTAATTTTGATGCATCCCATGGAAAAATAAAAGAAACAAATAACACATCGCCCACTTATAATCTGGCGAGAAAACAGCGTGGTAAGTCACTTCAAACTTTAGTCAGAGCTGCACAAGGTGCCGGTGGCGGAATGGATAGCGTGTTCGACTGCGAAGCCAAAAGGCCCGGGTTCTATTCTAGCCACGAACATTCGATGGACTTAAATTAAATTGAAATTTCAGCGTGGAGGGGGAAAATACGCGGAAAAATAAATTATGTGGGCAGCGGGCGCCCCGTGTATTTAGAAAAAATTTTTAAGCTTGAAATGTCAAGCTTAATGCAAGCTGGGCAAGTGTAAACTAGAACACTTGATTCAAGCTTGCATCAAGCTTACACGATTGGAATTTTCAAGCTTAATTCAAGCTTATTGACTTGATAAATCAAGCTTGCTGCAAGTTTGATGCAAGTTTGCTGTGCTGTCTGGGTTGGTCCAGATAATTGTCCACCAATATAACTTTAATTTTAGACACTAATGTAGAATGTCAAGTTCTTTTTACACAGTTAATAAAAGCAGTTCACATTTCATCATAAACTGATGTTGGAACTTTTCTGTGGAAACACGTTGAACCATGATTTGGTGCTGAAACTGATCAATGGAACCAAATCATGGTGAAAAGTTTCACCATATAAAGGATGCAGCTTATTTTGTTCCATTGCTCCATTGAACTAGTTCTATTAACGGTGTAGAAAATGATATATTTATCATGATAATCATTTTACAGTGGATCTTCCAAGTAAATTCCAATGCATAATGTTCTATTGTCGCAAAATGAATTTTAGGGAAGTATTTCTTAAAATAAAAAAAAATAAGATTTTTTATACGTATAAATAAATACTCTTGGTGAGAAAGAAAGTAGCATTTATGGCTTTTTCACAGGATGAAGCAAAACATCTCATAGATAAGGCTCTGAGGACAGTGGTTAAAGATGTAAACAATTATTGACTTTAACCTGTTTACTCCATCATGGCAAAGACTCGATGGGGCGATTCTCCCTTCTGAACCCATCATTTCTTCCCGGCATGAGTCTTTGTATGCCATGTTGTGAGGTGACACAGCGTTTGCACGCATGCGCTGGACAACAGCAAAAGTAAATCGAGTCATCCCGGGAATCATCGGTGACCCTGAAGGAAGGGGAAATCGTTGGCGTTGAGTGTTTGCAAGAGATGAGTGTGATGAGTAAGTAGAGGTTAAACAGAAAGGTAAGGGCAAATATCATCAAGCTAGAACGTGCTTTATAATCGATACGTTTGCCATAATTTATGGTGCAGCTAGTTTAAAAATAAAATTGCATATATTTCAGGGAATACAGCTTCCTAAATAGTTTGAGAAAACCTCGGGAGTCCTCCTTTATAAAAATGTTTAGTATACGCTATTACAGTATATTTTGATTAAAAGGTAAATAATTGTATTGTCAGTAAAGTGAATTATGTAAAAAATATATATGTAACATAAAACGAAAGCAATTAATTGATTTTCCTACGAAGATAATTATATTAGCCATAAATTTTCAATTGCCCCCAAATTTTAGAAAAAAGCTATTAAAATTTATTCTGTCTACAATGAAATGGAAGTAATGTTTAAGATAAATAAAAATCTAGAAAACCACTTTCAAACACAAACTAACTGATGTTTAAAGATTAAACATTTAAAACTTAGTATTAAAACCGTGTTTTAGAAGATATCAATTTTCATTAAAAGCATTAAGCATTCCTTTTAATTCTCCCTTGTTCACGTAATTTATCTAAACAATGTAAACATGCAAAATAAGTTAATGTCATTTCTTAAAACGAATTGAATTAAAGAAGCGGTTAAGTCAACAGCATTACCACATTACCATACGAATCTCTAATTTAAATTAAGAGATCCGAAAACTCTCATGTTAAAGTATTGAATGTTTTAAATTTTTGAAGAAGTGATTTTAAACATGAGTTTTGATTTATCAATCAGTGGGATTTAAAAACCTTAGAGGCTTTAATACTATTATCAGTAGACAACCCCCCCCCCCAATGCAAAGCAGAAAAATTTGGTAATCAAATTAACCATTTTAAATGCCTGAAATTTGTTTTGATTTTGTCCGAAATATTAGCTTTGTCAATACTGTTCAAATTTTTTTCGGAATACTGTTCGGGTACAGCTACCACTGAAATAGCATGATTTAGGTTACTCACCTTGTGGTACCTATAATATTTGTACAATAGGGTACGTCACGTGACGGAGAAAATTAAAACTTTTTATACATTGGCTTGCACGTCTGGAATGTAATGCATTTGCACATGTAAAATTCATTTCTAGTATTATTTTTGTACAGTATTGAGGTTTACCTACCAGGATATGGATATTAAAATTGCTCGATCATGTTCGTATTAAACACTAGCTGAAGTATGCGTCGAATGCAGGATAAAAGCAAAATAAAACATACTTTAGCTACTGCCATAGTAAAATACGGAAAAGTTTGAATAGTTTGGACATAACTATAGGTATACAAACAGTATATCTGCATTCTATTTTCGTAATAATCGTCATCTACTTTAAGGAGTTGGCAAGATGCCTGTTCCGGTTTCATTGATCTAACTACCGCTTCCTCGGTTGACTACAGTCTTTTCTACCTTTCGAAGTATAGTTGAGGAGAGCCCTAGGAAGTCTTGTGTCTGTGGTATTTTCATTTAATACTCTTGCATTCTATCACACAAGTTGAGTATCTTCAGCTCATTCCTGTGCTTTCTGTTTTAGTGCACCAAAAGGATACTCCACATAGCAACCCATATAGTCTTGAGAAAAATTCATAACTTCTTGATTACGCAACTATATTTGTATAAAGCCATCTCTCTTGGTCCAACCAAATACTGATACAGTAACTTCGGCAATTAATTTGATTGCTTTCTCCCAGTTTAGTAACTAATGTAATGAATATGATGTGAGTTGCAGAGGCTCAACTTTCAATACATCAAGTTAGGCGTAAAACAGGTTTATAGCTATTTTAAGATCAAGCTTGCCTTTTAATATTGCATAAAGTTACCTCCATGCTACTAGTTTGTCACTGCTCCTTTTGCTAGCGATGTTCTCGTTGGTACCAACAAGGAATTCCAGAAACGGAATTCACTCGAAATCGATCTTTCTATCAAGAGTCTTAACTTTGAAAAAGAGTTTGCCAACTCTACTACATAGTCTTTCTCTGAAGTCGGTCCATCAATCTTTGTCATGATACCACGGAATGGAAACTTATTGATATGAAGCCAGAAGACAAACCTGAACACTCTGTGATTAAGGAGGGGAGGCAGTTTGTAATTTTGCTGTTCTTAATCCCTTCGGCCCTCACGTCCTAGATTAGAACACATATTTACATTACTCATTTCTTATTCTTCATTTTCAAGAATTTTGACACCAAAATCTAGTGTACTACTAATAATGCATCCAAGAATAGCAGAACATTATCATTTTTTGCTATGTAGATTTCAGAACATATCCTGCAGAAAAGACGTGTCAAGCCATTAAGGACGTGTCAAGCCATCTGAAACCAAAAGTTATGCACCAAAATGCATCTTTAAAAAAAATCCTTAGTATAAATTAGACGCTTTATTTTCAATTCAGTACTTTTAGGGAGGGAGGGAGGAGAAAATTCATAACCTTAGAACAAATTACAAAACTCAAAAGCAAATTACCACCGATTGTTCCTAATTTTCAAAAGTTAAACAATCTTATTATCTATTTCTCAAATCTTTACAAAATAGTGTTTCGGGCACGCTTAATGGAGTATCGGCTAAAAGAATATCCCGCTTAATGTAATAAAATTTCTATGCACCAAACCTTAGTAATTTGTCAGTGTGATCCCGGATAATCGAATATTCCGCTTACTAGAACATTTTTTTGTGTCGAATGGTCTGTCTATTTCATTAAGCAGGCTCGACTGTATTTCCATTGGAGTTTGTTTCAGATAATGTTGAGAAATCATTTTTTAACCTTCTTTGAGTTATAAATCCTGATTGAATATCGTAGGCTTATATATAGTAGGCGAGAATAACAATATGAAACAGACAAAGAAGGTTACAAAAATTGTTCCTCCTCTGTACAGATTTCGATAAGTTTTCCGAAGAAGAAACAAAAATAAAAATCCAAAAATTTCGGATCAGCATTTACTATTTTTAATGTTTTTATAAACAATACCATTAAATCTCATTTTATCTTATTTGTTCCTAAAGATCTCAAATTATTTATTAAGCGTAGTTTTCTGCGCGATTCCCTTCATTATAAAATATTTCTCATTTATTTTTAAAAACATTAAGCAATAAAAAAAATTTCCTTTATATTGCTGTCATATACTACTCTGAAAAACAGTGAGTACTCTACAGTGAAATAAAAACTAAACCCTATTTTTTAATCAACATAAAGATCAGAATATTACAATTTATCGTATCTTATTTCCGTGTAACTAAAAAAATGTATTTTTCTCCAAATGCTACATTTTAATTTCTTTGAATTTAAAGCGTCAACTTGATAAGTAATTGACTTTTTGATTAAATAAATGAATGGAAATATAATTTAATCTTGTGATTAATGAAAAGTTACAAAAAAATTTGTTGAAAAAAATTCTAAATAATGTTTTGCGTCCTTACTGCGGATTTTTTATTCTCGCAAATAAAATTGGAAATTATATTAGGCTATTCGTAAATAATTTCTGAAATTTCATTAATGCCATTTCCTTATTCTTAAACTTTTTTTTAAATGGCAATGAAATAATTAAAGCGAGACTGCCCTCATAGCTTCCTGATAATGTTGTTTCACCTAAATGCCATGAGCATCACCACTGTTTAATTGATTCACTTTCGTTCTCAGCCAAATTAATTAATTTTAGAAAAGATGATTCTTTTGTAAAGAACCTTAGAAAATGCATATTTTATTTTTTCGAAGTTAGTTTAAATAAACAGCTGCATAAAATGCTTTAGGTACTGTTTGTTTCCCCCTGTACATAACTACTGTAAATAGAAGATAGCAAGACCGTATTTTGGGGAAGACAACCAAGGCTGCAGCCCCGATGCTACTGCGAGAGAGACAATAGACATTTTACTTAAAATTTAAATTTTACTAACAAATATCAAATACCGAATGACATGGAAAAGGATTTTTTTATTCAAAATTCTGTCTATGAAACAGCAGTTCTCTCACACTTTCTACTCATTCTTCGTTTTGAACATTCTAAAGCGCGTTTCGTATTCTAAATGAAAATTATAAAAAAGATCAATCTAAAGAGCTGTTCTTAAAAATCAAAATGCTCCCAAAAATTGAAATCACACTGAGAATTCATTTGATTTCTATGGTGTTGAATTGCACTGAAGCGCACTGATTTTCCAAAATGAAACTTAATAAAATGAACGCTTCAAACTACGATAAGATAAAGCTGCCTATCAAAGTTATCTCTTCTAAAGTATTGAAAATGACTTACTCCTGGAGCTGTATTTCTCCAAAATCATCAACGGTTTTTCTTCAAATAAAGTTCGTGAAGTTCCATTCGTTAACGTTGTAATTTAATTAGGTTTCTTGTATTTTATTATACCTACAAATTCTTGACTTGAAAGAATTTAATTTGTTCTGCAATAACTTATTCAGACACTTGAAAGCAAAAGATTGATTAAAAAATAACATCCCGATTGGGTCAGATGCAACGCAACGCAACTGCATCTTCGCACACATTTCGCATGATCGTTGACGTACTCCTGCAGCTGTATTTCTTCCAAATCATCAACGGTTTTTCTTCGAATAAAGCTCGTAAAGTTCCATTCGTTAACGCTGTAATTTAATTAGGTTTCTTGTATTTTATTATACCTACAAATTCTTGACTTGAAATAATTTAATTTGTTCTGCAATAAATTATTCAGACACTTGAAAGCAAAAGATTGATTCAAAAATAACATCACGATTGGGTCAGATGCAACGCAACGCAACTGCATCTTTGCGCACATTTCGCATGCTACTGCCACTCAGCGTGATCTTTTACGAGCCATTTTGACGTTAAATTAAGAATGCAACACCAGGCAAGTACCCATCGCAGCGTATCACGCCTTTTCACTGCCAGATTTAGAGGTGTGGAGGCCCTGCTGCAATAAAGGGTCAATAATTATTTATTCATAAAGGGTTAATATATATCACAAAGGGCCAATATATATTATTAATATAAAGGGTCAATAATTATATTAGACATTATTTTTTGTGATAATTAAATCTACCTCCAGCGAAAATTGAATCTGATACCTCAAGCCTATGAGTTAACGATGAACCCACTGCGCCAAGCAGGTTGTCGGGAAAATTCTCATTTAAAAAATAATTTTTGACCCTTTATTGCCGCAGGGCCTCCACACCTCTAAATCTGGCAATGAAAGGGGATGATACGCTGCGATGGGTACTTGTTGATGTTTTATTTTACGCACACCGTTTCTTCTCTTAAAAAAGAAAATAGCAGCAGTTTCTTTTCTTAAAATTCAATATTCTTTCTCAATTAATTCCAAAAAGAGTGAAACTGAACCAGATCTCTCCTAATCTATTATAAAATCAAAGCAGGCCTGACACATGCGTAAATGGAAGGTTTCAGTAAACAAAAAAAAAGGCACTCCAAGTTATTTGCGCATTCATTGTTGTACATCTTGAAAAACTGATCAATAGAGCTTCTTTTGGGTGGAGCAATTTCATATTTTCTGTTTCTGGTACGAAAGTAATGCTAGACAAACGTTTCCGGTGATTCTCACTTATTTTCCAGCATCTCAGACGGACAGTCCCACTGTCATACATATTAACAGTCTGTTATGAACAGCTTTCTACACATCAGCAGCAATTGAATGCGGCTCACAAGCTTTGTTTGCAGCACCAACTTCAACTTCATTCGCCATTTCACTTTAAAATCTTGGAAGACTTGGAAAATTTTTGATAGCAAAATTAAATAATTCGGCAGAGGTTAAAAAACGGTTTTGTCTACCTAAACATATTGAAGAAAATCCTCATCAAATTTTTCTTCACTTGACTTAAATGATTTTTAAATTGATTGAATCATCAAAGTAGTACTTAAAATCGAGAAATATTTCTTACATCATTACAAATTTCAATAATTATTCTAACGTCTATTTTTTATCTTAAATACTGAAGAAGGAAGATTCCAACCTGTTGAAAATATCACAGTATTTCTGCAAAATATAAGCGCTGTAAAAACGAATTAAATGAAATTTTTTTAAACCCTGTATATAACAACATGAAATCTATTTTTGAAAATAAGATTTTCATAAGCTTTAGCCTCAGCAAACACAATTTTCTCATCTTAGCAATAAATTAAATTTCTTAACTATGAGTTTGTTCTATAGTTTCTTTAGATAATAAGATTTACTTTAGATCATAATTTTCACACAGCAATATATTTTACCCATACACAGAGACTGTCTTTCCTGATAAAACATTGCCTGCAGCTTGGGGATAACCACTTCCATCGGTGTTGTAATCTTAATCCTTTATACAAATATGTTTTTCTACCCGGGGCATATTTATTTATTCTTATACTGCTAAATCTGCCAATTGCTTTTCTGCGTGTTGCTGTTTTTTAAATAATCATATCAGCATGGAACTGCATTTTCTCCAGAAGAAATCACAAAAATATTCTAACTAGGCTTGTCACTGTTTAATCGAAATAGGTCAACAGTCAGAATTATTTTATCTTAAATGAAAATTTTTGATTGATTTTAATAAATAAGAAAAGTTTTTAAGAAGCTAATTTCCTCTTTCAATGCAATAGATGCTCAGCCTGGAAAACTATTTATAAACAAGAAAGATAAATTGTGACTAATGCATTCATTATGAAGCACTTGCCAACACAGTCTTACTTTTCGAAAAGTGTTGTTTATGTTTTTGTTCTTTTATTGTTCCACTTTTATTTTTATTTATTAACTAGCTGAAGTACCCGTTCTTCGCACGGGAATGAATGGACTTTTTGATATTACGATTTGTGGTGATTACTATTTATTGTAATAAAGAGATATAGCAAAATGGATATCGCTTTATATTGTGTTCAATAACCATGCATACCGAATTTCAAGGCAATCGTTTGTACAGTGCAGAAGATCATGCGGCGTAGCGCAATCTAGTGGCAAGTTTTAGCAAAACGGATACGGCGGAAATATTCTTCGCATTCAGATATCGATGATTACGAAATTTCAGGACGATCGGCTGGACAGCCCTGAAGTTCAAGTGTTGACGCGACATCTAGTGGCAAATTATATAGGAAAATGGATAGCGCCAAACTCTTCCCCGTGTTCAAATATCTATGTATACCTATTTTCATAGCGATCAGTTGCACAGTCAAGAAGTGATGCACTGCAGCGCGATCTAGTGGTTAATTAAAGTAATGATTTGCTACAGTGCCGTCAAGTGGCGAGTTATAGCAAAATGGATAACGCCAAAATATTCTCATTGTTCAAATAGCTATGTATACTGATTTTCATAGCGACCGTTTGAATGGTCAAGAATTTGGCCTGCTGCAGCGTCATCTAGTGGCGAGTTAAAATAATAATGCATTGCAGTGCCATCTAGTGGTAAGTAACATCAAAAGGAACACAGTTAGAATATATTCTTCGTGCTGAAATGTGTAAGTATAAGAAATTTTATGCCGGTCGGTCGAACGGTATAGATGTTGATGCGTTGCAGCACCATTTAGCGGCAAGTTACAGCAAAATGGATAGTGAAAAATATTCTCCGTGTTCTAATATCCGCGTGTACAAAATTTCATCGAAATTGGTTGGACGATATTCGCATAGTAAACGGCTAAACGGAATAGAATTCGACGTTCTGCTGCGCCACCTAGTGGCACATTAGAGGAAAACGGATAGCATAAAAAGCTTCTCAATGATAAAAGACTTAGGTGAACCGAATTTCATGGTGCAACGGTGCTAGAGTTTTTCAACCTCATACACACATACCAACATTCATTTTTATATAATCAGTCTCATTATATATCCCAGTCTCAAATAAAATCCAGTTTCAAATCTAAGCCTCGCCAAAGTGCCAACATACGCCATTTTGCAAGAGTTTTTTCAGGAAATCATTCGAAGCATTGACTTAGCAGCAATCAATATGGGAAATGGTTCGGCCGCCAAAAAGTAAAGCAAGCATTTATTTGAAAAATGGAATCCCTTAATACAGCCGATTTTTTTTAAATTATCAAATATAACGTGTTTTATTCATCGTTACTCCGATGTACTAAATGAGAAGATTTCAATTTTCTGAAATTTGGCGGAATTCCCCCAACTAAAATCAATGCATTCAATTGGCGAGAATGCTGAAGATAGATCGCTTGAAATCCCTTAATAACTGCATTATTTCCGAACGGATCATTACAATTCAACGCTGTATTCTAATAAAACCTTTGCACTTGTTTTTTAAAATCCGTTTCCTTAAGCTCTCAGTAAATTGCGCCAAGCCGGAAACAGTGCAAACCGCTAGAACTCACTTTCTCAAAATCGGCATTTGAGCCATTTTATTTTTTCGCCAAACTAAAAATTTTTAACATATTAGCCTCGGAAATCTTCAATTCTTATTGTTTTGCGTATAAAACATTTCATTCCTACTCCGATTTCCCATGTACACGATATTATAATAAAAAATTAATAATCTTACAAATATAAACTAACAAAAAAAATCTTTATTATTCTTTTATTTTTACTTTGAGAATTTAAAACATATTATTCGGCAAAATCGCCACACATGGCAACCACGATCCTTATTTCACACTTTTTTCACTACAGGGGTTACAATTACGGAAAGCTTTTTGCTTGGAGAACATAAAAATTCTCTTAAATTCCGGGAACAGGTGGACTTTCAAAGTTTTAAAGTGGACTATGATTTATTCTATATTATTTTACATATCTGTGCAAAATTTCAGGCTGATATGTCCATTTTTGTGGATTTGTATACAACTCAAATCCACAAACAAACAAACAGAATTTCATTTTTATTTATAAGATTGGTCATCAATTTTTTTTTTATGTTTCTGCATTTTTATTAATTTTTCTATTCTATTTATTTATTTATGTTATTTTTACCTTATTATCTTCTTTTGCTAATTTTTCTAGCCAACCCCTTTCCATCCCCTCTTTCAAATTTTATTCTTTCTGGTTTTCTTACTTTTTTCCGAATGGCAACTTCTTTTCTTTCTTGTTCTTTTTCTCACTTTTTACCTCTGTAGATGGGGACAATTAACCTGTTCGTTCCTTTCATGACAAGAGCACGACTGTAGCAATTTATTTTCGGTTGCTTTAAATGTAAGGTGACCGACCATACTCCCCAATTTTCGAGGACAGTCCCCAATTTCCTTTTTTTTTGCGGTTTGTCCTCGAAAAGTAAAGAAGCAATTGAGGACAATTTTTAATAATTAGATTGATTTTTAATCAGATTAGTGTTAATTATTCCATTAATTATAAAATGTCTCCAATTTTGTTTCAGAATTGGGGACATGTCCTCAATTCTACATTCGAATGTACACCCTCCAAAAAAAGTATTCGAGCAAGAGAAAAATTTAGAGCAAGGAGATAATTGCAAGAGAATAATTGAGTTTTTGAAAAACGCACAACTTGATAGAAATATGGAAAGTCGTATTTATACATAGCCTAATTCATATTCTATGATAAATAATTTTTAATATACGAAACCAACGTAGGAAATTTCTCTCTTGCTCGAATACTTTTTTTGGAGTGTGTATGGTCACCTTATTTAAATGCCCATCCGTGGATCAGCTTTTCACTAGAGGAATGACATTGCAAGTGGCCACGTGTAACGTTCTACGATTTTCCTCGTTATTCTTTCGTATGGTAAATAGCTTACCTGAACAAAAATAACAAAAACACTGAAAAGAAACTGGTGTTTAAAAGATAAAATAATGGAATTTTTTTTAAATAACATTCATAAAAGGTATTTATCAAACCGGACAAGTGTTTTAATCGAAAAAAGTTTTCGATCAGCATCGTTTCATACACAGACTGTGTATGAAACACGTGTCCAGCATGATAAATATCTTTTATGTGTGTTATTTGGCAAAAGTTTTAATTATTTTAGAATAGCTAAGTATATATAAAATCCCCAATCGTTAGCGAGCAAAGTTTTTACAGTCGGGCTGTGCAATTTCATAAAGCCGTTAACGAAACTCTATAAATCGATTTAACAAATGAAAAAGAAAGCTTCATATTGGAAATTACAAAGTTAAATAAACAAAAATGAGCAGTCTCTTAAAAATGCAAAATTTATACAGAAAGGGATGTTTCAGATTTCTTTAAAACCAGGCTTAGAGAGACAGGAATTTCTAAAATAACATATCATGGACATGGATGCAAATGAGAAATTAAATAATGATTTTGTTTCTAGTACTACCTCTCCCTCTACCAAAAAAAACCACTGTTTTAACCATTTTACTGCCAATTTCAAAGCTCATGGACAATTCTTGCTTCAAAACTGAAAACTGAGTGTGATTTTTTTTAAGTACAGAATATTCTAGAAAAAGGCAGCAAATTAAATAAGAATTGCACTTTTTTGTACGTACGTTATAGTCAAAGTAAATATTTTTGTAATGTGTATTGCCGAAGTTGAACGCTATTTCATTTGTTGGACTCATTATGAGGACCTAACTTCTGGGTACGTTAAAAGCGAAAATATTTTATAAACCAAATCCGTAATAAGCGTTGTAAATACTGTAGATGGATGAAGGAATTTACATCGATTTTCTGCTCAACACTTCAAGCCATTCAAATCAAACTATAAAATATAACTTATTTATTTATTAGTTCCCTCAATATCAACCGAAATGTCGCGGAAAATAACTTCTTGGGGCTAACGGATGTCTCCTACCCCTATCAACATTTTTAAAAAAGGACTGCAAACGTTTGTGAAAGTAAATCAGCTTGTTAAAGCTGAAACTAAAGCGGAAAGTCACATCTTAACCTTTGTCTACGTGAGATTGAAGATTTCCTTTGTCGTGAATAGAATCAAATAAAAAGAAGCAAATAAGAGTTTAAAAAGGCCTTTAAATGAAATAGATCTTGTCGCAGTTTACATTCTAAAAAAGTAGTACCACTTAACTAAGAATGCTGAAAAATAAATTAAAGGAAGAAGTATACTTTTTTAGTAAAACTTTTCAACAGAGTTGAAAATTGCTAAAAATTTCGGTTTGTTTTTCTGTCCGTCCCTGATGCGAACGCCGTAAATATGTATCAGTTGCTAGAAAACTTACGTTATTGTTATGTCCTCTGCCATGTTCTCTATTGAAAATGTAGGTTGTATTTATAAGTCTGTTATATATATATATATGCAGAAGAATTCCAATATAACTATCACGATAGCTACCGATAGTCATTGTTAAAGCGTACAGATTTTATAGATTTTAAACTATAAATAATTTATGTACGTTGTTAAAAATTATAAAATACTGTTCTCTATTGAAAATAGTTTATGCAGCATCTATAGTTCTTTCAAAGTATCACTCCAAAGAATTCCAGCTTATCATGGCCGAGTGTATAAGCACTCTATGTCCAAATCAGGTCTAATAGATATCCAAACTGATCGATTACATCTAGGACATTTAAAGGATATTTATATGCGGAGAAAAATATATATCTATAGGACATCTAAATCACTACCTCTATAAGATATCCTTAGAGGGCTTATAGATATTTAATAGCCATCCGAAACAAGACATCTATTGGAAATGCATGTATGACATGCATAAGAAATCCATCAGTAGACATCTTATGTAACTAATGAAATAGATGTCCCATAGATATTTAATTGCCATCCAAAGCTACAATTCTATTGGATGCGCGTGTATAACATCCATAAGAGATGCATTTGTAGACATCTTACTTACGTAGAAGATTAGATGGCTACTGAAACAAAAAATTTACGCAGATTGAAAGCATTTTCGGAAAAAATCGCAAAATCTTGTAAGACATTTTTTTTAATCCGATGCCTATAGCTTGAGTTGAGTGATCATCTATCATGTCACCAAATTTCATTTAGTCGTTGTTACGTGATGTGAGAACAAAAAAATTGCGCAGTTTGAAAGAATTTTCAGAAAATCTCAAAATCTAATGAATTTTTTAAAAATTCGAAGCCTATAGTTTAAGTTGAGTGACCAACTATCATGTCGCCAAAAGTAACTTGAAGTTCTTATGTATGGTAATAGACAATAGATGGCAGCATCAAAATTCACAGAATGGAGGAAGACTACTCAGTGGGTAAAAAAGTCGTAGTTATGACGTCACAATTCACTTTTTCCCCCGAGAAATCTTGGCTATTTTGGACATCCAATTAATATCTATGCTACTTGGATATAGATCTCTTACAGACATCATGGATTTATAGATGTTGTCTAGTCCTTAGAGAGATCACACCCCATATCTCTTATAGAAGTCCATTTTATGTTATCTGGAGGATCTTGGACTTCTAGTGGATATACCCATTATCCAATTCTGATTCCTTATAGATAACTCAATGGATATCTTTGTGCTGTGTCGGAGACATTGAAAATAGCAAATGACCGAAGTGTTAGGGTCCACGACGCGTGTCTGTCGATCTAACGGTCTGGGGTTTGAGTCTGTTTTATCCAGATTAACGTTAGTACTCGTTAAAGCCCCCTTAAAAAGTCCTACGCCCAGACATCCCCTGTTTTTGACAAATAGCCCTCGTGTGGCTTTTCTTTATCCGCAAAACAAAACAAAACAGAAAGAATTCCAGTACATTACAATCTGTGGCAGTTAAAAACATTCAGCCATTTCAAGCACAACACATTAAGTATATAGACTTTATAATAGATTACTGTTCATTCAAAGGATGTAAATAACATTAAAAGTTCTCTTATACAAGATCTCGAAAAATTACATTACAGTACTACTTTTTTTCAATAGCATACCTGAAATTTTGATATGCTCATCAACGATTCCTTGCATCTACTGATTGCAACCTAAAGATAAGTCGCTAAATTTGACCCCCCAAAAATAGACACTTATGTTAGAAAGGGTTTTATTATCGATGCTTTCGACATGATTAATCTTACTCTTTTTCTATTAAGCATTACTTTGAAATCATTCAGTATTTATATACTCGCGTTTTATTTATTTTTTTTTCTATGAGTAGTATTTAAATAAAAATGCAGTGAAATCCGATAGAAAAATTTTCTCGACTAAAACTTTTGAGCGTTAAAAACTCTGTTAGCAGTCAAAAAACTTTAGGTTAACATACACTTAGAACACTTAATTGCATAGCTGTGTGAGGTTGGAAAAATTGTCTACATTTATCAGTTAATAGTCACCTCAAAAAAAAATGTAAAAAATAATCGAATTTTCGACCACAGCTTACCAAAAGTCGACTAATGTTTAATAAAATATCACTGCTAAAATTAATATGTAGCGATAGTGTACTATTTTATATATAGTTTTCGTAGAATAAGCCTTTTGTTTACAAAACCTACTGGGAAAATATGATTAATACTTCTACACATTTTTTACAGAAATTATTATTGGTGCATGAAAACAATGTATTCGATTATGTACTGAATAAAATTGAGGTATAATATTCTATTTTTAACAGTTTCAAGACGTTTTCTAAAGCGGAAAAGGTTTATAATTATACTTTTGGATAACTAAATGCACTTAAACAATCTTTTAATTAAAAAACAAAACAAAAAACAAAAATTTTTTAATTCATGTCTAAGATCAGTGGTTACCAAACTTTTAAATTGCGATCCGCTTTTTTAGAAACAGAACCTACGGTGCCGAATGCAATCCTCGGCGCAATGAATTTTTTCCGATACTCGATTTTCAAATTGGTACAGCCAAATATAGACATTCTAGGTCTTGTCTCGACCTGGTATTAATAATTAGTCTCGACTTAGTCTTAATAATTAGTCTCGACCTTGTCTGGTGGGTCACGATTCACAGTTTGGGAAACGCTGTCAGATATTGTAAAAAAAGCAAAACGATTATTTTGCATGATCCTATGAAAAAGAGAACGATGTAACCATTATCAAAAGGGAAAATGCTATAGTAAAAATGGATAACATATATAATGCAACAACTACTATAGTTAAGATTTCTAAAAAGGTAATATGTATCAATTCGATTTAAACCACTTAGGAATGCAATATTGTACGTTATTTTCATGTACCAAACAATAACGATTTCAAAAGTGGTGAAGTGTTTATTGAACTTCTGTCTATGATGTGACAAAAAAATAAAGTTTTTCTAAAAATAATGTAATAAACTGCATTGAATTATTATGTTATCAAATTAACTATCTTTTAAGAAGAAAACAGGACAAAAGGCAAAAATTTCTTCATACATATTAACGAAGTATTAATCACATTTCATACTTTCCTTCACACACAAATTAAATACATAATGATTACTATGCTATTATTGTGTATTTAGTTTATACGGGTTTTTTTTCAGAAAATAATCCTAGTATTTATTACATCTAATTGAAAAATTTTTAGTTAGCTTTATAGTACCTTCAGTGATTATTTATAGTGCATTAAGATTACATGTGTGACCTATCTTTTCCATATAATACCACATATTACCCTGTCTTTTTTTTTCAAGTTTTTACTGTTTTTCTGATGCTCCCTATATATATTTTTTTTTTGAAAATGTAAGATGTTTACGGAAGTTAAGAGTATAGATAGAGAGATGAACTTAAGTCATACACACAAATCTTTTAATATTTCAAATGTTCTTAGAGCTTGTCACTCCAGCTAATGTACCGTAAAAACAAAACAACACTATATAAATTTACTTACATGAAAAAGTAAAGCTATTGAATCTCAAAATCACATTCTTAGGTGAAACTTAAGAACTTTATCTTATTATAGGGATAGATTTTTTCTGCCTTGGAAATAAAACACTGACATCTTAGACAAAGGAGTTTTGCTTCCTTAAAGAAAAGCCAAGTTCGTTTTTTAAATGCTATTCTTCGAAGTTTAGATAAGTTTAAGAAAGAGGTATTAGCTCGAAATAATTATTTGCAAAGTTTCATAAAGAAAATTGATAGCATTGTTTGACATAACAACTTTAAGACAAAGGATTTTTTTAAAAAGAATTACGCGCAAAACTAAAGGAAAGTAAAACCTTTTTCTCTGTCAAAATGTTTTTGTTATTGTTGTGTGAATTTTTACGGTGTCTAACTTTATGGTCACAAAGCTTTTTAAACTAACGCATGAGTTTTTATTCAAGTGAATATAATATTTTTCAATAAAATTAAACTTGGGGGAGATTTTGGTGGTTAACTCCACCCCCCCCAAAAAAAAACGTAATGTTGTAAATGTAATGTAATTAATTAGGGTCGGGTGGGTTAAAATGACCATAAATTTAGCTATTTTCAACTTTACTAAGCTACACATCTAAAATAATACAACATATTTAAAACTTTTTGACAAATATTTTACATTGGACTATCTGACAGTAATTACAAATTTTGGTTTTTTTCTTTTACAAATATTAAAACTGTTTGATCATTAATTCTTTTTGGCTTGTTATTATGATCATTTTACCCCATGGTGTGGGGTAAAATGATTATAGATGAAAAAAATGAAACAAATCATAGAAAATGATATTATATGAATAAGATCAACTGGAAAATAGGTAACAAATATTTTATTAAACAGTTTGACGTGGAATTTCAATTTAGCTATCGGAACTTATAAGTATAATGTCATCTACTATTGAAGTTTGGCTCATCCAGTATTTGAATTATCTGTTCAGTTTGAACTTCGACATCATATTTTCTGGCAATGTACATTTTTTCAAATAAAGATTTTGCAAAGTATTAAATCGTAAATAGCTCCTTTTCTGCAAACAAGATCTGTCCAAAAATGCTTAATAAAACTTTTACCACAGCACCTAAGAGCCAGCAGATATTTTTGTCCGAAAGAGGTGTTATGGTCATGCCATTTTGTACTCTCCTTTCAACTCTTTTTAAGTAAGAATTGGGATTTTTCTTCAAAAATTTCAAGAATAGCATACTTTCTTTACTTCATGGTCTTCATGTTTTTCTTCAAAATGTGCAGCAAACACATCCTCTGTTAGCATTTATTTATGAATTTATGATTCTGGTATCGTAAATTTTTGGTTATTTTTCGTATTTTCAGGTAAAAATAAAAGTAGAATAACGGAATCTATTTATTTATTCACGTTATTACTATTAATACCTCATAAAATATATTACAGATGAAAAAAAGAAATCTAAAATAATGCATGTGTTCTTTAAGTACAAGCCTAGCAGTATAATCGTTTTACCCCACTTTCTTTGAGCTACTCCAAAATAAAAAATTATACGAATACAAATTATCTTGATACAGAAACGCATTCCTCAAGAATGATAGTAGGCTTTGCATCATCAACATTTCAAGAACTTTAAATCACAAAAATGCTACAGCAAAGTAAATTTTAACCTTGTATAGATAGAGTCAAACATGAAACTGTAAGTGTTGCCATTACATATTGAAAGAATATTACCAAATTAAATAAATTAGTTAAAAAATATTGCTTATAATATAAATGAGCTAAACAAAAATCAGTATGCCAATAAACCAATGCATTTGACATTTATTGCCTGCTTTTTGTAGACTTCATTTTACCCCACCTAACCCTAATTAATTATTAATAATAAAGTATAATGCAATTAGCCCTAATTAATAATTTAAATTTAATTATCTACTTATTAATATGAGAAAAAACTCCCACCACCACCACCACCACCAAAAAAAAAGTGCTTTCTGGCTGTGCCATGTTGTTCCACACTGTTTGGTCCTTCATCGGCTACGAGCAGCTTCAGCAATTGTTCACCTGAGAAGTACAAAACCATTTTAAACTTTCAGATTTAGCGCGATCTCAGATATTTTCTTTGCGCTGACCGGCAAATTTTGTGCAGTTCTTTTACCCTTTTTTTCGAAATGTAACCCTGTTTTTAATTTTGCTTAGACATATTAAGATGGGGGGGGGGGGGGGGGACATGTTTGAGTTTTGTTGTTTTCTTCTCCTATTGTGATGTCGTTAAGGGAAGGAACAAGAGAAATAAAAAAAGTTAAAATCAGACGTTGGTGCATATTTAGTACCAAAGACAGATGAGTCCTGATTCTTGCCCATTATGACAATTATACCGAGAAATCCCGAAGGGTTTTAATACAAGAGTATCTATTCTTTCTCTGGTTGTGAGAAGTATTCACTGCCTTATGCATCCTTAAGAAAAGACGCGTGGGTTAATTTAAGGTCTAGTTAAAAGTCAGTTAGTTCATAGTAGTTGAGGTTTAAATATCGTTGTTAATCTTCGTAAGACCCTTTGTGAGGCATACGCCCACTACAGCCAACAAAAGATAATTGTTGGCCATCTATCATGCCTATCGTCCTTGCAAAGACGTGATGTGTAGATGGTGATTCCACTTATGAGCCCATAGTTGCATCCAGGATATGCTCTTTGATGACCCACTGTGACCCACCTCTGCACACACGTATGCAGCACCTCCTACATAGCCAGCCTAACAACTAAAGCTTTGATCACCAGGCCTACGTAAAAGAAGTCATCACAGTTTTATTTTCACAAAATAGAACTACTTAAAATTTTTAGTGGATGCTACAAATATTTAAAAATATCTTACGTTAAAGTAAAGATTAGAATACCCTTCTGACGCAAAATAATTCCTAATGATCTTATCCCTTATAATATTTTATATTTAGAGATGAAAATTATCGTTTGTCATGTAATTTTATTTTTTTTAATCTGAGATCATTAATCGTTTTTGTGTGTGAGCAAATTCACCACAAATTTTTATTAGTTTTACATTGTGACAGCAAAATTGTGATGCTGTAATCTTAATAGGCCAAGTGGTGACGTCAAAGCTTCAGTTGTTAGGCTTTCTATATGTAGGAGGTGTGGGTGTATGCTGTGAACCCCAGCGGAGCCATAGCAATGTATCATTTCATCAATCTACTTTTTCTATTTTGATTCTCAAAGTAGAGTGTCATGAACCAGAATATCTTTTTGCATCTCTAGAATACTGCAAACTTTAAATTCAGTTTCAAATCAAGTTATACTCCGCAACAAAATATTTTTAATGGCAATTTCATGTGAAACTATGAAATATTCATTCGCACTAACTTGTAAGATTTTAATGCTCCTTAAATTTTTAAGGAAATAATGTGGAGAAGAAAATATGACTTTCTCTTCGATTGGCGGAGTTGCGGATGTAATACGACTATTTTGAATTTCAGATCAGTTTTATCTGTCGTAAAAACAAGTCTGATCACGTTTCGAAGTCCAACAAATGGAGGAAACACGTACAGAACTAAAATCAGCTCAAGACTGCATTCGAAAATTTGTTTTCTAATGCATTCTTATTTATTTTCTTGGGTTAGAGTTGGGAAATATCTTATAGGCTGGCTATAAGAACGAAATGTACTTCACAAAGAATATGTAATGAAATACATCATGGAGGTTTAATGCTATCAAAAGCAAATGACAATTAAATAAAAAAATTAAACTACTTTCTTATTCAAGGATGCATTCCTCATTATTGAATACTCTTTGCGTAGTAATCAGTACAGCCTTTAAAATAATAATAAGTTTTCTTTAAAAAAAACTTTTAAATCAAACTGAAATTTTAAACTTTTATATTACATTATATTTTATATTACATTACAATTAATAATCCTATTTGACAATAGATGATAAATGAATATAATAGCATTTTCAATTGCATCAATACATCATTGTTATTGAGTAACTTATTTCTCACCAGTTTCTTTGTAATATATTAACAAACTTCGTTGGTGAGAGGTGCTGCTTAGGACTTCCAACGGGGGGAAAGAGTTATGCACGTCTAAGGAATTCTTTTACTTTGAGGAACCTCAGTAAAATACATACAGTATTTTAGGCTATTTCTCTTTCGTAATCTAAACAAATTTTTACTTCCTTGTACGAAGTATAAGGAATTAATGTGATCGCGTAAAATTTCGGTATCCAGATTTTGACTACCTCAAAATCTCCTTTTACGAATTTTTGCGATGCATTTCATCGTACGCATGTATGTGTGTTCATATAAATAAATGCAAGTGCAACCCATTTTTACCGACCCCAAGTCCGTTTTGACCAGTTTTTTAATGACGTCCATACGTACGTATGTAAGTAAGTCGCATATCTCAAAAACTGTTAGTCGTAGAATGTTGAAATTTTGTATTTAGGATTGTCGCAATATCTAGTTGTGTATCTCCCTTTTTGGTTTCAATCGACTGGGTAGTTTATTTACAGGACCATTCAAAAATTTTCCATATACTACGCTCTATGGGAAGAAATTCATTAAAGCGTACTTTAGAGGTATTGGGCTATTTCGAACGAATCAAAAGTGATATATGTTGTTAAGGATTACAAAATGAATCTCTCCATCGAAAATAGTGCCTTTATCATGCATAGCTTTTCTACAGGAACACTCAAAATATTTCTAACACATTACGGTCAACGGCAGTTTTAGAGACATTCATCCATTTCAAGCAAAATACCATCGTTTACGTACATTTTAAATACATACATACAACATTAAATACAAACATTCTTTAAATACATTACGATCTGTGGGAAGAAATTCATTATGGCGTATTTTAGATGTATTAGACTATTTCAAACGATTGAGTGATATAGGTTATTAAGGGTTACAAAGTGAATCTCTCCTTCAAAAATAGTGTCTGTATTATTTATAGTTCTGCTACAGAAACACTCAAAAGAATTTCAATACACTATGGTCAATGCAGTTTTAGAGGCATTCATCCATTTCAAGCTCAATACCGTCCTACCATACAGTTTGGTAATGGTCTGACGACGGTCATGTGCCTCCCTCAAAAATTGTGACAAAAGTTGCCAAGCTTGGCGACTTTTGGTATAGGTATGTAACTCGTATATCTCAAAAACTATTAGTCGTAGATTGCTGAAATTTCATATAAAAGATTGTTGTAACAGCTAGTTGCGCACCTCGATTCTTGGTTCCAATCTACTGGAGAGTCTATTTACAGGACCACCCAAAAGAATTTCAATACATTAATATCTATGGACATCTTAAATATATTACGTCTGTAGTCAGATATTGTTTGATCCATGCCCAAAATCTTGCCATTTGTTATCGAATTTGGCAAGTTTTGCTGAAATATTGCCAAATTGAACGCCAAAAATAATTACGTATTTCGCATAGCTGTAAAGCTTTTAACGGAAACAAATCTTTCAATTTGAACCCAGCTTGGCGATAGCTCAAACATTTGACTCGAAATCGCTAAACCTTAGTATTACTGCAGTATATTATCTCTTTCAGACGAAATAAGTTTAGATGAAATGCTTCGAAAATATTTATGATTTAATAGACTTACAAGGAAGTCATGTGCCACATCAGGTTTTTCATTATAGCTAATAAAACAAAACGGCTTATTATTGGAAGTGGTGTTCACCAAATACCTTGACCCGTCCACGAGTCAGGCAACCTGAAAGGCCAGTTTATTTTTGATATCGCTTGAAACGCATTATTACCGTTTAAGTTTAATTTCATTTATTTCATAAAAGAAATGCACACTACAGATTAAAATCCATTTACAGTGATGCATAAAGGGACAAATTACATAAGACAAAATTTAAAAGTAAAATACAGAGATAAAATAAATACCAGTCATGACTGCAAAAGTTCAAAACACTTAACTCTAAAGACTTTAAAAGACATGTTAAAAATATCCAAATCCAAAGAAAACTTATTATAAATTTTATAAAATTTATATAATGAAAAGTATATGTAATTATATTTTGTAATTGGATCTACAAATAAATGGCTATTACGAAGAGACCTGTTCGGTACATTTACACAAATACTTTGAAGAATATCACTGCAGTCTACCATATTATTGACAACTTTATAAAAAAAATAATAAACAAAATAGATCACGACGAGAACTTAAACTAGGAAGACCAAAAATACTTCGCAAGTAAGATGAAGAAATATTCGGAATGTAAATAGGATTACTTTTGTAATATAAATAACGAGTAAACTGAGTCTGCACCCGCTCAAGAAATTTTCATTTTATTTTTATAATACGGATCCCAAATAAGACTACAATATTCAAGATTAGAGCGTATCAAACTAAAGTATAAGATTTTTAATGCATGAAGGTTAGAACATTCTTTAGTTTTGCACTTAAGAAAACCAAGTTTTTTGTAAGCTTTAGAGATAATGCTATTGATATGGTTTTGCCCTCTTAGAAACAACGCGAAATTTGTATTCGTCAGATGTCATGCTAACTCTTGTATTTGGCATGAATATAATTTTCCCCTTTCATTCGTGAATATCTTTTTCCTCATAACTTTTGGAGTAACTCGTTCTATTGAGTTAACTCACAGGTATTATGTTTGTTGAATACAGCCATAACAGTCTTAGCAGTCAAGTCTCGCACCCATAATCCAGAAATCTCATGACTTTCTAAGAAGTACATTAAATCAATACCTTACCCTATCCAAAAAGAGTTTTTGCCGAACTTCACTAAAGTTATTACTTTGTACTAAAATACTCAGCACCTCAGAAATGGTAGGAATTCGCTTTTTTCTCTATACAGGGTGAATCTGAACTCTTGGGCAAAACTTTAAGGGGTGATAGGGCACATAATAACGAATCAGAATCACATAGCAATGTGGGATCGGCAACGTCGTGTTCGTATAGCTGTTAATAATCACTTCGGGAAAAAGTGCTGAAACAACAGTGCACTTGCCGATAATTGTTCGTCGGAAACTAATGTATTTTTCTCCGAAAACAGAAGAATAAAATGGATAGTTTAAAAAGTTTATTTTATTTCATGGATGAAATTTTCGCAGACGAGCCTATTGCTTATGAAACTTGATTGAGAAATTAGACGGATACTTCAATGCTTTTCCAAAAGTGATTATTACCGGGTAAGTTAAAACTACGTTTAACCCCAGATTGCTATGTGATTACAATTCCTCATTGTGTGTCCTATCACCCCTTAAATTTTTGCCCAAGAGTTTAGATTCACCCTGTAGACGAGTTTCTGGTGACATCACGAAACTGAGCTCGTAAGCAAACTAACCGGTGTGATTGGTATGCTCTGCCCGCCCACTCTCTTGGTGGGCAGAACACACCAATCGGTTAATCGCGGGTAAGCGGTTGTTTGTGAACAGGAAGTTGGTCTACAGTATTAAATTAATTAGAAAAAAGTAAATTATTATAACATTTTGACTAATACTGTTCAAGAATGAATTTATTATGTGTAAATTACGTTAGAAATAGTTATGCTTACATAAAGTAATACTGTAACAAATAAACGAAAATTAGTACCTTTTTACATATATGTAAAGCCCCACCATAGCCGAGAGGATACGTCACTGAACATGGTAGATGGCCGAAATGTGAAGGCCCTATGTTCTGGCCTACCAAGTGGCTGTCGATCTGACAGTCTGGAGTTTTGGGCGGTTTTTTCCATCTGTAACGTGAATGCACGTTATAATCCCTTAAAAAGTCCTCCGCCCAAAGCATCTTTACTAGGCAGATGCCCCTCGTGTAGGCTTGCCGTAACACAAAACGAACAAACAAAGCATACCAATAAATTTGTGTATACAATTTTTTAATTAATCTGCAGTTTTTTTAAGTAAATGTATTTCATTCTACGAGAGTTAAGAATACAAAATTTGACTGCTGACGATCGTATAAATTTGAAGAGAAGGGATTATTTTACTTAAAAGACTGAACTTCAGATACGTACATAACAGACAAATCAGCTGTTAAACGGAAAGAATCTGACTAACTTTAAAGTATTTCGTGGATGAATAGTTATAATAGTGATAGAAAATAGTCTCTTTTATAGAACAAACATACTGGAACAATTTTGGAAAACCATTTTACATCTCGTATTGAGCTGTGGTTCACTTATAAGAAACCTTTCTGGGTTGAAGTCTTTTGAGAAAATAAAGGCAGTGAAATTTGAAAAACTAGATGAGTTTCACCATCAGATATAATCATTCTTAAGACTAAATGAAAAACAGTATTCTCAAGTACGGAAGGAATAGGAACCAAGTTAAAAGAATTGCATCATTTAAAATTTTCTAAATTTGTAAAATACATTGAAAAATAAAGATTTCAAATTTAATGCAACCAAAAAACAAGGTTTAGTATTTTAAGAAAAATAATTAAATGCCGAAATTGTCAACAGTGTACATAAAAACGCATTGCACAGTTCGCAAAATGTCATAAACTTTTTCTTTTCATGCCATAATCTGTATCTTTCCAAAAGTCTTCGAAACTATACGCTGAATGTTATTATTTTTCCCTCAAGAACAATATCAATACAAATGATAGCAATTTCTCGGATTTTCGCAAAATCAAATCGATATTTTTACATAATACTACAATTTTTATTTTCCGTTATGTAAACATGTTAAAATTTAGATAAATCTTAGCTGTTTACCAAATCAATGACGTATGATCACTCACGTATTTAAAGCATTTAAATAAGGAAACGTATGCAATGGAGTAATGAGGAAACGTATGCAAAACGAAAAATTTTCCAATTCAATACTTTAAAATTTTGTTATAATGCTTTACTATTGATTCATTTAAAGTCTTTAAAATCTCTTAAGAAACCAGTTTAACTAGCCACTATTTAAAAAAGTGTCATATTGAACACATTATTCCAAATTTGTTTGTAAAAGATTCAAAGGGGTAAAAAAGTATTTAAACAACTTAATAATGTAGGTAAAAACACTTACTTCCTATCCCTGAAGATTCTCTGTATGATAATTATATTGCCATTAAAATAAAAAAAGCATATTCTTAAATTTATTTAAAAACTTTACGGAAAAGGACTGTAAAATATTACGCACCAGCATCATCAAAGACATAGCACGTGTTACGAAAATCAAAGAATGTGTTTAATCCACAAAGAATGTTATGAAAAATTCTCTTGAACATTCTCGTCTGATACATAATTGAGTAGGCCTTGAAAGAACTACTTTCTTTGAAAATTTTAAAAAGAAACGCAGAAAGGAAGATAAAAGAATTTAGAGAGAGAACGCTGTAACGTTCTTCTCTCCTTCATTCCTTCATGGAATAGTTTATGATGCTAGTCGATTAATCTCTCATCCCCTGAAAGAACAAAACTCTTCAAGGAATGAAAGGATTATTAAAAATAGTATCGAACACTTTAAACTGTTTTTAAGGAAAATGTGATGCTTTAAGACTAAATATTTAACTTTTAAGATTCCGTAAATTTGTAATATATTATAATTAAGACAATAATAATATAATTAAGACTTGAGAATAATATAATTAAGACTTGAGAATAATATAATTAAGACTTAATAATAATATATTAGAAACTTATGGAATCTTTGTCGCTATAACATGTCAAGAATTTCCGATACTTTCATTAGCTCTATTATGTGGAATTCGTGTCATAGTCATTTATTAGCAACCAAACAAAAAAAAAAGTATTTATTTGTTCTTTTAGCTTTCTGAACACTGAAGACCAGTTTTAGTAGAGGCTTTCATATATTCTTTTAATTAAAATACTAACATCGAGATTTGTTTTTTTAAATTAAAATATTGTTAGCAGTATTTACAGCTGATTTTTCTAATTATAGTCGCTTTTAATAAACTTTACTATTTTTGCATAACAGTAACTGTTTGAAATTAATAATAATGTAAGCATAGTTTTTCAGCGAAGAGATGGAATATTTTTATAAATCTCCCTAGACTATATGCCATGAAATACTGAATCAAAATATCTACATGTTTTGTACATGCATTAAAAAAAATTATTTTTCGAAGCATTCATACCTCACTGAACATTCAATATTTTAACTTTAAATTTCAGCATGATATTTACTTTAAACTTTGTTGTTTTTGTTGTTGCTGTTGTTATTTTCGTTCATTGAAATTGATATAAAACTTAAAATGACATATATTTATATATATATATATATATATATATATATATATATATATATATATATATATATCATATAGCCATAATTGTCCTCTTTTTAAACTTAATTGATGGACATCTGGTTAAGACATTCATTTCCACAACGTGCTGCAGCAGCCTGTCAATTTCGATGGTGTCTCACCAGTACGGTATAGCAAATTAGCATTTTGTTATTAATTTCTGACCAAATTGGTGATTAGAGGATGGTCTTATATCCTAAAGGGATGTCGCGGAACTACTAATTGTAAAATTCCTAAAGTTGTTGCGGTACTCTCCCTTTTTGCACTTTCTTTAACGTACGCATGTAATCCAGATGTAAAATCTCCTTCTGTAAATATTGTACATATTTCGCTACTGTAAATAAAAATATTACAGAATGGATCTCTATTGATTAAATGCTTATCCATCACTGGGACACGTCATACGTGTATATGCATATATGTATATTTGAGTATATACCATATATCTCGCGCCGTGTAACACTCACATTCAACTTCAAATAAATCTGAACTTCAAAAAATTATTTCTTTTTTTGTGTACGTGTTATACACCGACGATAAAATGATTAATATAAATTATTTTTTCAATAAGCAGTATGATTTTGCATTACATTACAAAAGATAATTAGTATCAACTATTTAATTGACAATATATTTAACAATATAAAAAAACTCAGCTGTTCGAGCCTCGTCAGGGGGAAATCTTCCTGAAACCCTATAATTTTTTAGTTTCATTATTGCCATATTAAAACGATATTAATTGACTTTGTCATTTTATCGCTCATCTTTCACGTATTTCGCCTGATAACCCTATGTTGAAATTTTTATGAGTGTAACCTATTTATAGAAAAATACATGTGATGCATATTCTACAGCTTACGAAATATTGTAAAAATAGATTAAAGCTGTTGCGAACTAATATTATTTAAATATATGTCAAAAAATACGTGTGAAGCATATTCTACAGCTTACGAAATATTGTAACAACAGATTAAAGCTGTTGTGAACTAATAGTATTTAAATATATGTAAAAAATACATGTGAAGCCTATTCTACAGCTTACGAAATATTGTAACAATAGATTAAAGCTGTTGTTAACTAATAGTATTTAAATATATGTAAAAAATACATGTGAAGCCTATTCTACAGCTTACGAAATATTGTAACAATAGATTAAAGCTGTTGTGAACTAATGGTTTTAAATACATGTAAATTATGTCGCATGCTTTTATGTCGATTTTGTATGTCGATTTTTTATGTCCCATTTTTGGGACACATTTTTCAATAAAGGGTGTTGAGAGATAAAATGGCATAGTCATTAAAATAAAAAATAAAAACTTACAATACATATTTTCTAGCAAACTTAATATTTCTCGGTTGGCATGAAATACTCATTGTATTGATTCTCATTTATATTTTCGGGCATTCATCGTCATCTTCATTGTCATCTTCTTCTAAACATAAAATTTCATCCTCTGGTACTGGTACAAATAGTGCATTTGATACTACAAATTTTCTCAATGAATTAATAATTATTTTTGGTTTTATTTCATCTCCAATAATAATCCATTGATTTTGACAGGGAAAATATGATGCGTGTTATATAGCAGTAATTTCTTGAAAATAGTAAGACATATCTTAAATGTACTGGTGTGTGTTATTCGCCGTGATATACGGTATATATATACACATTAGTGCATCCCCTTCTTCTTCCTGTTTCAATTATTCATTTTTTTTTTCTAATGGCCGGCCTCTGTCTTGACGGATTTGGCCACTACTAAGGCCTATTAAGGCTTTATTATGGGGGAACCTAGTAGGTGTACCAGTGTCGCCCACTGTGAAGGGACGGACATATTGACTACCACGCCTAGTCGGGGATCGAACCCCGACAGCCAGGAGTTTAACCCGAAACCGTTGTGCGGCGCTTTACCCACCATACAATCCGGTCGACTTTTCAGCTATTCATAGAAATCTAATTATTGTAAATTTCACCGATCAATTTTTATCTCGCTATTAATTGGGTAATCGAATTCGAGAAAAAATATTAATGTACTCACACGTCGGGTTATATTGTGTATGTTTTTATATCTGCGCGTGTTTGTGTACGCAAATATGTCTATTTATTTGTATAGCTTCTGTTTATGACAAACGATTAGCTTAAGTTTATAATTGGAGAAATCCCTTTGAATTATAAAGTACAGAAATTTTTTTTAAAATCCTTTTCCTTGATTATATAAGGTATTACAAATTTTAAAAACTTTCAGAGTAAAACTAAAGAATACCTTGAATTAACGCAGAATTTATTCTTTGCCACATAAACCTAAGAAGAGCTCAAAAGGTGTCTAACTAAATAAATTGTAGATTTTTAATCGTTTGTAAAAGATTTTGACACAAAAAATGTTACTTTTCTATTATACATTGTACCTTATTACTGAACACTCATTGAGAGATAATTAGCATTTCATTAAATTGAAAAAATCGTGATTGCCGATTAATTTATAAACTTTGTAGCTAACCCTATCAAACTTTTACTCGCGAGCGTCATTAAAGACATAATACGTTTTTAAAAATCAAGAAAATGTTTTTAATCTTCTCATAAAAATCTTCTTGAACCCTCTCGTCTGATGCATAATTGACTAGATCGTGAAAGCACACCCTTTGAAAAATTTTTAAAGAACAAATAAAATGCGGAAGAGATAAAAGAGTTTAGAACGTTGTAACTCTCTCTCTCTTATTTCTTTGTGGAATAGTTTATGATGATAATCGATTAATCTCTATCCCTAAAGGAGCGAAGTTGTTTAGATAATGAAAGGATTAAATAAAAATGCCGAACACTTTAAACTGTTTTATTTAATTTTTAATTTGATTTTCTTATAATAAATCAGAAGCTTTTAAGTGTTTTTTATAATGTTCTGGATTAGTGCATTATTATTATTTCAGTAGTCAAAACTATTTAGTGACTATTGAGTAATCAAGGAAAATATATATATATATTTGCGTTTTTCATACTTATTGATAGTACTTCTTCACAAGACTTTTAGATAGATCATTCACGAACTATTAATAAAGACATAAATTCATTAACGAATATGCAGCCTAGAAAGCGTCACCTATTTGTCCGAATTCCGTTTCCATCAAGGGGGAAGTTGTTATTGGTAGAAAGTATGGACTTTTTTTGAACTACCTGTTTAGAAAATCTGTAGCTCGGTCAATATAAGTTCAGATTTTTCGCCTACTGATGGTCGCGCCATCTTGTTTCTTTAAAAAAAAAAAAAAAAAAAAATTTGGATGCAATAGGTAGTAATAATCATTAATGGGAATATCATTGATTAATCCAATAAACTATACTACATATTTAGTACTCTTATTGCTTTAGAAAACCTCATCTTACGATTTTATTTCAATAATTGGGCTCTAAGGTGTAGCGGGAGTAAAATTATATTTTTTGTTTTGACCATCTTCAATGTTGTTAAATTTCTTTAAATGCTCATTATAGCTTAGTACATAGCGAAGAAATCTATTTCATCTATCGCGATCAATGTCACACCGTTGATTATTCATACCATATTATCAAGAAAATGTTTCATGAGCATTCAAAGAAATTTAACAATATTGAAGATGCGCAAAAGGAAAAAATATAATTTTACTTCAGTAATATCTTACATACGAACTATTGCAAATAAAATCGTAAATGCAGCTATAAATAAAGGTCTAAAAATTCCAGTTAAGCCCAATTAAAATATTTTTAAACGTGTTCGATCAGGCAAAGATTTAACAGATTTTCAAGAAAGTCCTGGTTTTTGCGAAGTTAAAGTTTATTTTGAAGAAACACAAAAAACAGAAAATTGCATGGTTGACTGAAAGTAAAATTGAAGAAAGAAAGAAAGAACACATGAATGACCTAAAATTTAATAGACTAAACACTGCTATATCCCGTTTAGCACAGAAATCCAAAATTGATCCCGACTATAACAATATCAAAAAAATTGAGGATTTATAAAATAAAACGCGCATTTTTTTGAGAAATATTGAAGATCTTCTCAACAGATAGCGTAACAAACGATATGACGCACCCATCTCTAGATGACGTATTTAACACCCTCCTGGCCTAGGAAAGGAAGATGTGACTAACCAATATCACTGAAGACGGCCATGGACTAAGTTAAAACGGGATTAAATTTATCTTTTAAAGTTTTAAAATGGATACAATATTTTTTTTCTTAAACCTACTCTTTAAAGTTAACGAATAAAAAATTTGCTTGCATACAAATGCTTATTCGAATGTCTCTTACTAACGTTTGTACTCGAAGTGCAATCAAGGTATCATGAACCGATCTTGTAAATGTTCTAAGGATCACTTAGATAATTTTAAACGCAATATGACTAAAGAAAAAAACACTAGTATTTTCGAGATGTTTTCGGAATATTCAACAAATAAAAAGAACTCATCTATGGATACTGGATTGGCATGAATAAAAAGAAATCGCCTGGCTACTGATTTATAATTCCTGACTAACTTGATAAGTTTAAATGTTTTAAAAACTTTTATAAGTAGTTTAAAGTCTTCGGCATTTTTATAATCCTTTCATTACTTAAACTGTTTTGTCCTTCAGAATATGAAAGATTAATCGACTGTCATTATAAACTATCTCGAAAGAAAGAAAAGGGAAGGGGAAAAAAGTTGCACAACGTTCTAAATTCTTTTACATACTCCGCATTTACTAGTTTTTTGAAGTACTTTTCAAAGAAAGCATTTCTTTCAAAATCTACTCAATTATGTATCAGACGAGAAGGTTCGTGATAATTTTTCCTGAGATTCCTTGTCGATTAAAAATGTTCTTTGATTTTTGAAAACGTATTATCATCTTAATGATGCTGATGCGTAATATTTCTCACAGTGTAAAGTTTAAAAATTACCCGAAGATGCTGTTTTATTTTTATGTGTGCTAGATATTGATTTATAATTCGACGTTCTGCGTTAAATAGGCGAGATAAATAAAGTAATATTTCCGTACCAGGCATGTCCATATCCATACCATGGTATGGACATACTTTTTCTTTCTTTCTAAACTGAATTTACTGAAATTGACCTTCAACTACTTCTTTTTTTTATAATTACAAATTTTAGTTTCAAAAATCTGCAAAATGGAACCCGTTCTTTAAAAAATATTATGTGGTTACTTTTACGAATGAGGAAATATGAGTGACATTACTTTCAAGTTCTTCTATTACTAAACGTAAAAAAACGATATTGCTCAATCTTTTGTCTAGTGTTACTTTCTTTAAAACTAAATTCTTTATGTTAGCGAAATGTTCTGCTAAATGACCCTCACCAGAAATCGTTGGAGATAATTCTGGCATTTTTTCAATATTCGGTAATAATAAACTCAGCGATGGCCAGTTATGATTTTTACTATTATTTTTATTTAAAGCAAGTAGTGGATAAATAACAGTCTTACTAATGTCTAAAGCGGTCCTTCTTTAAAAAGAAAATAAATGTTAAAAGATATCTAATTAAAATCTTTCATTTGTTTGCCAAAAAAAATCCATTGAGTGAAAGATAAACTTACTTATAAACATGTCACTCAACATTCTTAAACAACTTCACAATAAGTATGTCACTTAATATTAAATAGATAATTAATATTTGCTTTAACTTAAAAAGCACTTTCTCAAGCTTGTTTGAAAACTTTATCAAAATATTACCCACAAGTATCACTAATGGTATAACGATTTTTAAAAATCAAATAATATTTTTAACATAACAAAGAATCTCGTGAAAACCTTCTCTTTAATTTTCTCCAGTGGCGTATAACTGAATAGATTTTGAATAAAACTTCTTGCCTTAAAAAGATTTTCAAAAACAAACAAATCCAAAAAGAATTCATAACATTTTAGTTTTTCTCTGTTCATTTCTTAATCGAATTATTTGAAAACTTTATCAAAATGTTCATAACGTTTTAATATTGTTTTACTTTGTTAATTTCTTAATCGAATCGACAGTTAATGATTAACTAGAAAAATGGGCAAAAACTACGTTAAAGGGTTAAAAATAATTAAAACTTTGTAAAATAACACAGATCGTAAGGTACTTATCGACAATACAATCCATTCAAGTCTACGCTTCTTCAGTTTCAAAAAAGTCCTACCATTCACAATTTCTAGCATTTCTGTTCGTGTGGGTGGTGGAACTTTTCTTGCAACTGAAGAAGGGAGCACCTTTTGTACCAACCGAAACATTCGTATTTTCGGTAAATACACTTGCATGTGTGTTTTTTTTAAAAAGCTTTAGTTGTTTTTAGGCTATGATTAGTTTCTCTCCACATAAAAACAAAACTGTAAAGAAATGATCTTTAAATTTCTAACGCACTGAAAAATATCCATAACTCTTAAACTTGTGACTTTTAGTATTCATAAAATTTCAGATTGTAGATCTGTTTCTGTTAGGATCATCTTTCTTTCTCCGAAATCTAGCTGACCTGGAAAGAACAATTCACAGAAACGGATGTCAGTAAAAAAGCATGCTTTTTATGTACTTCCTTTTTTTATTTACTTAAAAGCTCAACATTTATAAGGTAAATATTTGTTCCTTTTCTTCATCACTTTATAAATTCGATAACGAACTTTCACAACTGCCAGAATTATTATTTTTTAATCCCGATTTAGTTATTCTTCTTTTATTTCAACTCATAAACGAAAAAAGAAATCTGTAACATTAAACAAATGAAAAACTAAATTTTCCCCTTCTTCCGAGTAAACTACTTACATGAAACCTGACCTTGAAACTGGTTTATATTTCTTTCACGATCCAATCTGTCCTTGAGAATCAATCTTTTAGAAATCCTGCAA
Organism: Cheiracanthium punctorium; assembly: GCA_038373885.1. NCBI lineage: Eukaryota > Metazoa > Arthropoda > Arachnida > Araneae > Cheiracanthiidae > Cheiracanthium > Cheiracanthium punctorium. The sequence continues at coordinate 232,839 of JAWZYV010001432.1, read as the reverse complement.
TTTAAAAATGAGAGATAGGTAATAACGTGAATGTAAGAGAATGTTTACATTTCACTGCATTTTAATTATGTACGCGGTAAAAGGAGTTTTACCGGCAAGTGAGTGAACATTTGAGGGTTTGGGTGAACGCTATCCATGAAACGCACAAAGAAACTATAAATGTTTTATTTCACTACAAGTTACTGTTAAAACTTTTAAACAAAACAATACTGAACATATAATTGAATTCTTATTTATTGAAAAGATGCGTATATTTACCTTTTCCAAGCTTCTTTATAATTGCACCAATTAAAGTCACCCAATCTGATGTTTTTCTCTTCTTTTTTAGGCTCCCTCTACGCTGTCCGACCAGGAAACCGTAGTATACCCGGACCAGCTGGAGAGCTCTAGATTAGCCCTTCACTTCCGTCTCCAGCCTGATGTACTGCACAACGGGAGAGTGACACTCAAATGCGTCGCAACACTGAAGCACATGCATGCAGAGACAGTCAAAGAGATCAGAGCAAAAGGTGGCTGAGTATATCCAATATTCGTGATAAATATTTTAAAACGACTGTTCCGTCCTTAAGCGAGTTTACTTCAAACATTAAAAATACCTTCCTACAAAAAGTTCTTCTTTAGTTGATACAGGGTTGATTTGGTCCTAATCATATTTCCAGTCGTAGTCATATGCTAGTAGTGTACCTAATATCACTTGAAAAAAAAAATTATGTTCCTCAATATACGTTGGGTGATTATTATAGATTACAGGCGCTGAAAAAAGATATATTTGTAGAAATATTTTCTATCACCCTCCAATTTTAAGTTTAGGATTATATAGGCTATTGTCAGCAGTTATTACTATATTACATTGTCTTTTGCCCGCGATTCCTCTAGATATACATTTTCTTAAACTTGTAACAGCGAAAGAACAAGTAACAAGACACCAGAAACAGAATTTACTTCAATAAATTTTAAGTATACGACTTTGAAAAATGGGCGATCGGTGTCTTTTAATCTTTGTTTCGATCAAAGGCATTGTAGTTGATGCTTGCCTTTCTGCGCTTAAATATTGTTATTTCCTTTCTGTTCAAGTGTTTATACATAAAATTTGGTTAGCTTTACTAGATTTTCCATTAGCATTAGTGAAAAATTTCTAAAGTATGTGATAATGAATATAAATTTCCATGTGTACGATGAATTAATTTTGCGTTTTCATGCCCCAATTGAAGACTGGCTATCACTCGTACTTGGGATGTCTAACAGTTGAAAATATATGCTGAAGCTGAAAAAAATATCCAAAACGTTTACTCTAATTCAGTGCTTCTAAAACTTTCAATATTTGCGACCCAATTTTCAATCACAATTTTCATTTCCCCCCCTTCCATACAATAACAATGTATTGCCTGTGATAGTAATGTACTTTGGCGCTAAAGCTACCATACAACCTATGATATTTTCGAAATGCTCGCCTCCCATAGGATTATCACATACCCCCCCCCCCTCAAAGGGACGAGCACCACAGTTTGAGAATCGTTGCTCTAATTAGTAAAAAGAAAGTTATTATCCCACCTTCACATAACATAACAACACCTTTACATACACATAAAGTTGAGACAGATGAAGAATTTGGTTAATGCAAAGCGTGGCATGAATTTCAATACGCTTAAGAACAATTTTCATTACCGAGCAATGCAAAAATTAAGAAAGGGATTTTCACTGTCCCACAAATTAGACGCCTGATGATAGACAAAAATTTGGAGGATACAAATATAATGTAGAAAAAGAAACTTGGATTGATTTTAAAAATATAGTAACACATTTCTTAAGAAATAATTGAAGTCCTGATTATGAAACATTAATTATAGGCATATTAAAAGTTTACAAAATTTGGAGTGTTCTATCTCGTTAAATATTAATTTTATGGCATCTCATCTAAATTTTTACCTTGAAAGCGACGTGTATGGAAAGTGCCTCTACCAGGATATTTCTGGAATGAAAGCTCGTTAGGCAGATGTACTCACAATGTGCTTAAAGATTACTTTTAGAACCATATTAGAGAAGCTGCTGATTGTGTGTATAAGAGATAATCCACAGCTAAAGCATTTACTGCTACATAAAGTATGAAATTTGAGAAATTTCTGAAGAATATTTAGTTTTTTCATAAAAATTCTCTTAATTATATCTGAAACTTTATGAACAATGTAATTCTTCAGTGTTTTATATATCTTTTAAACTTTATAATTTTTTAAGTGTTTATGCATAGTAAAATTCCAAGTGCCCTAAAATTTCTATGGAAAAGTATAGAATAAATGTTTAAAAATGAAGATTTTCAAAATTTTGAATTTTTTTAAGTATGTGGATGATGGAACATTTTTAATGTAATATTCTTTTTCAGCACCCCCTCCCTCGTGTGTAAAAATCATCACTTACTTAATGGGTAACAGGAACATTGTTTACTAGTGTATTTTTACGACAGTCTGAATATCTTATAGTCATAACTCATAACTTATGTTCACAATGTCGAGGGAGGTATAACTGCAACGCAGATTCATCTGGATATTTTAGGTATCTTCGTTTTGAATGCATACAGGTTTGTAAAGTGGGCACATGAATGCTAGAGTATTTTCTTACACCAGGAGTCTAATACCCCATTTACATTCAGCTACTCGCCCTGTCTTTCTTACGGCCGCCCCAGGAAATGTTTCTGCAGCTTCTCCAAAAGGCAGAGAGGATTTACTCAGACAGCACATACAAGTTCTCTGAACTTCTATAATCGTTCAGAGAACGTTCTTTGAACATTAATAGACGTTCAGAGAACCCATGCGTGCTGTCTGGGTACATTCTGCTACACTTTATCTCTCACGACTCGCACACGCACATCAGTCAGAATCCCGAAGCCTAATATAGGCATCTATTCCTTTTTTGGCGTTGATTTTCAATCTCACGGAACTCGGACCGAATTAAAAAAAATAAAAATAGCCAACCATTCTCCTTTGTACGCTTGGCAACAAATAAACAAAGGTGCTGAATGTAAACATTCTCACTTCCCCTCGCGCTGTCACTTCTCCTGCCCTCGAAAATCCCTTCTGGAGGGATCTTGGGCAGTGCTCATGGACAACATGAGGAGCGATGCGATATGGGTGTTTATTTATATTATTGCGGTTTTTTTTGTTTGTTTGTTTGTTTTTGTTTCTTCTTCATTTCTCTTGCTCATTGCTATGGAAGTGGACTGCATGTAAACGAGGCATAAGAAACAGAGAGAAATTGACAAACTATATTGGAATGCCAGAACTTACATGAACTCTTCGTGAGCAAACTCTACTACTCTTTCTTGTTTTTTTTTTTCCCCATGTTCCTTTTATGGTGTAATGAACTGCCTGATCTATATGGATTGACATGTTCCTAAATAAAACCTAACGTAACACCATAACAGAAACTATTTAAGTACTTCTTTTTTTTTCATGTAGACTTTCAATCTTATATCAAATCAAGTTATTTACCATGAAGTTATTTTCTACGGGGCGATCAATTTAAAAGAATACCCGTTGATTTTTCTTATTACTTTTAAATCTTACGGATATGGCAACTATTTTAACACTGAAATATAATTGTTTGAACATTGTTTGAGGGTGAGAGACAATTTCCAACACTTTTGGACTGTTATAACTTTATTTGTGAGGAGAGCAACAAGGTTACTTAATTCTGTGATAATTTTATTATATAAAAAAATAATTTTAATTCATTTTTTTACATTATCATTCGACTACTAATTATTCCTCACTCCGTTAGAGTATATTTTTTTGGATGGAGGAGGGGGGCGGGGGAACGTAAAAATAGTGTTGTCCAGAGAAGTCTTGAAAACATTACGAATTAAAATAAACCACAGTGGAAGAAATCTCATCAATAACACTAAGAATGTTGCGAAGTGTGTCGAAAACTTCATGTTTTCATTCATAAAGGTGGCGAACATTTTCAAAATTTGCTATAAGGAATAATAATATAAAAAAATTGAATCAAGTAATATTTCTTAAAAATAAAATCACAGGATTAAGTAACTTTGTGCGTTTCCATTAACCTCACAAATAAAATTTATTTGCCAGGAGAGGACAGCTCGCGTCACTGAATGTGTCGCTTAGAGCTACGTATACGTCCTTCCCGGAATTTCCCGCCACAATTGGGAACCTCATCAGAAGGTGGGGGACTTCTGAATATTGGCACCCCTCGGAAACTGCTAGCGGCAGCCGAGAGGACTTTCGGAACCACGGATTTAACGTGCACGTATACCGCATTTACACGGTGGTCTTTAGTGGTACGCCGGTATCGAACCCGCAACCTTCCGGTTACGAGTCCAACGCCTTAACCACTGGGCTACCACGGTCCTTCGCAAATAGAATTGTAACAGTCTCACAGTGATGGAAATTGTCTCGAACACTTAAATAGGGCTCAATTTTACATCAGTGTTACAATAGTTACCACATCCGCCAGATTTAAGGGTAATAAGAAAAACCAAAGACTGCGTATTTCATTCTAAATTTACTAAATTTGTTTTCGGATATTTGACAAGCAAAATGAGTACATTCAAAGTCTTGTTGCGACCTACCGAGTACTGATTCGCGACCCGCTGATAGGTCGAATCCAACAGCTTGAGAAACGCTGATCTAGCGTGCAAAATAAATTTAAATAAAGCATCTGTCCGAGAAGACAAGAGAAAATCAGCTAATCAACGTAAATAAATGTGATTTGTTTATCAGAAAAACTGCAGTGAAATCTGGAGATTTGATGACAGAATTTTACATCTCAGTCGTTCAGTGGGTTAAAGCGTATTTGACAAGTGTCAAGGAACTTTCTGAGTTTCTAAAGTAATCCTTGCCAACTTCTCAAACTCCGCTTGAAATCCACGTGTTCGATGGAATTTTTTTGTCAGTAAAGTTGAATCAGAGGCAAAGTTTGAAAAGGAGCAGGAAATGCGGAAAAGAATTTTATCAACGACGGATCATTTTGTTCTATACATTTTTTATACTGAACACAGGCCTAATCGTCTTCGATCTCGTCATTAGAAAGAAGCAGAGGAAAGGTCTTCCCTTCCGTAACGGGAGTTGCTTCCTAGATGGATCTTTCATTGCTTTGCTTGGGATCAGTGTTTCGCTTGCTCATCGTTAAGTTCCAGCGGAGCCCAAATTAGGAAGCAGTCCTTATCACAGAAGGGCAGTCTTGTCCGCTGCGTCTTTTCAGTGACAAAGCCGAAAAGTCTTGGGTTCTTTCTTCTTAGGTCTAAAAGAGCCTATTAAAAAGAGCGAAATTAAAAAACAAAATTTCTACCATTGAGCACTCAAATTTACGCTTATCATACTGTTATGAATTTTCGGGATCACCTGCTCTTCAGTGGTTAAATCCATATTCTACGAGTTAGATAATTAAATTTTGCATTTTATTGCATGAACGCGAGATAGGGAGTTTTGTTTTCCCCTTATGTTTAAGATAGGGTCATTTCTCGCTAAATATTTGCAAGAACGCTATTCTGATTTCACTTTTGGGAACTTATTTTCGGCGCAAAGTTTGGTAATATTTCGCCATAAGGTCACTACGTTTGGAATAGCATAAGTATAAAACGTAATACACGTATAAAAGGGTAGTTCGCCTCAGATTTGAGAGTAGCTGTTAGCTGTCGCTAGCAGGAAAACGTTAGTCCTGTTGAAAAGCTTTGCTTCGTACTATTGCGGTATTATAAGCGACGCTTTCTCGGTTGTTTTGAGAAGCCTATTTTTGAAGACGGTTTGTGAACGCTGAGAAGCAGTTGAGCGTTCCCGCTCGAGAATTTCCACTGAGTTTCAGACTATGGAAAAATTTAATTGTATGCCAATTACAGCATATGAGAAAACTTCTGTTACAATCTGACTGTTGGGAGGCGTATTCGGTGAGTAAGTACCGTTTTGAAAAAAATTAGTAAAAAATTTTTTTCAAGCCAACTTTATTTTTACATGAAGAGCATACCAAAAAATATTTTTTACATTGTTTCCACCATCAGCGGCGTAGCCAGGGGGGGGGGGATATCAGGGGGGGGATATCAGGGGGGGTGGATATCGGGATATATCCCCCCCCGAAATGTTTGGATTAGTGATGAAATTCCGTCTATTTATACAGATATAAGTTCATATCCCCCCCCCCGAAATATTTTCCAGGCGCATATCCCCCCCCCGAAAAATTTTCCTGGCTACGCGCCTGTCCACCATGTTCAAACAGCCGTCGTAGCAGGCTACCAGCTTTCCTATAAAAACTTCAAGCAAGTGAAGATAACCACTACTCCACACCATTTTTCACCTCATCGTCGGATCCAAAGCTTTTGCCGCCTAGCTCGCACTTCATGTGCAGGAACAACTGGTAGTCCGATGGCGCCAAGTCTGAGCTGTACGGCGGGTGTTCGAACTGCTCCGAACAAAACTCTCGAATCATCGTTTGAGTGTCACTAACCCACTTTCTCACCATTTCACCACATATCGTGTCTTCACCGTAAACGACTTGACGATAAATTTCAGCCGTTTTCACATTCCTTGCTTTGAAAAACCGAATTACAGGACGAATCGCACAGTCGGCGGTATCATTAATATTCTTAAATATTTTAAATGTGTACAGAAAACCGAAAACACAACGTAGAGCAACCAAAATGTCGTCAGTTGAAAGCCAGTAAACAAGGAAGACTAATGCGCATGCGCGGAACGCCGACCGCAGCGTTGTGGCGGTGGTACAATGAAACGCTACTTACTTTCCGAATACGCCTCGTAAATATCGAGCTATTGCTTATTAATTTCTGCGAAGTGTGTACTAAAGATTGTTCGTCGAATTTCTAGAACCAATAAAATTTTTGTTTAGCCCTTTTAACTGGACTGTTTACTAGAACTTTCCACATACGCTGGACTTTTAAGCGACGAACCCGAAAACTAAGCAGAGTTTTCTGCAACAATACATTTTGTAATTTTTAACATACGGGACACTGTTCCTGGAAAACTAAAAAAACTCCTGTTGTTTTATCTTTATGCTTCTGAAACAGCTTGAAAAACATTGCTAAGTATGACCCTGGTGCAATAGTCCATGCAGTTCTTATTTCTTCTTCGAACATTTCTGGTGATAATCACTCCTTTACTTTACAGGTGCAAGTCTCGCTACAATTCAAGACTGGCTCCTGTGCATGATAGTGCTTACAATCATCTTGTTGCAAACTTTCCAGTCCATTACTCCGATGTGACTTGCCGACTCATCTAACAGCGGCGAGCCATGACACACATAACAAAATGATTTTCTGTACGTTCTAAAATATTTATATATTTGATATCTGTGCATGTTTAGGAACTGACGAGTGTAACATACAGAAGACGAGAACTCGGCAAAGGAATCGATCGAAATCATCTGTTGTGTTACTTCAGTGTATAAATAAAGAAAAAGGAAAAGAAAGTTTATTTGTCATATTTCTAACTTATTCTGGTTTGTATTGACATAATCCCAGCTTTATTGGCCAAAATTGTGATGTATATGAGTGTCATCGTTAGGTTCATTAAAATATTTTCTAAACAACTGGTATTTGACTCTTCGTTTTCTCTACCATAATTTTACCAAATCCATCTGAAAATAGAACATTTCGTATGTCTTTTGAGTGGCAACCCACCACACTTCTTCCGACATTGTATTTCTGATGTACATATTATGTTAGAGATATGGATACGTGGAGCTGGCATCTCCTATCTGACAGTAAACCAAAACTATAACCGAGCCGATTTATTAGTTAGACCAAAACATTGCCACATGACTGTGTTATCCTGTGAAGATAGTTCCAATTTTAACACTAGAACCGCGGTGTTTCAGATATACCTAAAACCGCCGGCTTGGTCAAATTGACCCAACTTGCAGAATTCGCGTTGCAATGCAGCAATAATGTTATATTTCAACTGTAATGATATTGGTTCAATCTTAACATTCGTATTAACTTTAATATTACATTAAAAGTACAAAAATATTGTTGCTATGATTCTTATTAGAACCGCGTAGCTTGAGATAGGTATACCTAAAACCGCGGTATGGGTCAAAATAACCGGCCTTGTAAAAATCACGTTGCAATCAAAATAAAAGAATGGTATGCTATTATACCATTTATTATGTCATTACCGTTCATTTTATGAATGATAATGACTTTTATTTAATTTGAACTTCGGATTCCAGACTCGTGGGAAGTTTTTGGTCAAAACGACCCATTCCGAGATATCAGGTATACATATTATAAACAAGAAACCGATAAAAGTTACAAACTTAAATTTTTTTACAGATAATTAATAACATAAAATTAGGAAAAGTCACGACTTTTTAAAAATTTCAGTTCGTAACTTTTTGAAAAAAAAAAAGGAATCAAATCTGGTTTTGGTTCAAAATGACCCCATCCCGCGGTTCTAGTGTTAAAACTGTTGTCTTATGATATGCTGTGTATTTCATCAAATTGGTGACATGTTCAGCGTACGGATGTACCAACAGAACATCGGGACAGAGCTCTTTAGCATTTTTTTATATGAAATTTTAAATACAATCAGTATCATACAATTATAAAAAACTTCTTAAAAGTTTTAAAATTATTATTACGCTTTTAACGACAAAAGAAAAAGCCTAATTGCTCCGTAAAATAGTGCATCTTTCAATGTTATTTAAAGGAACCAACTAAACGTTCTGGTCTAAGTATGGACACCTGACCGCCTCATGAGAACGGACTAATACCAAGGACTGGAATGATTCGTTTGGGAAACACCCGAAATACGTACCGCAAATACTCTGGGCTTTGCCGTAAGTGGAACAGCTACACTATCTAGTGGTGACAAAGAAATCTCGTGCGGTTGTGTTTACTTTCGTTTAGTTAAATTTCAGTTCGCCGGTTCACAATGCAAAAATTTGTACTGGTTGTGAGTAAAATATATATTTCAAGATTCTGTGTTCAGGAAATAACTTATAACGCTGTATTTAAAAAATTTATTTAGTTTTCCAAATTCTTGAAATCTTCATAGTTATCATCACCAGATGGCACGACGATAGTACCTCCGACAACCCACTACTATTTATGGAATTAAGAACAGGCGATTTTCCTCCTCAATCGCGTGGCAATTGCGCAACCTTTGTATCAGTCCGTGCTCATGAGGTTGAAGAACTTCCTCTCACAGTCACTTCATTTCATCCAATGCTGAAAATAACTGATGCCACCTCCCTGTATTCATATATATATATGTATATTACTAGGGGCCAAGGCCCTAGACTCGCTACGCTCGTATTTCGTATGAGGCATTTGGCCCCTAAAAAGGCTTATTCGTAAAAAAGACATAATTTCAACAAACGAAACCCAAACGTGGGATAAGATAGAATGTTACCGAGCTACACATTGCTTGGTTCTTGCATGTTGCTTGGAACATATAAATTTAAACCTCGCACTATTTGTAATTATGTTTACGGAGAATTTTCATAATTTTGCGACTTGCGTATATGTATAGTTAAAAATTAGCTCTAAGAAAAAGTAATTCATATGTTTTCTTTGATAAAAACTACGGAACAGGTAGGATAGCTTGCCACCAATGGCGACTTTTCCTTATTTGGCGATTTACACATGCTCACAACCTATAATGACTGTTCATTTAAGGTTCCAGGAAAACCGTTATCCATATTGTCATTTACATAATTCTTTGCCGATTGGCGTACTTAACACCACGAATTATACCATCTCGCCGCGCTAGCAAATATCCAAAGTGTACTATAACTGCTATAATGGCATAGTTAACGCCTCCAAATATTTCTACTGGTAGCAAATAATCCAGCTGGACCGAACCGGCTTTAAAATAATCTACATTTTAATTATTTTTCATTTTTCAGACATTAGTTATTCTGTTTTGGAAAAGCGAATAATCGCTCATTCTAAACTCCTGTTGTCTAAGCGAACTTCCTATTTGAAAATTGTCAACTTTGTGTAACACATTTTGATTTATTTATTTCATATACTTCTTAATTTGGCGTAAAATGGATGTAATTCTACTTCATGTTTGACAATACGTGATTCTACATAATTGGAATTGCTTTGTTGCAAAGGAATGAATGATTTTATGCCAAATCTGGCAACCATTATGTTTCATTTTTTCAGTTTTTTATTAATATCTTCTAAAATAATTCGATTTTCGAAATTTAACTCATCTTATCAGGTTCCTCGGAGTTTTCCGCATTCGGGAACATGTTTCTCGAAATTCAAATCCCCACGGTTTAGGAGAAGATAGGTCGACAGCGGCCTTTATTTTATTTTTTATTTATTTTATTTATTTATTTTTTTTTAGAATACAGAGATACCCAGAAAAAGAGAAGGGGTTAGGGATAGTCCCAGTACATAAAATAAATAATAATAATAATAATAATAACTCGGAATCCAGTATCAGATTCCAATATCCAGAATATATGCATTTTGATACCACGAATATCTAATTGAATTGAGCTTTTGATGCAATTTTCAATCGTGACATCAAAATAATGTCTATTCCAGTTGTGATTTGAAAAGATGAGCAGGGAAGAACCTGAATATTCTCTTAAGAAGTGTTTAGTTTAGTTAGCTACTGAAGGGAATCGATCCAAATTGGGTTTACTGTTAAGAACCCTCCGGATGAGCAGCACCCAATCCCCTTTTATTGCTTCTTATCAAAATTTTGCAGAGTCACATTGTTTCTGTCCAACATACCACAGTACATTACATCTCACAATATACATCGTTAGCATATGATTTAATAGTACGACAAAAGAAAGTTATTGATACAAAATGAAAAAATACAGCATAAGGAAAAAATTTCAAAATGGAAAGTTACAACCACATGAAAGTAAATTACAAGTTTGTAAGATTATTACATAACTGCAATATTGAATAAGGCGATACAGTACAGGTTATATTATGAATTTGGGAATTTAGCCTTATTCATAATAATTAATCATACATGTATCATAATATTCAAGATATTGATACAATGTTCTAAGAGTCAACCAACTGTAGTAAAGAGAGTCACTTATCAAACATACAACGATTGAGATTTCGGTTGAAAGCTTAATATCTTAAATTTGAACAGGTAGGTACTCAGTTTACTAACCTAATAAAGATCAGTTGAAGTTTTGAGAGCTTATTAAACATTAACATATACAGGACTAAGGAATAAAACTTGATAGCATGCTTTGTGATAATCTTATTTATTGATAGAAATCAAATTGTATGGTCCATAAAATTAAACAACGAATGACAAAGACCTAAAGGAAACAAAGGCCTTACATCTCCTCCGAAAGTTCAGATACATTCGGTTTAAATGTTTTTTATTTTAGATACGATTCCATATTTTCATCATTTAGATGACTTCTTACTTTTCTCTTGATGAATTACATGTTCGAAAAAGACGGCATAAATATTTGGACCCGAAAGTGGAAGACTTCCAAACGGAAGTATTTTCATCTAATCATATGAAGTGTTAAAAATCATCATGTCTTTCTTCTCTAGGACTTTAAAGGAATTTTGTTTATCGAGATGATGAAAAATGCAGTATTATGCCTGTTCATTTAATGTCAAACCCACATTCAAATTTACAAAGATGCACATGTGGCTCGTGACCCACGGTTTGCCGATCACTGTTCTGAGAAATCAGTTTAATATTTACCCAAGGACTGTTAAAAAAATGTGTGTGTCTATGTGGATTAGAGTGATAACTTCTACACGGTGCGTTCTATTGAGGCCCACCATCACACGACCAGTTGCGATTTTGCTGTGGACGCACAGCTTTTTTACAGGACTAGAAAAGAGACTTTTTTTGCATTATGGCCTATAGACACAATCTGTAGGGTGTCAATAGACGGTAATACTACTATAGTACTACAGTTTGTGTCACCGACACAAACTGTAGAGATTTTGATGTGTGCAGGATTTTCAGTTTTGTACAGAGCTACAAAAAGTATTCTTATACATTGCGGTTTATACATTCAAATTATGTGAAATTATGCCCTAGTGTCTAAATACCTTACACGATTGAGTTGAATCACATTTTTTTTAAACGCATGGTAAAGATTAAGTGTTGGGAGCCAGCCCATATTTTCTTTATTTTTATATTCAAAAATCAAATTTATCGCATTGAAATGCATTTACGATATTTGATTATTATTCAGTAGCGTTTTTCCACTGGTTGCTATGCACTGGTTGAAATTTTCTATTCAGTAGATGCCCGGGACCCAGCCAAAAGGTGAGTCACGTTCATCTGGGCCCCTCTCAAAATTTACATTTTTGTTAGCTGGATGTCAAGAATGTCACTGGATTTTGATAACTGGAATCAAGCCTTTTGGCAGCAAATTCTACCTTTTCCACCTTTTGGAATGCCCAGGTTTATTTTTAATTCGTGACTGTTGGATGTCCTCGGATTGTCTTAAAAATAGCAAAATTGTAAAGTTTCTTTCATTCTGTGCATAAGTTTAGCTTGAACAGTATGGTAAGATTATTAAACTTTTTAAAGTAGGATTACGTTCCTCCATAACAGTCCATGTAAGCAAAAAAAAAAAAAAGAAATTTCTCGATGCCACTGTAAGTTTCATTACTCCGTTTGAAAACTAAGTGTGGGAACTAACCAGGATGAACTGACTGAACTATTGTATTTAAAATAATGACTTCATAAATTTAAAATTGCATGAGATTGATAAATTCGGACACAAAATACACGTAAAATGAATTGACAATTGATTTTAGGTATTCGTAATATTGATTCGCAATTTGTGCGACAATAAATAGATCTTCGGGATCTTTGAATACGTCTTTGCATGGTGAGAGAGAAGAAACTAAGCATAGATTCTCAAGAGTAAAAATGAAGAACTTAAGAAAGAAAGAAATGTATAACCCCCCTGAAAAACCCTCTGCACGCTACTGATTTCAGGAAGTTTTAACACTACAATAAGCAATCAATTTTAAAAAGGGAAACTATAATTAAGAGAAAGGCGTTTTCATCAATACTTTTTATCTTTAAAGTTGAGAATTCTTCTATACTGCGCGCGTTCTCTAGGCAACAAAAAAATGCCTTTCGTTTTCAAAGTGCATCGAAAAGTGAAATTCAGTGAACGGAATTTTACGTTAAACAATGCAGCCACACCAATTTTGGAATCTGCGACATTTCCACTAGCGCTGTTCAGATAGATGATGCCATTTCCAACTTGATTATACACTTAATCATCGTCATAAAATGAGTTATCTCCTCGGAAGGCACTCAAAAAGGATGCGTGTCGTATCGAGGTGATCATAGTCTTAATCACTGTCGGAATGCGGCTAAATTCCTGTGTTGCATTCAAGAGGAAGGTGCCATTTCGATATCATTATGACTTCAATCATTGTTCAGAAGTTAAATGAGTCGCAACATCGCGTCTTACAAATGCACTGTTTTATACATTGTACTCGCGATAAATCGAACTCTCATAATTCGAATATTCGTTTATCTAAAAGTTTTCATGAAATACCAAAACAGTTTTCAATTTTTTTTAACGCAATATCATCTCTATATCTCGAAGTATGTCCTTTAAGTCAAAGTTTCCGTGAAAGTTTTAATTTCATTTCATGCTTGGACACCCATAGAATTAAAAAAAAAAAAACGGGGTGTGTATGTTTTACTTGAATACGAGTACCTAAAGAGTAATATTTTCTTTGGGTTTCATCGGGTTCAAGAAAGAAATCAAATAAACGAATAATTGCTGTGTTATAACTTTATTAATGATAGGTCTGTTCTACGAAAAATACGAAACAAACCGCATACACGATACATTGAGATTTCTAGTAAACGTTAAATCAATACAGGTATTACCTAGCATAGTTAGAGGAATTTCTATGTAAAACAAATTAAACTCGCTGAGCTTAAAGTCGGGCAACGAGCGGTCCTGCGAGATATTAACATTAAAGTCTCCGACCATCATGATCGGTATAGTGAGATCTGGCTCGTATTTTTCACTCTGTCATATGGTATTTTACGGGTGTCACTGGGTTGCTCTTGAGAAACCCTTTTCAATCATAAACGTTCTCTATATTTTGATTTGGTTTTTCGACGAGTATTGACCGACATTGCATTATTTATTTTAATTTTTTACTTAACGCTATATGTATATATATATTCACTACAACTGTTTCACATTAGTGTTTTATATACGCAATTGAAAGATCTTGACGAGAGCTGACGATTGAAATGCAAACGAACATTCTACACTGCTGGCCACCCAAATTGCAACACCAAGAAAAACAAGAGATATCACAACAAAATTTATTGTGTAGATAACATGTTGACCAAGTAACAAATGATTAAATTTACAGCATTCTATGAAGCGTGGTTCCTGCCAAAATCAGTACCCAGAGTAGCCGCCGTTGTTGGAGATCACAGCTGCCACACGCCTCGGCATTGATTCAAAGAGACTTTGAATGTGTTCTTGGGGTACAGCAGACCAAGCAGCTTCCACACGTTGCCAAAGTTGATCTGGTGTGACAGCTGGGGATGAACTCTGGGTCAGTCGTTGAGCAACCATGGACCACATGTTTTCTATCGGCGAAAGATCCGGAGAGCGCGCCGGCCAGGGAAGCAATTCAATCTGGTGATTGACGAAGAACCCTTGGACAATGCGTGCCACGTGTGGCCGTGCATTATCCTGCTGAAATATGGCTGTTGGCAAGCCCTGAAGGTAAGAAAGGACAACTGGCTCCAACACCTCGGAGATGTAGCGCTGGCTGGTTAAAGTACCGGCAATGCGTACTAGAGGAGTGCGAGAGAGATATCCGATACCGCCCCATACCATAATACCCGATGCAGGACCAGTGTGACGGTGCATAATGCAGCTGTTCAGCATCCTCTCTCCACGGTGTCTCCAGACTCGAATCCGACCGTCGTGGTGTTGCATACAGAAGCGTGACTCGTCAGTAAAGAGAATTTCATTCCATTCTGTCGTCCACATCCTTCTTTCATCGCACCATTGGCGGCGGAGACGTCTGTGGTTCCGCGTCAGAGGTAGACAAATCAACGGACGTCTTGCGGACAGACCATTCTGCTGTAAACGACGTCGAATGGTACGCGCAGACACTGGATGATGCGTTACAGACTGAATCTGCTGTGATATGGTTCGTGATGTGACTGAGCGGTCCGTCACTGCCATGCGTACAATCTGCCTGTCATCACGTGACGTGGTGCACTGAGGTCGATGCGGTCGATCACGTCTGTCCGTCGTACCCTCCTGCACCCAACGATCACATATCCGCATCACAGTTGTTTGGTTTCGTCCAATACGACGACCGATTTCCCTGAAAGATAACCCACAATCTCGGTATGCCACTATCCTTCCTCTGTCAAACTCGGATACTTGATCAAAAGATGATCGTTGTTTCCTACGAGGCATAATTTATCGTTTTTTTGAAAAAAAAGCAAGAAAAACACAATTGCTGTACTTGAAACCGTCGAAATCTCCAAGCCTTAAATAGCGCTTTGAGGTGGCGCCACAGGCGCGCTTGATGTGCGTCTGCGCTGAAATTCTAATCATTTGCATATCTCACCTCAGCTAATGCATGTTGTAAATTTCATATTATTTGCATGCTTCCTTCAGGGTGTTGCATTTACGATGGCCAGCAGTGTAGCTTCTCCGACAAAAAATTTATACTAAACGGACATTATGTGAAGCAGCGAAACGATCTCAAAATGGCAGCGCTTACCCCACTGCCGCAAGCGATGCTTCACAGTCTTCACTCAACGTAACAAATTATTTTATCCTTTAGCTATCAAGCGGTGTTATTAAATTTTGAATGTAGATGATAGATATGTAGCTGCAACATCAAATTGTATCCCCCGATTTTTTATCATCAGTTTTTGAATTGTCTCTCACTGTGGAAGCAAGTTTAAAGACTTATTCACTTCATATTTTTTATGGCTTTTCCGTTTGTGCGATAAGTCTGACCGGGCGATAAAAGTTTTCTGCAGAGTGATTTGATATTGCTAACGGAAACATGGACTATCCCTTCAGATGATTTTCAAATACCAGGATTCACTTTGGTCGAACGGATAGACAGTGGTTTCCAAAACACTAAGCCATCTGGAGTTGCTAAAGGATCATGTTGCAACGGAACCATGGATCATCCCTTCAGATGATTTTCAAATACCAGGATTCACTTTGGTCGAACGGATAGACATTGGTTTCCAAAACAGAAAGCCATCTGGAGTTATGATTTTTATAAAGGAAAACTTTATAAAAATCACTTTATAAAAAGAATATGGAACACTTAACCCGTGCCCAGAGCCTTATTATAGCATGGGCAAATCGGGACTCTCCCCAGACCCCTGGCTCGAAAAGGCCCCCAATATCAAATGTTGTTCTGAAATATTCTTTTTTATATCAAAATTTTATGAAAAATAAAACAAATTTCGCAGATGGGGGCCCCAAAATGGATCAATGCCCGGGTCATAATCAGGCTCTGCCCGTGTCTACACGAGCCAGATCAATGGCGTTCAAATGGTCATTGCGTATATTCAAGATAAAGTGAGATTTGCAGTTACATACGCTAGTCCTCGAATTTCTTATGAAGATAAATTAGACGCTATATTCGAAACGTTACTGAAGGCGGATGATTGTAAGACTGTTCTAGTAGGAGATTTTAACATAGAATTAAATTCCATCCTCTATATGGCAGAATTGATTGAATAGATTTTTAAAAAAACTGAAATTCTTCCAGCCGAGTGCATAAATAAAATCTGGAAGAATTTCAGATTTTTTTTCTTTTTTTTTTTTTTAATTGAGGACTAAAGAAAACAGTAATTCAGAAAAAAGAAATTGGGGACGAGGTATTATTGTATACTTCAAAAATCGAAATAAATCTTCGTTCTGCTTGAGCCAAGCTAATTACTTTGAAAATTTGAGTTTATCCGCTCTTATATTAAACGAGGAATGTTTGTGTGTGTGTGTGTGTGTGTGTGTGTGTGTGTCTCAGCGATCTCGAAAACTGCTCTAAGGATTCATTTTTAATTTCGTACCTGGGGTTGTTTTGGTCCCCTGAAACGATTGAGCTAGATCACATGATCGTAAAAACTTATCCTCGAAATTAAAGCTCAAAATTTAAATTTTAAAATTTTTGGATGGTAGCGCCATCTATTGAGCGTTAAAAAACCACACTTGATGCAATCTTCCTAAAAGGGACGCTCAAATAAGTTTGGGGCGGATTAAAAAATACACGTCATCGATATATAATAGTAAAAATTAATTTCACAAAGAAACAAAATAAATAGAACTTGATATCCATTACACAGACAAATAAATATTTTAGTAACTAGATATATTACACCTTTCAGCTACATAAATTTGTTTAGAATTAAAAAGTTATTTTTATTTCAAAATATCCTCCTGGCAACCAGCGAAAGAAAAAGAGAAAAGAATCTTCGTTGCCATCCCCGCAAGCACCTTGATGGAATGTACGTAAATAATTTAATTATTTTTAATTAATAGTTATTAATACAAAACTATTCGTAAATCTTATGTGAAAAATTGCCTGAATTTATTACAATTATTCTTTTGTAACTAACGTAAAGCTAAATATATTTTCGCGTATATACTAAAACAATAAAGATTTTTCAAGTATTTTATTGATCCATATGACGTGAATTTCAAAAGTGCATAAAAGTTTCAGCTTAGCCGAACAATTTAAATGAAAATGACACCCTTTTCAGTCATTCACAGTAAGAAGAAAGATCCTCTGACGTAACATGAAATTCAATTTCTTTTCTCTTTTTTTTTAAATAACGGCACTAGGTTGAATTCTACTTTAACTGCCTTATTCCGCCAAGTTGACGATAAATATTTAAATGTAGTTACCCTGACGTTTTTTTTTTTTTTTTTTTTTTTTTTCTTTTTTAAAGGGACAACCGTTTATAATGAAACGATCTTTGAAACTCTGATGAAAAAATTTATAATGATACAATCGATTCCTAAATTGGGCTCGCAGCCGATATTCAAATTAATTTTGCAGGTGATCAGCATTCAGTTTAGTCTTCATTCACTGCAGTTGATGATTTCAACTCATTTATTTTATCATCGTATGGACAACCTTTGAAAAGTTGCGGGCAGAACTTTACGATATTAACGAACTCCTGGACCTGACTTCAGGATGTTAGCTAAATCGCGGGCCGTATTATTCGGATTTATATGGAAGTTTGAATGTTTTATATAGATTTTATACAGGGTTTTGACTTGTTCTGCGGGCTGGTCCAAAAGCTATGGCGGGCCCCATCCGGCCGCAGGTTGGAAGTTGCCCATATGTGGAAGCTGTAAATTGGGAGGCTGAAATCTGGTTACTAAGATTTTTCTAATAAATTTTCGATTCTTATTTAGACGCGGATTAGACTGTGTTGTTTTGTGTTGTGTACTATCATTAAACTAAAGGATAAAGGCCTTTGTGGAGACAATTACAGCGGGTGATAGAATGTCTACACTCAGAATATTTAATATTTACCCACTTAAAATCAAATAACTTCATATTCAATTTTTATTATATATCGAAATTCGAAATGTATAATCTGCAGAAACATTTCGTATTCGAAACATTTCGTTTGGTATCAACATCCTCTCCTATACCCATGCTTAATGCATAGAAAGCCATTTTATTTTTGAAAAAAAAAAAGTTAAACTGAGTAGTAATTTAGAAAAGCTATCTTAAGCGAATTGGAATCGTAATTGTCCCTCCAAAGCCTGATAACCGTGACTTCAATGTAACGTCAATGTCACTTGCTATATAATTCTGACACTCAAATGATTAGTTTTTTTTACTCTCTTAAATGAAATAAAGCTGAAAATACCAAGGAAGGAAAAAAAACGCTTAAAAATCAGGGAACGGGTGGATTATCAGTTTTTTTCTTTTTCTTTTTTTTCTCCTTTTTTTTAGATAATTATGATAATTTTCAGGCTGATCACACCAACGAACGGTGTTAATTTTAAGTTATTAGACAATATATTTTTAATCTTTTTGGATTAATGATGTAAAAGTTTTATTTTGAGTGGTTGAACTGGAATTGTGACAGAGTCAGGGATCAGCGTAACTATATAGGAACGATATGTTTTTTATTCGAGGTTAGAAGTCCATTTTCTTCAGTCCATCCATTTGTTCTATTATTGTCAACGATTAAGTAGTTGTTAGGGTTATTATAAAAGAATATTTTTGATCTTTCTGTTTTTGATTTCATGATTTCGAAGTGTCCTTTTGTACTAATAATTTAAATTGCGTTACACTTTTTATTTTCTTAAGCGTGAGTTTATAAAATAAAATTATGTTTAAAGCATATTTATGTAAGATTATACTTTTATGGCATCTATATTTATGTATCTATAAGATTGAATTTACGTTTGTAGAATTTGTTTATGCAAGATGTATTTTCTTTGAATTAGAAAAAAATAAGTATTTTATGTTTGAATTTTGAAGCACTATAGAGAAATTTACAATTTCAATCGTAAAGAATTATCATCATAGATGTATTATAAAGACGTAAATGCATGAAAATGTAGCTCAAAAACGAGCTGTGGAAACGTTTGATCACCGGCAGTTGCACTTGGCCCAAATGTGTGAACGTGCAGTTCAAACACAGCAGAGGAAACAGATGATTAGTATTTGGAAGGAGAACGACATAGAACAGCTAGACGTCAACAAATACTTCGGGTAAACAGTCTAAGTATCTACAAAGCTGCCACAAATGTGGATACTTACTATCATAGTTGAAAACTTTTTAACATGGATTGCACTCACCGTGGAGCTTTGCATTTTTCTGAAGAGTAAAAACAAAAATTAACCGAAACCATTTTGGGGACTGTAAGATTGATGTAGAACATTCCGAATTTCCTAATGAATTGGTGTGGTTTTTTCTTCGATGTCACCTACATTTCAAAGAATTTCATAAAAGAATTCGAAATTTGAAAGCATACTTTACAATGGCTTTGTTCACAGTATATGACGAAAGAAACTATTAACGATTTTGGTGTGTACTGCTACGTTGCGAACAGTGTATAACAGACTTGATGAATTTTTTTTATAAACTCATTCATCTGACGGTTCAACCAACTCAAATTCTTGATGCTGAATTTAAGCGTCCTCAATATGGACAGATATATTTCTGAAGTAATGAAAACGCTGTTAGTGAATGCATCGCCCAAGATCTTCGCTGATACCCTCGCTCATTTGCTACAGAAGGAAAGGAGGCATCTTACGTTAAACTACTTTTTGCTCAACTCTGATGGCACCGACCATCGAATATTTAGCATCCCTCTTCAAAACAAAGTATATGCCATTGTATCATTGAATGCCGACCAAAGCTTACCTGATAATGTATGAGTGATCCGACAGCGATGAAATTCTTTGGCAACCATGAAGATTATTGATACGTGCCAAGGCATTTACGCACTCATTATTTTACACTTAAGGAGCCTTTAGATTCTGAGCATGGCTCGGTAACCTGGTACTATAGTTATAATCGAAGGAAGAAATCTTACTTTAATTCTGTTTTACCTATTATCCCATACATTTTCATAAAAACTAGACTAAATATTGGTGCGGTCCCCATTCGGAAACTGGCTCAATATTCACCGTAGAGTAAGGAAAATTCATATTTGCTGTAGCTGAGGCTCAAGAAAACGGTTGGAAATATATATAAAAAAAAAAAAAATCCGATATGGACACCACATGATTTCCTTGCACGTCTATTAAATCATAGATATTTCGGTGCACTTCATCTAAACATTTTATTTGAAACACTGCAATAACACTAAGGTTTAACAATTTCTAGCGAAATATTTGAGATATTGCCATTCTGGGTTCAGTTTGAAAGATTTATTTCTGGCACTTAATTTGGCGATATTTCGCTAAAAACCGATAAGCTTGAGATAGTTCGCGAGATTTCGTTCATAGCAGAAATAGTGACTGACCACAGAATTTTAATGAATTGAAGATTCTTTTGAAAGTCTTTTGAATGACCTTGTAAATAAATTAACCAGTCGATATTGGTATAAAAAAGTGACCAATTAGATGTTATAATAGTTCTAAATGCAAAATATCTCTCAACATTCTACGGTTAAAAGCTGTAGATTCAAGCTGAATACGTAATTATTTTTTGCTCCAAATTTCGTGATATTTCCTCAAAACTCGCCAATGTCGATGACAGTTGGTGAAATTTTAGGCATGGCCCAAACAATAACTGACTACAAACATAATGCATTGAATACGTCCATAGATATTAATTTATTGAAATTCTTTTGGGTTGTCCTGTAAATAAACTACCCAGTAGATTGGACGGAGATGCACAGTTACATTTGACAACTATCCTAAATGTAAAATTTCAACATTCTACGACTAATAGTTTTTAAGATGTGCAAGTTACGTACATACATACATACACACGTACAATTGCGGAGGAAAGCGCACGACCGCGTCGTCGGGCCATTAGCTAACTATACCGTAGGATGTTTTTGTGCTTGAAATGGATGAATGTCTAAAACTGCCAGTGACTGTAATGTATTGGAATTTGTTAAATACTCCTGTAGAAGAACTGTAAACGATAAAGACATTATTTTCGATGGAGATTTTCATTTTGTAATCGTTAATAACATATATCAATTTTGATTCGTTTTAAATTGCTGAATATCTCTAAAATACACTTTAAAAGATGACTGCTCATGCAGCGTAATGTATTGAAATTCTTTTGAGTGGCCCTGTAAATAAACTATCCAGTAGATTAGAACCAAAACGGGAGGTGCCCAATTAAATGTTACAACAATCCTAAATATAAAATTTCAACATTCTGCAACCAATAGTTTTTGAGATATGCGAGTTACATACATGCGTAGGTACGTACAGATGTAAGGAAAAAAACTTGTCAAAATGAGCTTGCGGTCTGTCAAAATGAATTGTACGTGCATAACCAGAGGCGTAGCCAGAAATTTTTCATGGGGGGGGGGGGGGGTTACGACTACTACAACTCATATATATGTATACGTGGGTATGACAATGTAGTGAAGAATATACATTTTGTATGGCAAAAAATTCCTCATGGGGGCGGTTATGACTCCCCTAACCCCCCCCCTTGGCTACGCCCCTGTGCATAACACACGAACATAAATACATGCATATGCACACGAGCATAAATACATGCGTACGTTGAACGTTCTGCAAAAGCTCTTCGAAGTAAATTTAGAGATAGTCAGAATCTATTTTTTCATCAAAATCTGCACACCGAAATTATTCGCCATCACTAGTATATTTCCGTACAAGGTTACTTGCGTACCTTTTCGTACAAGGAAGTAATAATGATTCGTATTAGATATTTCATTGTAGAAATAAATATGTGGGCAGTCCCTCAAAAAGTTAACATTTATTTAGAAATATAGAAAACAATAAATTATAAATATGGGTATAAACAGCTTTTTTTCTGGGATAATTATAATCCGGTATATCGCACAGGTTTGGATATATTTCCGCACTGTACGAAACATATTTATTAGTAGCAACTAAGTTCTGCTTACAATAACCTTGCATTCTAAGTGGATTCATAAAAGTTTATGGTTATTTAAGTAATCAATAATTTAAAGGGAGATTAAATAAAAAATAATGACAAGATATGATAGTAGTCTAGAGTTTAAAATTTTTAAATTAGTAAAACATTTCTTCCATGGAAAAAGCATTATGAATACCAGTGCAATTTATTTGTAACAATATGCATATTCTTTATTATAAATTCGATGTAATCAGTTTTTAAATACATTTACATTTTTATTTTATTTTATTTCATATATTTGTTTATTTATTTATTTTAAAGGGAAAAACATATGATCTATATATTAGTCTGATATTGCTGTAATATTTTATGCCACAGTAAAACTAAATGCAATAGCACTTCATTTAAACTGAGATCTTCATCACCATCCATACATTACATTTGGAAGTGATTTGACTTACACATCAAATGTACTACATAAGGATTCTTTTTATTATTACTCATATACGTAGCGTTCACTTTTTCACAAAGTTATTTTTTCCATTTCCTTTAAACTCAATTTATTCTCTTAATTCTAAAGATTCAGTTCAAATTATCGTTTACTAAAACAGGTCCAGTTTTCTCTGTCATTATAAATTTTCTTTTGCAGCAAATTAAGTTTGTTTTACTTTGAATTTTAGATTAATTCTCCCATTAAATTTATTCCTTATTGTCTTTGTTCTGAAAGAATTAAGTTCAAACGAAGAAAAATATATCCAATCGGAAACTTTTATGAGAAATCTTATTTATGTGTATATTATAAACACATTGTGTGTTTAAAACTAAATTGTATCATAAACAACATCAAAAACTATTTTGTTTCATTGTTACAAAAAGCAAATAAATGTACGATTCGCAGTCTCTTTTATATACTTCCTTTATTTTAAATATTTATTAAAGTCAATTGTACTTAATTCAAGCCATTAATATTCCTTTTACTTTATGTCATTTACTAGCTGCATACCGTTTCATTTCTCGGGAGCAGTGGCGACTCATCATTAGGGACCAGAGGGGCTTGAAACCACCACCTAAACACCATCAATCAAAATCTCTTCTATTATGTAGCACAATTCATTTGATACTTTATCATTATTTTTAAAATGCACATATTTTATTCTATTTTAATTCTGTCAATTAAAAAAGCACATAAAAATACGATAGCTACAATTCCTTCTCGCTCTTAAGCATGCACGAGCCATCGACTTGTTTGCCCTGAACTTGGCGTCTTTCTTCGTTCGCCGGGCTGGCATATTTAGATATTTAGCGCAAAAGCCATATTGACATGGCATTAACTTGGCTTCAAAACGACTTTTTTGGCGCTGTCTTCGAGACACTGGTCTTCGGACCCTGCCATAAGTGTTCTTCACGACTGAAAAGGGAAGTTTCACCAATCGGTAACTATAATGAAATTTTCCGTTCAGTAAGGAATCATTTTTCATTTGCGCGATCTTATATTATTTTCAGTGCAGTCACGCATTTCTTTTTTTTTTCTTTTTTTACGAAATGGGATGTCTAAATGCATTTTATATGTTAACTAGCTGCGTACCCGTTTTTGTACAGAAGAAATAAAATGTTTTTCTCACTCGTACAAGTGAAATTAATTCCACATTTATGAAATGTCAAAATATGAGAAATTCTTTGAGTCGTAATACTTGAGATGGTATGTAGCGTAACAGCAAAAGTATAGCACAAGACTGTGTCAGCTTTATTTGAGGTCAGAAAGAACGTAAAAGTATTTTGCAAACAAATCTATTTACTTTTAAAGTGCTTCTGCAGAATAAACTTTTATGATTCTGGTTTAATTCTAAAATAGCGTCGCATGGTGTGGACAACTATTTTATTTTGTCTCCTAATTCCCTAAAGCGTGAAAGATGTGTAATCTCAGTCATTCTGCAAAACACCTTAGTAAAATTTCACAGAAAAGTTTTAAAATATTGTTGATATCATCAACATAGAAATATCTTTATGAGGCAATCATTGTTTCGCGAACTTGCCGTAAAAGTAAACCCTAGTGAAGAAAATTTTCCGTAAAGCACGTTACCCTCACTAAGTTTGTGTGCAATTTGCAATCGTAACATCAAAATGGTGTCAAATTCATTTACGATTGTAGTTTAAAATTAAAAACTAATTTCATGTTTATCATAATTGTTACCATAGTAACAGAATCCATTACCAAGGACATATTTAAGAGAACTATTTTAACTCATACAATAGTATCAACTTTCTATTCTTTTTTTTAATCGATTCTATTTAATTTCTTTATTTTTCTGTCAAATCTTGTGCCAGGATTCCAGGGTGCGAATTGACACACAGAATTCAAGGGGACGTAGAACGGAAATCGCCGTGCTTTGCTTCGACAAGCAGGTCATGTGATCTATAATTCCCACCCTCGAGTTGCGGACTCTGTTAATTGGCGGTAAAGCCTCTTTGCGTAGTTTGAGTGACAGCTTGTTCAGCAAATAGCTTACAAGGCTTTCAACCTTGCTGGTATGATTGATGGCGATTACGTGCGTTTTAGTTCGCAGAGCCAGCTGAGAAGGAGGGAAAAAAAAAAAAAGATTATTTAAGTAAGAGCAAAGTGAAATGGCGTAGCTTATAGTAACATGACCAAAATTTCTATTTTGAGGCAGCTAGTTAATTTTTAAAAGTAAAATAAAAGCAGAAACTTGTGCAATACAGTATTCTATTTTAAAATTTTTTATAGACGAAAAAGTTTTGTTTTCATTGAATGAACAATTACTATTCATAGTGTTCTTGGTATTTAAATATTTGCTTTCAGTATTCAAGGCGTCCTCGAAAATAAAGAACATCTGCTCATTATATTTATAGTGAGATCTTCACTTTGCTTCACTAAGAAATTTATTTCCTTTTATATGTTCCGACTGAAAATCAGCTCTATTAGTTTCCGCACGATCAACAAAAATCGCTACTTTTGACAAGCACAAACGTTAAGTTTGCTCTGAATAATGGCCTGACGACACTGTGCTGTTTAGCTAAAAAATGTGTGGCTATACCGTATTTACTCGCGTAATAGTCGCCCTCACATAATTGTCGCACCCCCATTTTGAAGCAGAAAAAAATAGCTTTAGAGTTCCAATATTATGTACTAGATTTTCCCCTCATAATAGTTGCACCTAGACTTCATCATGAAAAACCGCGAAAAAAATGCGATTATTACACGAGTGAAGATGTTAATGCTATCGCCATGAAACATAACAATTATTATTATTACTATTATTTTTCATAAAATTAGTCTCTTTCTCTTGTATTTTAAATTGATATCAAAATTTACAAATTTTTAAACTTAAAAGGTAATTTTTCTTAGGATTGCCAGTAGGACAGTGATGAAATCACAGAAATAGAAACGGACACTTATTTTTTCTGTACCAAAATTTGAAAAATTGATAGCATTAAAATGCGTTGTCAAATTTCGTCGATTTATGCTTGCTATTAGCTGATTTTTGTTGAGTGAGATTTTATTAAATCTCATGAATATTAAATAAACGCTTGGTTCTTTGCCATAACATGTATATTTCTTTCTTCATCCCTCACTTTTTGCGGCGAAGAGCGCTTTTCTAGTCCTTTAGTGATACATGATCGATACACCATGACAGCTGTCTGTACGCGACCCGAAGGGAGATCTGGAAAACGGAAAACGCCCACCAGTAGGAAATCTGTCCCTCCTTCCTACCGTCCTACCGTAGGTGTTGCGGTCGGAATCTCCATACTCATTTCTCTTCTACGTCCCTATTGTACTTCTATGAATTGACAGGGGGGATGCCGGGGGTTGTCCTCGGCTGAAGAATGTAATATCCCTGGCTGGAGAAATATTAATTGATCCCTGCCAGGGATACTATTTATCCCCGACTGGAGAAATGTTAAAATTAGTCTCTGTCCCTACAAGTTCAACAGTGCCTAACGATTTTAAGTATAGAGAATAGAAATTCTTCTATTGTTTACTAGACAAAGGAGCAAGTTAGAAACACCCCTTTGAAACAGATATACACATGCCTGATGGCACTTCCCATTCTGTTACTGGGGTCAGGTTTCAAAGGAAGACTGCGAAATGAACGAACAAGCGCTGCTCTGCCGCCAGCCAGATTCGAGGGTAGACGTAAAATCGACATAGGCAGGAATATATGTGCATAGAAAATCGGAGGTCGACTTTCGTTTGAATTTAAGTCACTTCTCAGACATGTTGGCGACTGCATTTGTCATATATTACCTAATATATTATGTGAGGGGAGCACTTACACCTTCCCTCCTTTTTTATCTTCATTTGTGTCCCCTGCTGGAGAATGTTTTCTTTCAAATGCCCCCCACCCCTGGAGAAAATATTCAATTCGCACCCTGCAGGCTTCCTTTGATCGTGCTCATAAATTCATTGAATTCCTTCTCGCAATCTAACGCCAAGCGCTATAATAGTTGAGTTCGGTTTTAGCTTCAAGCACGCAAGTTTAAAATAATTGTAATAATCGGTTTCATTTTATGTTATGAAATCTTGGGAATTCATGAGGCACGTGACAAACATGCGTTAAATTTGATTTTATTCAGCAGAATCTTTCTTGTGATCGATGCAAGGGATTACGACACCGTCATTTTATAAAAGGATTTATGAATCGTATAAAAGGATTTAATTACTATTTGTCGAAATAAATAGTTGAGTTATTGAATAATGGATATCGCATAAGTATTATTCGTGCTCAAATATTTACATCTCGGCGTCTAGTCAACTGATCCCAATCACAATCACTGATTATTATTTTTTGATATTACGGTTTATTGTAATTACTATTTATTGTAATAAATAGATATAGCAAATAGATAGCGCGTAAACATTATCCGTCTTCAATAATCATGCATACCGAATTTCATGGCAATTTTTGAAAGATGTAGAAGGTGATGCGGCACAGCGCCATCTACTGGCAAGTTATAGCAAAACGGAGAAAATAATTGGCGCAAATATTCTCCACGCTCAAATATCTGTGTATACGAATTTTCAGGGCAATTAGTTGAACGGTCCTGAAATCGATGCGTTGAAGCGGTATCTAGGGGCAAGTTATAGCAAAATGGACAGCGCCAAATATTCTCCGTTTTCATATGTCTAGTACACCAATTTTCATAGCAATCAGTTGAATGGTCAAAAAATTTATACACTGCAGTGCCATCTAGTGGCGAGTTAAAATAATGATGTGCCGCAGCGCCTTCAAGTGGTGATGTATAGAAAATGGATAACGCGAAAATATTCTCAGTGTTCAAATATCTTTGCATACCAGTTTTCATAGCAATCAGTTGAACGTCAAGAGGATGATGCGCTGCAACGCCATCTAGAGGTGATTTAAAGTAATAATGCGCTACAGTGGCATCTATTGGTGATTTACAGCTTAATGAATTGTAAGAAAATATTCTCCTTGCTCAAATGTGTAAGTATTCCGATTTTTATGACGATTGGTTTAACGGTACAGATGTTGATGCTCTGCATCGCCATCTAGCGGCAAGTTATAGCAAATTGGATAGTGTACAAATATTGTTCGTGTTCAAATATCTATGCGTACCAATTTTCATCGCGATTGGTTGAACGATATAGAATGTGACGTCCTGCAACGCCACCTAGTGGTGAGTTAAAGCTAAATGGAATCATAAAAACAATCTCCATGATAAAAGACTTAGGTGTACCAAATTTCATGGTGATTGGACGAACGGTGTTGGAGTTTATCAATTTCATGCATTCATTCACACCTGCTCGAACCATGGTCTCCTGGATAACCTTGAACGTTACACTATGGAAAACCCCTTTCCTTTCCAAGCAATCGAAGCCGGGTCTCCTGGGCGAGGGATCTAGTAACAACTTCAATGCACCTAACTTCTATAAAGTGGGGGCCCTTCTTGCAAAGATATGCTATAAATGACTGAAAATTTCTGAACTAAAAAACTTTCGAGAAAAATACAGACATTTCATTTTTGCAAAAGATAAAAATTAGGGTTTTAAAATGCTCAAAATATTTTTAAAAGGATTCGAGATCAATATTCCACTTGAGCTGCATTTGCTTGTAATTCATTTAGTCATTAATATCAGTACTGCACAGGTCACGAATGTTTTTTTTTTTTTAATAAAAATTTGTACCATTATGCTGTGGTATTCTGTTAACATTATTCAATTTGAGTTCTATTTGCTTGTAAGGCATAGATTTAGTCATTAATATCTATACTGCAAAGGTCTCGAATGCTTTTTTAAATAGCTTGAACATTTAGAAATTTTCATCGCTTGCACAAGTGAAGCATCTATATTTTTCTCAATTTTCTTAGTTTTGAATCTTTCATTCATTTCTAGCATTCTTCGCAAGAATAAATTTTTATTTTATGCTTTTTAGGCTTCCACAATAAAAATCTTTTAAAAATTGTGTTTTCTGCTTACTTTTTATTATCATAAAGTTTGACCGTTACACTATTAGGAATGGGCAGCTGACGTCACACATAAACATCGTATTGCTCTGAATGTCAAATCATTGGACCGCCAACCAATCCAATGGACAACTTCTGCCACTCAAACGCGCTCATAGATTTTTGCACATGCTGTTTGTTTACACTTCTGCCCATCCCTAATGGAACAACTCTTCCTTCCCCAGCAATCGAAGGCGGGTCTATTGGGGAGAGCCCGGTATCCTAACCACTAGGCCAAATGGGATTTAGCAAACGCTGCAACACACAGCTGCAACAAACTTCTATAAAATGGAGGTGTCTTGTTTTTAAGCGTGACACGATGACGAAAAGACAAAATACAATTTCTTTAAAAAGCTTCTAATAAAATTAAATAAAAATAAAATGAAAATAAAGATTTTTTTTTTCTAGCAAGCTCAAAGCAATAGCTAAACATTTTCCAACTGAAACTAAAATACAATCATAAATTTCATTTAATAATGAGTATGTGAACGTTTTATATATACTATGTATATGTGGGTGTATATAATTACAATGCATATAAAATTCAAGGGGTTGAAAATTATAGTTATTGTTGCACCAAGTTGCCATTCAAGTAAGTAACCGACTACATGGTTCCGGGTTTCCATGCAGTCAGATGAATTGATTATGATCTCTTTAAAATTGAGTGGCAACGGCGGATTAAAAATATAAGAAAAATAGAACGGCTCGCAGTTGTTATTATGTTTTTAGTATAGATTAGATAGATATTTAAAGCGATCTAGAAATGCCGGGGTTTTTTGTAAATAGTTTGTAAAGTTGAGTTCTAAATTTTGTAAAAAAAATATTTAAATGGTTTCTAAAAAAACTTCTTATTTTGTTATTTCAATTCAGCCGTCTCATTTTAATTGTTTAATGCAGCTTTTCTCAATTTTTTAACATCGCGCACAAAGGCTAACTTGCGGTGGCGCCCCCCCCCCTCACATTTTTCAGCATACATCCAGTTTTTTAATCTTTAAGAATGAACATTTAGTCGAATTTTGTTGTTATCAGTAAAGTTTGAATGAACATTTTAAGCGAAAATGGATATATTTTTGAGTAAAATGAGAATAAATAAGATGATATTTTTAAAAACATGCATCACTCCTTGCTCTTTGGTTTTTCTCGCTACCCCTCTGCAAACGCTCGCTGCCCCCTGGGGGTCGTGCCCCGCAGGTTGAGAAACGCAGGTTTAATGATTTTTATTCATCAGCCTCCGGCAGAGTAATTTTTTCTATACCATTTTCCGAAGATTTGGCGACAGTTATACTTTTTGAAGGTAATTGCAATATCGGCTTTTTTAACCCATTTATGCCTAGCGTCCCTTTTTTGGGACGGCATTTTCGCTATTAGTCGAAAACGTTATTTATTTTTCCTACCCTTTATTCATGAGTATTGAGCCTCAACTCTACAAAATATTTTAACATGACCAAGTAGTATGTTGCTATTTCAATTTTTATGCATAATGATTTTAAAAGAAATCATCCCTTGTTCAAGAAGTTGACATCAGAAATTTATCTATTATTTCTGTTATCAGTAAAAATCGAAGAAAGTCGCAAAAATATCCAGGCACAAATGGGTTAATGGAGGGGGAAGATTTAAAAAAACTTTTTTCAATGTTTGTGAAGCGGTGTGATGAAATGTCCATTCGCGGTACTGCTCATATCCCGAGAAGCAAGCATTTTTTTTAATAATTGTTATTATTTTATGTAACTAGGGGCCAAAGCCCCTAGACTCGCTATGGTCGCTTGAGTCATTCGGCCCCTAATAAGACTTATTCGTAAAAAAGGCATAATTGACAAAACCCAAAGATTGGATCTGATAGAATGTTACCGAGCTACACATTCCTTGGTTCTTGCATGCATGTTCCTTGGAACAACTTCACACTATTTTTAATTGCGTAAAACGTATGGAACACCTTGCGTATATTCCATCCATGGCGATTTTTCATAATTCGACGATTTACATATAGGTACACCCTCCAAAAAAAGTATTCGAGTAAGAGAAAAATTTCTTATATGAGATTTGCGAATAATAATTGAAATTTTGAAAAACGCTCAACAGAAATATGGAGAGTCATATTTATACATGGCCTAATTCATATTCTATGATAAATGATTTTTAATATATGAAACGAACGTAGGAAACTTATCTCTTACTGGAATACTTTTTTGGAGGGTGCATAATTAATAATTACTTCTAAGAAAACACTGCTTCACATGTTTTCTTTGATTAAAAAGTACGGGACAGCTATTATATCTTGCTACTAATGGCGACTTTTCATTATTTGGCGACTTACACATGCTTATAACCGATAATCATTATTCATGTAAGGTTGCCGTGAAAACAGTTATCCATAAATTCATATACATAATCCTTTGCAGTTTGGCTTATTTAGCTCCGCGCACTAAAATTTCAAGCTGTACTTGCTACAATGGCATAGTAAATGTCGCCAAATATTTCTACGGGTGCAATAGCGGATCCAGTGGAGGGGCTAGGGGGCTTCAGCCCCCCAAAAGAGATTGCTAAATGAAAACATTCTGCTTTATTATGCATTTTAAATAGCTAAATTGATCATATTTTATAACTTAGCCCCTCCTAAAATCATGCACACTGGTTTAGACTAAAATTTTTATTTATAGTACATTTTAATTGGTTGAAATAAGCTTTTTAAATATTTAGCCCCTCCCAAAAAAAATCTGAATCCGCCACTGTACGAGTGGCAAATACACCAGGTGAACATAACCGGCATTACATTAGCCCCATTCGTAAACGCCGAACGAGTTTCTATCTAAAGCGTTCGTAAAGGAAACTGAATGCATTCAGTTTATAAACTAGAGCGTTCGTATACAAAACTGAGTGCGGTTAGTTTCAAATTAAATAAGCTGAGCACGGAACGGGTTCATCGAGTTATTGAGAAGATTACTTGCTGCAAGATTTTTTTTTTTTAATGGCATCCATTGTTATAGAAAGGTATATTGTTATTAAAAGTATTTTGCGTTTGCTGAAGCAGCAAATATTATTTTTTCGAGGAGGAAATTCATGCATGCATTAAGAACTTCAACGAAGTTACATAATTTTTCAAAGGTAATCATTTTCTTGTATTTTTAATTTTAGTAAATTCAAAAATGTATATTCTAGTGTTGAGATTGAAGTTGATTTAAACAGTTAATAGTGAAATTTGAACTTTTCTAGCTAAATACTTTTGAAAAAATGCAAGCTTAAGTTGAAATTTCTAAATTTTGATCAGTGCACTTCAATGATGGCCATTCTTTCGTTTTAAGTCCTGTTGATTTTATATTGAGCGTGTACTAAAAACTCCTCGAGAAGAATAACAGCATAAGCAAATTGTAAACAAACACATCTCCTAGGCAACGAAACTGAATAAACTGAAGTTGTTCGTAAAGGCAAAAGAAACTGATAGCACTGATCTACACTGAACAAACGCATTCTAGTTTTCTTACGAAAACCCGTGCAACGAGTTTGTCGTTTACGAATGCACCCTATAACATGCATTCGAATTATTTTTCATTTTCAAAATACTGGGCGCTAACATTTTGGAACAGAAGTATTATTTAGATTCACTCTGCTTGAGATAGCGTTATTCCAAATCTAATGCCAAAATGGAGCTTTTTAAATCAGTTACAATTATTATTGGGAAAAAATATTAGAAAACGAATTGGCGTGAGGTTTAAACTCCTGTTATCTAATCTCTTACTTCCGCGATTCTCAACCTTTTAAAATCGCGCCCTCCCCAAAAAAGGCTAAGTAACTTACGGTGGCGCCCCCCCTCACATTTTTCAGCATACATTCAGTTTTTTTAATCTTTAAAAATGAACATTTAGTCGAATTATCTTCAAAATAATGTTATCAATAAAGTTTGAATGAACATTTTAAGCGAAAATAGTCTTGAGTAAAAATCAGAATAAATAAGATGATTTTATTAAAAACATGCATCACTTCTTGCTCTTTGGTTTTTCTCGCCCCCCCCCTGCAAACGCTCTGCGCCCCCCCCCTTGGGGGTCGCGCCCCACAGGTTGAAAAACGCTGTCATACTCGAATACTTTTTTTTTGGAGGGTGTACCTTCAATTAATAATAATAGTAGAAGTTTGAGACCACAAATGCCAACATAATGAATAAAAAATATTTCAGAAGCAACATGGATAACGTCAGCAAAGTGAACATTTTTTCAGTGATAAGTTTTCCCACTATTTTAATAATATTTAATCTGGAGAAAAATTAATAATATTTATTTTATATATAAGAAAATAATATGCTTTTTCACTAAAAGCAAAACGTTTAAAAAAAGTTTAATTTTGTGTTTAGAAGAGCTTTAAAATCATTCTGGTGCAGATCCAAGGGGAGGGCGGAGGGGGCGATCGCCTCCTTCTTGGCGAAGTCCAAAACTCTGTTATGAAAACTAAGTAGTCTTTTTCTAAGGGGTGTATGGCAAGTACTAATCCCTGTCCTTTTTAATCATAGCTTTGTACTGGTGTACTTCGGAAGTATTTTTTTATATATATGTCAGGCGAAATCTTGACGCATTACGTTGCTGAGAACCAGAAGTAGTTACTTACATTTACGGCAAATATGAAAAAGGTTGCTTGTGAAGTACAATCCGAAAGGTAGGGCCGTGAAAAGTTTGAACTTGCAGTGCCTCGGAACGACGACGGCATAAATTCGACAAGATGATGGGGCACGTAGTCATCCAATAAATTTTGGCATTTAAAAAATTAATTTGAAAATCACAATACGATGAAGATTTCACTGCACACTTTGAGACGCACTCATCTATCGAGAAAGGAGATCTATTCTTTTGTAGGAAGGATTAGTTTTTCTTCACAAAAGAAAACGACACGCAAGAAATTTCCATCAGAGTGCACATGTATTACGCTAAAGAATAAATTTCGCTGAAATGACGTAAACTCACTTGAAACATTTTGCTTACACATACTTTTATTTAGACCTTCGAAAAATTAAGGCTTCTGGATTATGAAAATTGAAAAAAATGCACATTTATACATTATAGGAACTTGAGGAAGCATCTTCATAAAAAAAGTTACAGCGTTGATGCCATTGCGGGCTTTGCGTTTCGGTGGGCGAAGGCCTGCCTCACATGAAGTGAGTGGCCTTCCCCACCGTAAACAACAGCCCAACTGCCAAAAAAAGTGACCGTAAACAAGACGTTAAGCATATTCCTATAGAAAAGAGAGCCTCGATTTTTCTCGAACAATCAAGGCATTAGCAGGTGTTTTAGGAGACGTCGCAATATGCTCCCTGCGCAGCAGAGAAAAACCGCAAGAAAACACATCTGCTTCAGCCAGAGCAGAGACATATGCGAGCGAAGAGGTGTTATTATTATTTTCCTTTAGCAGGGCGAAAAACTGGCGTCAACTGTTATTTTATTTTTATTTAAGCAGCTGATAAGAGCGAAATGGTTTTGAAGTACATTATTGCGCTGCAAATGAAATGGCTAAAAGGAAAATTGAAAGCTTTAAAAAAAAAACAGTTACTCTTAAAAACTTTTAAATTAAATTTAGAATTGATTATTAGTTTAAATTTAGACAATAGTAATTAGGATTTTTATTAATCATTTTTCATAAAAAATATGCACGTTGTGTCAACGTGACAAGCTCATATATAGATTTTATCAATAATATAATTAATTACATTAATTGGTATAATTAATTATATTAATCAATTATAAAATGATTTTGCGTATTCTACCCCCCTTTTTCAGGAATAAAATCTCCCTCTCCTTGAGTAATTTCTGGATCCGCCCCTGAAATCATTGTAGCAAATATGGAACCTTTAAAAAACATTTAAAAATAACATTTTTCGCTATTTTTTAGGTTTACATTATTTGATTTGAAAGAACACCGTTTCTCTCTATTCTTAAAAAAAAAGTAAAGGCCGCTGTCGCCGCCGCTGTCAAAAGCTTGTCAGCTTATCTCCTCCTAAACCGTGGGGATTTGAGTTTCGACTAAGGTGCCCACAGATTCGAAAAATTCCGAGGAACCTGCTAAGCTGATTTAAATTTCGAAAATCGAATTATTTTAGAAGATATTAATAAAAAACTGAAAAAATAAACCGAATGGTTGCCAGATTTGGCATAAAATCATTCATTCCTTTGCAACAAAGCGTTTCCAAGTATCTAGGATCGCGTGAAATTTACAAACATGAGTTAGAATTACGCCCATTTTACGCCAAAATAAAAACTATATGAAATAAGTAACTCAAAATGTGTTACACAAAGTTGACAATTTTCAAATAGTAAGTCCGCTTAGACAACAGGAGTTTAGAATAAGCGATTATTCATTTTTCCAAAACAGAATAACTAATATCTTCGAAATGAAAAGTAATTAAAATGCAGATTATTTTAAAGCCGGTTCTCGTCCAGCTGGATTATTTGCTACCTGTAGAAATATTTGGCGGCGTAAACTATGCCATTATAGCAGTTATAGTCATAGATATAAGAGTCTCTAGATTGAGCATAACGAGAGAAAACTTGCTGCCTCCAAACGGTAGCCATGATAGTGACATGCGCATGCGCAGAATGGCAATAACTTAAATTATAATGGAATTTTCAATCATTTTAGAACGATCTGTATTTTAAAAAGTACACGTATCGAAATATTTTCAATCGAAATTATTTATTTTTCTGAAGTAATGCAATGAATGTTCTATTTTACATCGACGGCACCCATGATAGTGGCAGAAATAGGGTGCGTTCTTTGCAACAAAAAGCACACGATTAGGAACATTGGATGAGCAATCTAGGTATTCCTAAATCTATGGTTATAGTACACTTTGGATATTTGCTAGCGCGACGAGATCGTATAATTCGTGGTGCTAAGTACGCCAATCTGCAAATGATTATGTAAATGAAAATATGGATAACGGTTTTCCGGTAACCTTAAATGAACAGTAATTATAGGTTGTGAGCATGTGTAAATTGCCAAATAATGAAAAGTCGCCATGGGTGGCAAGCTATCCTATCTGTTCCGTAGCTTTTATTAACTTTACATGTACGCAAGTCGCCAAATAATGAAAAATCGCCATGGGTGGCAAATTCGCAAGGTGTCCAATAGTTTTACATTATTAAAAATACAGTTGAAACAGATGTTCTGATTTTATTTTGCTTTAGCTCCTAATTAATATAACTTTTGAATGACAACATTAAATATCATTGTGTTTCTGAAAAGTGCAAATAATTTTTCCAGCGATTATAAGCGGAGTCCACACTCCAGGTGAAGTATAGCTCAGGACCCGTACAACACGGATACTGAAGTGTGAAGTTTACATTTTTATGTACCAATGAACATGCAAGAACCAAGGAATGTGTAGCTCAGTAACATTCTATCTGATCCAATCTTTGGGTTTTGTCTGTTGAAATTAAGTCTTTTTTACGAATAAGCCTTATTAGGGGCCGAATGCCTCATACGAAAAGCGAGCGTGAGAGTCTGGGGGCCTTGGCCCCTAGTCAATTAAAAAATAATTTTTAGCTTGGGAATTTCTTATAAAGGTTAAAATATTTTATGCTTGAATTATCTCGATAAATACCCTTTCTAAAAAAGTAATGCATGCCCCCCCCTCACTGTTGAATAATTTATCCAGTGAGGAAATCAAACTCGTGTTTCGAAAATGTTGCGTAAGGAAATGATTTTCTGTAGCATCGCTAAATGGCGACTGCAATGCTAGGATGGTAATCTGAGAACGAAACTAAGGATCACTTTGAATAAGGCCTGCTGTTGGACTTTACCCTAAGGCGACCATATTTCTGAACAGTCTTTTGGGGACAAATCAAGCATTGTCCTCGAATCCAAGGAAAACTTGAGGACACTAGAAAATATTTTTGGGGACATATTCGAGGACCCAACATATTACCATGTATACCAGCGTACCGATACTTTAAATCTTTACTGACTTCGATACTTAAAAATGAACTCTAATAGCTTTTTATATCAATTGTGCATTCTTATTTCTAATAAATTAATGGAAGTATTTCATTCATTTATAAATATTTATTTCAACCAGAAATATGAAAGGAACATCATGTTGAAATATTGCCATTTATTCGAAATTTAACTCTTGGCATAGTATTTGTACTTTTCAGAAGACATTGCTTTTTACATTGGCTCATTTAGTGATAATTTTTCGTGAAACTTTGTCACCCTCTAAAAAAAAAGGATTCGAGTGAAAGAAAAATTTCGTACGTCAGTTTCATATTTAACCCATTTGTGCCTGGATATTTTTGCGACTTTCTTCGATTTTTACTGATAACAGAAGTAATAGATAAATTTCTGATGTCAACTTCTTGAACAAAGAATGATTTATTTTAAAATCATTTTGCATAAAAATCGAAATATCAACATCCTACTTGGTCATGTTAAAATATTGTGCGGAGTTGAGGCTCAATACTCATGAATAAAGGCTAGGAAAAATAAATAACGTTTTCGACTAATAGCGAAAATGCCGTCCCAAAAAAGGGACGCTAGGCATAAATGGGTTAAAGTATGATTCTTCATGAAAAGTGATTAATCATTAACAAAACTGGCTCAAACTGGTCCTGAAATTTGGCTCATAGTCGAATACTTTATTGAATGTCTGCACACGCTACACACACAACGACAACTTCAGAGATCAAATTTCATTGTTTCTCTGAGTAGAAGGCGCTTTTAGTTGGTTTATTTTTCTTATTTCTTCTGTTTTTTCTGAAAGAAATAAACTAAATTGAAACTTTCCGGGCGGGGGAAAGTACTATTTGGGGACAAAGTAATTTTGAGGACAAAATGTAAAAAAGATCTATATTTGGGGACTGTCCTCGAATTTCGAGGACGTATGGTCACCTTACTTTACACTCTAACTCCATGGCTGGGGGAAGTCGACAATTTCAATTTTTTCCCCCAATATGTAAAGCAACAATTGGAGAAAGCTTTAATTGTAATAATTATCTCTTTCCTGTTTTAGTTGAATAAATAGACGCTTATTTGTGGAAAGCACTGAATTTATAAAATCTTATCAATTAATGTCCCCAAATTTCAGGAACAGTCCTCAATTTCAAATTTGTTTTCCAAACATACTAAAACAGTCGAATTTATAAAATGTCCCCAACTCTTGTTTCAGAATGGACATTTTGCACGTGACGTCACTTGGCGGTATTTAATACTCCACGTGCACAATCTTATAGTGATGATTAGTTTCGGTTTCAGCTCGTTTGGACCTAAGGGTTAAAGCTAGAATATTAGTCATTAACAAATAATAGCTTTTTATAAATGAATTTTATCTTCATTGTGAGATTTTATTTAAAATGTTAATAATAATTAAATACTAAAAATAATTTAAAAGATCGTACTTTAAAAAAGTGTGGGAGGTTTTTAATGAATATTTGTACTATTTTAAACTCAGAAAACTCAAAATAAACTCTATGATGTATTATTTATACGTGTTTGCAATAACGTAATAATTTTAGAACACTAATATTCTTTTTATTAACAAAGTTTTGAAGCGAAATGCGATATCATCGTCTTCTAAACCATCTATTTAAGTATTAAAAAGACAGTAACTCATTCCGAGTGGCTCTAATAATGAGAAACAGTAATTATAAAATGGATACTGAATGCATTTCAATAGGAGCTGGCGGATGTAAATACCGCCAGCTCCTATTGAAATGCATTGAAAAGCAGACGAATTTTAGCCTCGAACTCAGACACCATGCAAAATGTCCATTCCGGACACCAGCCTGATTTGTCCCCAATTCTTTTTTAAAAATCTGGTCACCACTCACCACTTCATATCTCTAATTTCCAAATCAACTTGACCAGGTGAAAGTCATCTCTTCGTTGAAACTCTTAAAGTGTTACTGAACGTTTCCTGAATTTGCCCTTTAAACAATGACGTCACCCAGACTCTTTAATTCGTAATCTTTAACTGTTCCATTAACGGAAACATTACCACTACACATCATTAATGTTTCTGTTTATATACTTATTTCTGTATTGACAGCAAATGGATTGAAATTAGAATAATATTTATTTAAATGTAGTAGTATTTTATGATCTTATTGTGATAGAGGTATGCCTTGAGAACGTTTTAATGTCCGTTTTGAAATTTCAGAATATCCTAATGCCCGTCATTTGGGAATTTGGTTTTTGTATTTATCGTATCTCCCATAATAGTTTCGTCAGAAGTCCAGTTGTTTGTTGTTTAAGTCTACATATTTTATAAATGGGCGAATAGTTTATAAACAATTGGGAAAATGTTAGCTTGCCTCTTATGAAGTACGCCCGCAAAAGCGCTTGAATCGTCAATATGAATGTTTGTATTCCGTGTTAGGTATATAAAATAAATTTTCTCTCAGGGTTTAATTGAAATCGAATACCGATAAATTATCAAAAGATTGTTTTACCTACTAAATGATTTCATTTTATGTTTGCGTAGCTGTTGAAATTTGGTTTTTAAATATTTGATGAATCCATTTGTCGGCGGCTTTCACAGGTTTTCCTCGTTTCACAGGAGTCTTGTTATATTCAGTGTAATTGTAACACATTTCAACGCAATAATTTTTTCAATGTGTTATATTGATAAATAGGACTTACGGAGTACTATTCGGACCGACAGTGCCGTTAGCCCACAAGCTACTCGGGTAGAATTTAAGTGCTTTATGTTAATAAACTTTGATAATTGTAAGATTTATTTTAATCTAAAAGCAACCCTGCAAGTCCTTTACTAATGTAAACAAGCATTTTTATAGCTTCCCTTCTAATCACTACCTGTTTATACCTGCAAACTTATCATTAAGATAGATTAGCTCCTTATAGAGCAAGAGCCCGCGGCCGCCAGACCTTCATCATAGTATAAAAGCTGAAACTTTCTCTGCGCATTTTCCCCAGTAGAGGTAGGAACAATCGGCCACTATAAAGTTTAGATGATCGTGGATTTGGCAGGTAACAGGTGGCAAAGGTGAATAAAATTGCACAAAATTTTCGTCATTTCATAAAGCTTAATTTTTTTATATGTTCTTCTTCGCAGTACTAGAAATCACTTTATCCCTTGGCAGACACATTTTCATCGTGGCAAATCCCTGCCAGACAACCTCAAAGTCATAGAAAACTTAATTCTATTTTCGTCATTTCATAAAGCGTGATTTTTTTATATGTTCTTTGGCACAGTACTAGAAGTCACTTTATCCCTTGCCAGACACTTTTGCTTCATGGCAAACTCTCGCCAGGCAACCTCAAAGTCATGGAAAACTTAATTCTATTTCCATCATTTCATTGTTTGCCCAAAATCTTACCATTTGTCATCGACCTTCACGTGTTTTGTAGAAATAACACTAAAAATAACTACGTATTTTGCAGAACTCTAAAACTGTTAACCGTAGAATGTTGAAATTTTGTATTTAGAACTATTATTAACAGCTAACTGCACATCTCTTTTTTGATTGCAATCAACCGAGTAATTTCTTTACAGGGTTACCTAAGACATTAAATACATTAAGGTCTATGGACACTTTAAATTCATTATAATGATACTGACGTCTTTAGTCATAACCGAAATAGTGATTCATCGTGATGAATCACTATTTCGGTTGTGACCAGAATCTCGCTAACTATCTCAAGTTCGGCTTTTGGTGAAGTATCAACCAATGAAGTGTCACAAACAAATCTTTCAAATTGAATCCAGCTTGGAGATATCGGAAATATTTGTCTAGAAATTGCTAAACCTTATTATTACTGCAGTATTTTATGCCTTTCAAACAAAATACGTTTTGATGAAATGCACCAAAAATATTTATAATATAACAGACGTACAAGAAAGTCATGTGGTGTCCATATCAGATTTCTGATTAAGGTATTAAAATGGAAATTATTTTTTTTAACTCATAAATAATTCTATATAAAGAAATTATCCGATAAATCCGACTCCATGACCTTCAGGTTGTCTGACAGGGGTTTGCGAGATGCAAAAGTAACTGGGAAGGGATAAAGTGACTTCTAGTACTGCATGGAAGAACATATAAAAAAAACACGCTTTATGAAATGACGAAAATAGTTTCTGGCAAAGGATAAAGTGATTTCTAGTACTGCGGAGAAGAAAATTTTAAAAAAATCACACTTTATGAAATGACGAAAATAGAATTACGTTTTCCATAACTTTTAGGTTGTCTGGCGGGGGTTTGCCACAATGGAAAAGTGTCTGGCAAGGGATAGTGATTTCTAGTAACGCGAAAAAGAACATATAAAAAAATTAAGCATTATGAAATTACGAAAATTTTCTGCATTTTTATATACCTTTGCCACCTGTTACCTCCCAAAGCCACGATCATCCAAACTTTACAGTGGCCGATTGTTCCTACCTCTGTTGGGGGGTATGTGCAGAGAAAGTTTCAGCTTTTATACTATGACGAAGGTCTGGCAGTCGCTGGCACTTAGACTATTAAGGTTTCCATATATAAAATTTATAATTTTACCAAATTAATATTATTTCTTAAAGGCCAGTCAGCATTGTGCCAAATTCCAAAAAGTTATGCAAATAAAATCTGGTATTTTTTTAATTCATTAATTGAAACTATCCAGGAGGGTGCACTCAGGTATATATGTGTGTGTGAGAGTGCTATCAGATTAACAACATAGGTAATGAATATATGTTGATAATCCATTATTTGTTCTAGTTCCAAGGGGGGGTGCAAGTGCACACCCTCCTGGCATCGATGGTCCATTGTCTTCTTTTCTTGCATTTTTTTCTTTGCCATCAAAAACATGACAATCTTTCAGGAAGAAACATGGCATGGTTCTTCATCTTGAAACCATTTCGTTGGACTTTTTTTTTTTTTTTTTTTTGTATTTTCAATATACCTGTTCAAAATTGCTCTTGGATTCTTATATACACTTCTTAGTTTGTTGTTGGTTCCATTTTGCTGCATGGGTAAAGTTATACAATCCCCTTTACTCTGAAACCATTTGTATTTTCTGCCTTAAGTTGTAAGTAATTGCTAAATTCTGTCAACACTGATTGTTCAATAATTCCAGAATTCGCTCTATCTTGTCAATCACTAGTTGCAGATTTGACCACCTGACAAGGCATTTCTTCCTAGATTCCCATGCTTTCACTTGCCATATTTATTTTATTTATTAAACTTTTTTTGATACATGCATATTATAGTGTCAACCACAGAATATTGCCATTCATTAATCGGCATCATTCTGATGTCCAGTTATTATTTTTTAATAGCTTATGATGTTAGAATTGATGATGTACTAAAGAAGTCTAAAAATGACTATCTAATATAATAAAACAATGTTAGTAAATTTGAGTAACTAGGAAAGTAAATTGGATGTAGACGGTGCGATCCCCATGTAAACACGTCAACAGTCGCTGGAGCCAAGCCCCAGCAACTGGCTCCAACCATTTTGCATGATCAGCAAAGCAAAGTCAAAGAACTTTAACACATTAAAATTGCAGTAACAAAAACAGATTAAAACATTAGATTCATAACAAAATAATTCAAAAAATCTTCAACCACAGGTCCATATTTAACCAAAAATTGTCTGCAAATTCAGCAAGTGTGATATGATTTCCATCTTAAAATAACAAATAGTGTATCCAATACTAAAATCTTCATTTTTATTCAAGTTGTAAAGTGTCACAAGTCTTGATATTTCAGATCCAAAATTGACTTAAACAGTTCATTTTCAGTCCACACTCTTTATTATATTTAGTATCATCCACAATTTTCTTAGTATACAGGCATAATACTTTGAAATAATTCATTATAGGAGAGTTGATGGAGTTCAGGCTTGTCCAAGAACAAAAATTTCCAAAAGTGTCTCTGAAAGAAACACTCCTCCTAGCCACAAATGTTTAGACACAGAGTTTCTAAACTGATAAATTCAAAGTAGCATAACTCATTGTGCCACATCCTATCGCTGGGTATGTGGAACACACAAAAACAAACATCTCAAGAGTGAATTTCAGATTAAGGCTAACAGATCTTCGTTCTTTTACTTGTGATGAGAGATATGCCCTCTTGCGAAAGCTGATTTTATTTCTGTATAGGGGACTGCAAAGCAAACCAAAATCTCATTTATATCAATACCTGTGTATTACCTTATTTCTTTAGAGTATGAAATTGACAAAATGTTTGCATTTGTGTCTCTGGACAAGAGTTATAAAAGCATTGCATATAAATTAATTTTTGTATGGGGTTGGCAGGGCCATAGGCTGTGCATCCGTACTCTAGATCAGGGTTTCTTAAACTTTTTGGCTTAAGGACCATATAATATTTACAAAAATTCTGTGGGACCCCATACTGGGTTTCTACAGACCTGGAAAGTCAGGGAATATCAGGGAAATGAGTTTTGGTCAGGGATTTGGGGGGAAAAGTCAGGGAAATTAGCAGAAATTGAAGAAAGGTCAGGGAAATGCAAGAAAAATTGAATTTTGTGGTAAAATCAAGAAAATATTTGCTGTTTGAACCTAAGTATAAAAATTGTTTTATTTTCATTTTCTCATTCAACCTTATAAATAATTTTTAAAATGTGTTTTTTTATGAGCATATCTTGTGCAGTTGAAATATGCTTAATTTTATCCTAAATTATCAACCATGGTTTTTGTTTGAATCAAGTGATGTCAAATAAGATTCTTGTATATATTCATTTTATTATTATTATTTGTAAAAAAGGGGGCAAAATATATAA
Organism: Cheiracanthium punctorium; assembly: GCA_038373885.1. Taxonomy (NCBI): domain Eukaryota; kingdom Metazoa; phylum Arthropoda; class Arachnida; order Araneae; family Cheiracanthiidae; genus Cheiracanthium; species Cheiracanthium punctorium. Next base: position 189,115 of record JAWZYV010001432.1, on the reverse strand, counting down.
AAAATTATTAATTAAAGGATGTAATGTTAAAAATAGAAATGCAAAATTCGAGAAAGCACGGTAGATAAAGTTAGGGAAGAGCGTGATAGATGTCAGGGAAGCAAAAGCTGTGAAACCTGTAGAAACCCTGCCATAAGTATTGCGCAAATTCAATACATGCATGAGTGAAACTGTCAGTTTCTTCACTTGTACTGTAATAAACTATTGCAGCTTTAGGTCATTAAGTTTGATTTTTAGATTGATGTGAACATTTTAAATAAGTGACAAACTTAAAAGTGTAATACAATTATAAAAATTAATTCAATTACTTGGGTAAATTCAAGCATTAACTATAGTCTATCCGTTAAGTGTATCCACTCGGAAGGTCACTTCTGAGAAAACCCGCTTGCGTCTGACATTGCGTAGATGAAGATTATACGCAATGTATTGCATATACAGTGAAACCTCTCTAAACAGCCACCCCACTGTACCAAAAATATTTGGCTGCTCTCAAGGGTTTTATTTGCTATTATAAGGTAATTGCTATAATGCGTAATATAAACAAGTCTGACACATATTCCTTATTTAACATGAAATTTAAAACTTATCTAAGAGAATATAGTAAGTTTATTTAATGCTTTCTTACATTTTTTTTTTTTTTTTTGGAAAAAGAATACAATTTGTGTCTGTTTTAAGTTTTTACTTTTCTCTGAAACAACCATTTTTCTAGTTCATTTATTTACTTTAAAAAGCAGATATCTAACCGATTCGTTTGTAACCACATCGGAATTTTCGATAATTTCATCAATTTTCCCTAAAGTTTAATTGCTTGTGTTGAAAGTTTAGCTTGCTCGCCATTACAAACATTGAGAAATTCCTCGTCAGGGATGGAATTAGAGCCTGAAAGGGACAAATATTCACTTGTAAAAAATTCATTTGTAGGACAACTTCAACACCTGATTATCCAAGGGATTCCCCATCTTAAGGGTGTGGGGAGAATACAAAAGAGATAAGATTCAGTTCCAGTTATTCCTGGGACTTATATTCGGCCATAAACCTGACCATGAGTTTTTAAGCTCAAAATTACGGCATGGAGTGAGTAGATTTCCCAAAAAATGAGATGGGCGATCCCACTCCGTGGCCGTTTAGAGGGGGTCGGGTGGCCACTGATAGAGGTTATTTTAACATTAAGTCTGTGAGCCGAAAAATCTGTGCCATAAAAAAATTGGCCGTTCGTAGAGGTTTCACTGTATAAGGATTAATCAATGGGAAGAGTGTGCCTGTTTATTTTTAATTAATTATCAAATCTTGGCAAATTAGTCGACACTGCAGGGCAAAGCACTTCTTCAGATTTGATCGACACTTTGATTTTATGGTGGTTAAAATGCCAAAGAATTATAATGATAATTTAAAGAAATATCAAAATTGCTAAAATTTTTGGCAACCCCTACAGCAGGTCCTGCTCCCCCAAATGGAGTCATGGACCCACTGTTTACGAAACTTGTGCTCAAGATGTTCTTTTGCTACTGCAAGAATTGACTTAAATATAATTGTGTCGATAATTCAAGTCACCCAGAAAAGGTACTGAAACTATGCCCAAAGGATTGGTGATTTGAATATGAAACATGCTCACAACTCTATGTAACTATATTTAATATTTCTTTTATATGTATTAATTTATTTATTTTTATTTTAGATGACATTTATGTGTGATGAATTTTTATGAAGAGTTTCTATTCAGAAGAAAACTCATATTTCCATCTGATTTTACCCAGCTTTTCTACTTTTAATATGGCATACTTCTAAAAGACATTGCTTCAAAAGCACTCATTAAAGGTTTGTTGTATTTTAAATTTTTTAAAATTATTAGTGGGCTGTGACCATTTATATATATTATTCTATTTACAGAGGTCACTCTTCTTAAATTTGTGGCTCTTAAAGACTCACAAGATTAATTATTTGAGGTGATTTGCTGAATTTTAACACATATAAGCAAAGTTTAAAAAAAAAAACACGGTCCCCCTCAGGTGACTAAAAAATGTGCCTCGGCAGCTAGCTTTTTTCTTTCATCTATGTAATTCAATATATAAGTGCCTTCTAAAAATTTTTGCTGGCTCCTGATATTTTACAACTTTTTTCATCCCCTCTTTATAAGTTCAATACAGTGACCTAAAAGTGGTTCTCCAAGTATGCCTAAAGTCTTAAAAGTGGGCCCAAGAACCCTGTAATTATTTTTAAAAAATGGGGATGTCCTGTTTTGAAAGTAAAAGTACACACTACAGTGCATTAGTGGAATCCCTGCCAGTGTTCCCACATGCCTTAAAAAGGCCATATTAAAAAAATAATAATGGCACCCTTAAAAAGGCCTTAGTTTTACCCTAAAAGCTTTAAAAAGTTGTAAAAGCCTTAAATTATCATTTCATATCTTCGCTTTTCCTGTAATTTTGAGGATTTTTTTTAATACTTTAAGACATGAAATGTAGTAAGGAGATGTCCAAGATAATTGCATTAGAATGTACCTTTGATTATTGGCCTTGAAGTTTTTATAAAAGCCTTAAAAAGACCTTATTTTTTTATATCAAGAAATGAGTGGAAACCCTGCCTGCATTTACATATACTGCATAATATACTATCACACATCCAATCTTGGATGTTTCAAGTCAATTTAATAGATATTACTCAAAGGCATAACATGACAAAATATTGTTTAGCTTAATAGATCTGAACTCTGAAAAAAATACACATTTTGTAATCTTTCAACAATATATAGGGGTTGAATGCCACACATTATATTTTACTTAAATCATTGATCTTCAAAACAGTAGGATTCCTCAATGTTGCTAAAAATTCTATATTGTTTGTTATGCTTAAATCAATTTGTTTTCCAGTTTATGTAAATTGATAAGGAAAATAGGCTTTTTAAGAGAATTAACATAGTAAAATAAATTTCAATATTATGACAAACTTATTTTTTATTTGTTTTTACTGAAAAAAGTATTATTTAAACAACATAGCCTCTGCAGCCCTATTTGCTTCCCTATTAGTTGTGGCCCTGTTCCCAGGCGGTACAATCCTATCTCAGTTCATTTGTCACTCTTAAAATTGATTAATAAAAATCTATCCAAGATTTACACAGTATATATTGTGTACAAAGAAGTAGTACTTTTAAAAATATATACCTATTACTCCTTGTATTTATCACTATAACAGGGTTTGTGTCTGTAAAGTTACGAAAATTTAATTGTTTTATTTAGTGTATTTTTACAAGCAAACATTATTTGTTCCCCCTTTGCTTTCTTGTCTATTGCTTTGGCTCCTGAAGAGAGAGCTCTTTCAAAAGCATGTAGAGGTTCGTTTTAATCCCAGATTTGTGATGTACAAAGTATTGTTGATATGATGATTTTGTCAGCACCAGATTTAGGGTAGAGCAGCCCAGGGCCTCCACAAGAGAGTGGCCCCCAGAATAGGCATTTTTCCATAAAATTTCTTAATGAATTCCCCAAAAATATCAATGATTTTTCGCAGAAAAACGAAAGCTTGCAAGGTTACATATGTTAAAGCTTAATTTAATTAGGCTTAATTCTTGTATTTTATTATTCCTACAAATGCTTCTATTATTGGAATCTGACTTGTTTCCCAAAAAATTATTCAAACACTTGAAAGAAAAAAAAAATTGATATCTTTATCTCTGAAGGGGATCCGATGCAACACAACTGTTTCTTTATATACATTTTGCATAATACTGGCACTCAACGTGATTGGTTCTGAATGATTGATGTTATGTTAGCATGCAACAACAGACAAGTATAAATTTAATATAACTCTACTGGGAATCAAACTCAGAACCTCTAGGGTATGAGATAACAGTGAACACACTTTGCCAGTCAGGTTGTCAAAAAAATTGTTTAGTTTGAAAAAAAAATTGGTAGCATCCACTTTTTTGCTGCTCCAAGGTCTCTACACCTCTAAATCTGGCCCTGGATTTTTTAATGTTATTATTGTTGTGTTAACGCATGTGTTTTTAAACTGTGGTTTGCATACCCCTGTGGGTAGCCATTACCAAGACTCTGAAATTGCAAATGGAACCACTTGCAAAATGGTTGCAAGTGGTTCAATTGGACAATGTAAAGCCAAACAGCATAAAGCAGTTTAAAAATATTTTTGAAGCAAAAAATGAAAGAGCTATTATTATGCTATGTGATTCATACATAATTTCTTATTTTTAAGTTTATATCATATTGCTTAAAACTATTTAATATTTACAATGTTTATCAGAAGTCAACTTTTTTTGTTTCTATATTTTCACTGACTAGCTGCCAATACTGTGAGCTTAACATTTTAACCAATCTTTATCATCATAACATTACGAGATTATTGAGCAAAAAATTAAGGGCAATGTAATATATATAGGATTGAGATGGAATCCACAGAAAAACTAAATAACTAATTATTCAAGAAGAGGTCCTCAGTCTACATCAGTTCAAGAAGCCCTGTGTTAGCCTATCAACAATGTTTGCCTCTTTCCCCCTATATACTAATTACTGCAAATAACAGAAAACTAATTTGAATTTCTAAGAAACCGTTGGGATTCTTAGAAACAAGTGCATCAAGAATAGGTAAAGAATTGTTGCACTTGTCTTCTAAGGTAAACTGAATGCATGGATCAGCAGAATTAGCAATAGAAAGTAACTTTCTTTCCATATTAACACCTTGGGTACAAACTTATTTGAAGAAATTGTCGCATTTGGAATGTCCAGATGTCATGTCCATGTCTCCAGGTATTATGTCCATATCTAGGCACAAATCGGCTAATTTGCAATCCTGACTGGAAGAAGCATCCTCCTACAACTGTTACAAATCTCTTGTCATGAACAAGAATGTGCATGTTTAATTATGTCCTAGCTTGAATGACGAAACATACTTGTCTTCCATTACTTAGGCAAGTGCATGATTATTCATCATCTGTTACTTAAGCAAAATAAGCTCATGATGCTATGTAGTCATCAAATGTACCCAAGGCCAAGGGGTTAACTTAAGTTATTGATTCTTAAGTAGCAGTTTTTATTGTGAGATATCAAAAGTACAATTAATTAGTTTCTTTGATGAATTTTCTTTTATCGCAGAATTTAAAATGGCTTCATCTGAAAAGCCCGCATTTGATAAGAAGTTACTTGAAAATATTCAAAATGATCTGAAAGCATTATCATTGGAAGCAAGAAAAAGATTTTCTCCTTTAAAAGAGGTACAGTGTTTTATATATACGTTGTGATAAAATTGTACATTGTATTTTACATTGTTTAAATATTATTTATTTGTTTTAGGCTGCTGAATCTGGAATTATCAAAGTTCAAAATGCAGCTTCAAAGCATGATGATATGCGCCTTGGTATGTGCATTTATAATTGCAATAAGTAAAGTTACATATTATACTCATATACAAAAAATATTGTTTTAGATATTATTTTCTGTGCTTATAAATATTTTTAATTATATTCTTCTCTGTTAGTGTTAGTTAAGTCATAATTCTTTATCAGTAAATGTGTGAAAGATGTGTATTGATAAAGAGATTCCTGTTGACATGATGCTTATTTGATGAGACACAGATTAGGGTCAGTCAACTAGTAAATATCTCTTAACTGTTGACAATAAAAAAAAATTAGGTTTAAATTTTTATGTGCCATATTAAACAGCTATGAGGAAATTGTTCATGTATCAAATGCTTTGAATATATCCTTATGTTATAAATAATAATTTATGTGCAAGGTGCTAATTCAAAGTAATAAATTAATTATGCATATAAACTTATTTAATCAAGGCACATTTTTCAATTACAATAAACACAATACAGCATGTTGCATTACAAAATGTAGCCAGGATGTTATCTGCGCTAAGAAGAACAGATGTATTTTTTCCCTATCCAGTTAGCGGATGGGTGCCGATTTCTCAGGCAGCATGTGTTTGTGTGCTATGGAGGCACATAGGCTGTGTGCATATCTCAGAAAGGTACGTTTGTTAAAGTTCTGAATTCAGGAGTAAGTGGATTATGTATTTTACACTGTGCAATATCCAAATTCTTTATAAACAGAACTTGAAAAATCACATTTGCCAATTCACCAGTTAGATTGATCTGGTGCCTAGATTTTTTTGTTACCTACTTCTAGTTTCATTTTTATATATTTGATAAGACTTAGGTGCAGTTTTTTAAGAATCAACTTGTGGATTCTTCTAAAGACATTAAAAAAGTAAATACAAGCATTCTTTACGAGTGCTTGTATTGAACTTGAAGTTCTTGACAAGAGGTCGATGTGAATTTTTGAGCAGTTGTGTCAAATAGAAATATATTTCCAGTTTTAGGTAAATTATTTTGTGTTTTGTCAGTGTTGCCTATGTCAAGTATTTCTTGTGAGAGGGATTGTAGTTTGATGAACTTAATCAAGAGCATTTTAAGATTACTAGTAGGTTTGGACAGCCTTAACAATGCAATGTTTATTAACCTGAATGACCTACAGGGGTTGGACAAAAATATGGAAACACCTTGTGAAATGCATGTTTGAAAAGAAAGATCGATTCTAGGGAAATATGTAGGTGGCACTGGCATTTTCGCCTAGTCTTATGAGCTATATTTGTACCAAATTTCATTCAAATCGGTGATTCCAAGGTCGCACCCTCTCCTGGTAAGTCTTTCAACCATCAAAACATTTCATTTACTGTCATCAAGAGACTAATTATTGAGAGCTCATTTGAGGCCCTTGTAAAAAAGCTATGTTGTCATCAGTATTCTGAATAGGGAACATGCATATAACATACAACAACCAGTCTTTAAAATTACTTGCTTATTTTTTTCTTTCATTTTAGCATTCCTGTCTGAAAGTCCTGAAATTTTAGAACCTTTTTTCATTGGCTGTGATACAAAGAACACCAAAATTGTTCAGATGTGCTTAACTTCTATTCAGAGGTTGATTACCCAGGAAGCTATTTCAGCTGTAAGTGTTTTGTAGTAACTAAATATGATTCAATTTTGAAATAATAAAAATTTGAATATTTTTACAAAAAAATTTCAGATTACTCTGTTTAGTAGTGACTATAAAGAAATTTTCAAATTATATTGTCATTTTCATACTTTTGTTACTATTAGAATGTAATTTTCACATTAATCATGTATATTAAATTCTTTCACGTGCATTTCTTAGCAGGTCTCTGTTGTGATACTAAATACAGCTATATGTATGCGTTTAAATAGTATGATTGCACTGTTTTTGTTTCTATTTGTTTATAACATTTAAGCAGACTAAAATAGAGTAAGATTATTGTTTGAATATATTAATTTTTCTTTGTTACCTTTAAGAGAATTGGTTGTTTCAGGGTTTATGAATGGCATTAAATTAAAGCTTAACAATAGTAAAATGCAAGTTAATTTTCCCCTGTTATTCCAATTAGAAGTTATATACTCGTACTATATATGTGTGTGTGCTGGGAAATTTACTACAAACAATGTTCTACTCAGTACATTGTTTGTAGTAAATTTCCTTTCTAAGATCTTTCATCCTGTTTATCTACCTACTATCATTTTTCTTTTTTTCTTTTATTTATTTTTTCTTTTTTTGGTATGTGTGTGTGTATCACTGTTTGCTTATAGATGATGGATAGAAGTATAAAATTACTAACTGAATGCTGTATTAAGTGTTTGGGAAATACACTCTAAATGCAGTAAACCATTGTAATGCTTCCCATATGAGAACTTTTAGGGAATTGCTCTTGATTTTGAAGTGATATGAACTGTATATGAATTTGTAAATAGTTCCAATACTTATGTTTATTAGCTCAGAGCATTAATATCCTATCCTTTTGTTTAATATATCTTTGCTGACCCTATGAGCTTGGCGAGAGATTCTAAAGTGTCTGGATTATCTAACAAAATTGAAGACTGGCATTAACAGTTGCAGACCCTCTTTTAGGATCAACTGTCAGTCCACCTTTAACCTGCATTTATAGGATAGCTCATTTGAGATTTTGTATTGTATTTTCTGAAATAATACAGAACACTTCAGTATTCTATGAAAATGTTTCTCTCTGATACATTTTTGATACTTTCTGCATATGTTGGGGGAGGGGTATGTAATGGTGGGCATTGATAATAAATTCCAAACTGTGCATACTCATATCAAATTAACTTTTGAAATACTTATGTTGGCGAAGATCATACTATAAAGTTTGTATTTCTTACATATAATTAAGAGTGTAATTATGTGTACATTATTTTTGCATAACTGGTAAAAATAAAAATAAAAATTCTTATCAAAAAACCTGCATCATTGTACATAAACTAATTCAATATATGAAGTTATTAGCACTTTTAACTATTGCTTTTATGTCTTTCCTTTCAAAAAATGAAAAATATTATGATTTCTAGAGATTAAATAAATTTTACTTAATCAGTTATCACTTAAATAATAATAATAATAATGTAACAAACATGTTTTGTACTGTTGACCTTAGTTTGTTAGAGTAAACCTCTTACCACTTCAAAATGACTTTTAACTTTTGATTTTCTAAAATGTGGATTCAACACTACCTCAAAAATACTAATTGATAAGGATTTTAAAGAGCTATTTTTTTTTTTAAATTCTCTTTTGTGTGTGTGTAAAGGGAGGGGGAAACAATCAAAGAATATTAAGCATATTTCTACGTATTCTAATCTAAATAAAAAATGATGTGCCTAATGATTTTATAGAATAAAATTTGTGTGCAACTATCCAAGATTTTTACTGCTTAAAAAAATATAAATATTTAATAAATATGACTTAATCTAAACTTTTTCTTATTTATGCAGTTAGCAGCTAGCAATATCATCTCCAGTTTATGGTCTTTGATGGAAAGTGGCACAGAAGAATTAAAATTGCTTCAAACTGTAACACTATTAGTCACAACTAATAATATTGTGCAAGGAGAATCCTTATCAAAGGTTTTTATTGAACATTTCATGATTGATTTTTTAGAAAGTAGTATGATTAGCTACTTACTCTACTTGCTAATGTATAATTAACTTGCCGCAAAATATAATAGCTTATTTCACTATTCATTGAGTATACCCTTCATGCAGATTTTGAAGAAAAATGTATCATAATCAATTTTTTTACCAAATATACCTGAAGTATCTTTTATTATATGTACACATGCCATTTGTTTTTAATCATTCTAGTATAGTCAGACCTGTGCTTATATCCCATCAAAAATCAGCACAAATTTTCCAAACAACCCAATATAATTAAACTTTTGTCTATTACATTCTCCAAAGTCCAGGCAAACATCATGGAGTTAAAAGTTTTGTTTGAATATATTGAATTGGTTTAAGTTAACCTTTATGTGTACATTTTCAATAGTCATTTAAGCAGCTCTGTGAATATGTCAGGGTTTCTACAGACCTGGAAAGTCAGGGAAATGAGTTTTGGTCAGGGATTTGGGAAAAAAGTCGGGGAAATTAGCAGAAATTGAAGAAAGGTCAGGAAAATGCAAGAAAAATTGAATTTTGCGGTAAAATCAACAAAATACTTGCTGTTTGAACCTAAGTATAGAAATTGTTTTATTTTCATTTTCTCATTTAACCTTATAAATAATTTTAAAATTTTTCCTTTATGAGCATATCTTGTGCAGTTGAAATATGCTTAATTTTATCCTAAATTATTATCAAACATGGTTTTTGTTAGAATCTAGTGATGTCAAATAAGATTCTTGTATATATTAATTTTATTATTATTATTTGTAAAAAAAAGGGCAGAATATATAAAAAGTTATTAGTTAAAAATAGAAATGCAAAATTCGGGAAAGCACGCTAGATAAAGTCAGGGAAGAGCGTGAAAGATGTCAGGGAAGCAAAAGCTGTGAAATCTGTAGAAACCCTGTATGTGTATGTCGTATGTATATATGACATACACATATTTGTAAATGCTCATTTGCAAAGATTCAATAAGTTTAAATTTTAATTTAAATTCGCTTTTTAAATTTTAATTTAAAAAGCGAGGATTCTAAAAAGTCAAACCATAATTTAACAAACAAAAGACCAAGTGATGACTAATCAGTAAGTCAGGATTGTCTATTCTGAATATGTAGACAAGAAATTTATGTCACCTGTAATTTTCTGCTGTTCAGAATATTGGGAATGTATTTTCAATCTTTATTTATACATCAATGGCTGGTCTTCAGGGAAATTCATTTCTCAAATATAAGCTGTATGAAATACCCAAATAGAACTGAAATCTATTTTGAATTTCTAAATCTAAATTGTTTACTTAATATTGCTATTTATCAATTTTTAAGAGTTGATCATTTCCTTTATTAATTATTAATTGTTGTTTTATTTATTCGTCCAAAATCAAATCTATCAATAGAGCAAAATATGTATTATCAGTAAATTATGTTAATGGTTGCGAAAACTAAAATATGAGATTTTTCCTCATTCATTTTTGTCCTCTAGCTATTTTATTAGATGTTTAAATATCTTAGGTCCTAAAAATTAGATAAAATGAGTGAACTAATTAATTAAAATAAAATTTCTGTTCTTAATTCTTGCATAGTATTAATTAAACTTCTTTTTTGTATTTCAAGTATGCTTTTATTATCTTAATTTAAACTTGAGACCTGCTTTTCTGGCCAAAATAAAATTCATGTATCTTGACTAACCAAACCTTAGTATGCTTTGTTTAAACTAACTCATATATCTACTAAATTCATTTTGCTTATTACTATTGTAGTTGAATTTTGAATATATATAATAATTTAATTACTTTTTATTAATGTTTTATTTATTGATGAAAGAAATTACTTTTGGTAACAATGTACCTATTAATAGTTACTTCTTTTTTTTTTTATGTTCATTTATGTATAACAATCTCATGGCGTATACAGTTTATGATACTTGAAATATTCCACACAATTCGAAACTGCTCTAAGCAAATTTCACCATTGTTGTCAAGGCACTGTCATAAAAAATGCTCACTAATCAAAATTCAAATTGCCTTCAGATTCAGAAAATGGTATTAAAAACTTGTTGTAGATTATTCAAAACTGCGCTGATCAAGGATTACCTTTTTTAATTTACTTTTTCCATTCCAGGCTATTGTACTATGCTTCAGGTTACATTTTACAAAAAATAGCACTACAAATAACACAGCTTCTGCCACTGTTAGGCAGCTTGTATCAGCTGTATTCGAAAGGATCCTTGTTGAAGATTTTTCACCCTCTACAGGTATATATATTTAAAGTGTTGTACTATCGAATATTTCAACTTTTATTTGTGAAGTGTGTGTTCATATTGCTTTTGTAATTTGGATATTTTGTTTATAGATATATTAAAAAATGCTAATGTGAACTTGGAAGAATTAAAAACTGGGAGTAGGGTTCCTCCAAAGTCACTTCCTCCTCATGCTGCTGATGGTTTTATGTTGTTTCAGGTGAATGTCTTATGCATAATATTCATGTTTTCTTTTGTAGCATCATTAGTGTGCTTTAAATAACATGCAGGATCGTGTTGTGTAATTAACAATTTTCTTCCTTCAGATTAAATATTCAAAATTAAAAAGCTGTTAGAAATATGTAGTAAATAAGTGCTGTTTATTTATTTTACCTTCTTGGAAGTTTAAAGGCCTTTTTGTTTCTAAATATTTATTACACTGTTAGTGAATAGTGACCAGCATGTGAATTCTTACTTTAGACTAATTAGTGCATGATGGTTGTATAGTGCACTGCAGTGTCACAAATCCAAGATTCAATCCTCTGCCTTGGCAAGCTTCTGTGCTTTTCATCCTGTAAAATGAGGACCAAGCTTGCTTGGGAAACTAAACTCGGGGGCTCCACATCAAGCAGATTGTAGGGCTGGGGTATGTTTCTGTAAGCCACGCCCATGGTACATCATCATACACAGACCCAGATCACCATAAACCCTTATATGGTCTGTAGTGCCTCTGAGCTTAGTTTTAGTTTGTAAACTTTAGCTTCTGAGTTGCAATACAAAATTTTAAGCACTAAGTTGCTATAGATGACTAATGCTGATGTTCACTTTATTGGAATCACTCACCAACCAAGTTTAAAGCTGTGGTTTAACTTAATACTTGAACATTGTTAACTTTGTTTGTGTGTCAGTGTTTTATTTTTTATTATGTTTCTATAACAGTAAATCTTTTTACTTGTTTCTTGTTTGCTCATTAATAGTGTTTTACCATTTTAGGATTTAGTCCAGCTAGTAAATGCCGATCAGCCATTTTACTTGATTGGACTTACTGAAATGACAAGAACATTTGGCTTAGAACTTCTTGAATCAATTTTGTCTTCATTCCCTGAAGTATTTTTTAAGGTACTTATCATCTGTGATAAATTTTCTGTATTTAATGAATCAGCACTCAAAATGTTTTTTTGAAATATAAAGAAGCATTGTCGTTGCTATTGTTGAAACTTTTTAAAGCTTGAGAGAAAGGGCTTTTTTTTCTCTTTCTCTCTCTAAGCTTCTGGGGTTCATTGTTTCAGATTCAAAATACATATTCATGCACCATAACATTTGGAAAGTTGAAACCAAAAAATATTGAAGGATTTCTATTAACTTGAAAATTTTTTAATGTAAGGAAATTACAACTAATACTTAAAAAAGTTTTTTTAAAGTATTGTTTTAAATTCTTGTTATGTACTAAATGACTGATCTACTAAAAATATAAGATGTACTGTTATAAATGCCAGTGGGAAAAAAATTAGCTATTTTGTTTTTAAGTTTCACTTATTGAATTGTTCTATAATTTTAACGTGGAAAGCTTGTAAAATGCTATGATTAATCGATTGATAGGGTCAGCATAATCAGGTTTTGACAGCTGCTCCAATTGCTCCAAATTGTGCCGAATCAATCCTGATGTGCCAATCTGCTACAAAATGATCGTTTTTGGACATTTTTGCTCCAAATTCAGCAAAACTGCTACATTTTTAATTTTTGCATATATGTTTAAACGTTTGTAAATCCCCGAATTTTAACAAAAGTCATCACACATTCTAAGCATTCTAATTTCAATCTTTCTGTATTAATCTTAAAAATGAATATTTCTTCTTTGGCATCCCTTTGTTTAAACCTCCAATGCCTTAAGAGTAAAAATTGACCTCTGTTTTAAATTTAATTTTTTATTAGCTGCTGATGGTAGTTAACCTATTTGTGCCCAGATATTTTTGAGACTTTTTTTGATTTTTGCTAATACCAGCAATAATAGATAAATTTCTGATGTCAACTTCTTGAGCAAGGGATGATTTTTAAAAAATCGTTATGTATAAAAATTGAAATGTCAACATCCTACTGCATCATGTTAAAATGTTATGTAGAGTTTAGGTTCTATACTCATGAATAAAGGCTAGGAAAAATAAATAACGCTTTCGACTGATGGCGAAAATGCCGTCCCAAAAAAGGGACACTAGACATAAATGGGTTAATATAGTTTAGAAATATTTTATTTTTGATTTAAAATAGCTATTTTGTATAGCAATGTATAAAATAACTGAATTTTTTTATTTATTTCATAAGCTTCTGACTCCCCCCTGCCCCCAGGAAAAAAAAACTGGTTTTTGTTATAAGCTAAGAGTTTTTAAGAACCTCCTTAATTTTCATTTTTTTTATTGGCATTATTTAATGACTTTTCTGTTTCCCTCCAAAAATAAATTTTGTATTTCAAAATTGACATTCTTACGCTCCAAAAAGTGACTTTTTCTTGCTCCACAAATTGCTCCAAAATTTAATTTCAGCTGGCACATCCCTGCATAATGTATTATAACAACTTTTAAAATTTTGTATTCATTTGCTTGGTACCTGCTTTTTGTTTAATTTGATTGATGTATTAAAACAATATTTTAAATTTAATAATAATGTGAGCTTTTGCACTATAGTTGATCTGGTTGATAATGTGTATCTTTTTTGATCAAAGAAATACTTAGCAATTAATCAATAAATTTTTTGTGTCCTTTTTTATTATTGAATATTTAGTACATCATAACCTTATATTAAATTTTATGAACTTATTCAGGGATGTTAATTCTGCACCGAAACACAAATTCTTGTGCCGAACTGCGCTTTTAGCCGATTTTTGCGCCGGTCTGCGCCGAATACGTCATTTTGACTCTTTCAGGGTGCGCCGAAACACAAATATTGTGCCGAACTGCGCTTTTAGCCGATTTTTGCGCTGGTCTGCGCTGAATACGTCATTTTGACTCTTTGTTAAATTTTTGCCACGCTCATTTATCTTTTAAAGCGTGTTTGGAAAGCTAGTTAGCAGTAAAGCAAGATTCAAACTGCGTACGAAAGCTGCATTCCGAAGCCATTCTACCCACCCCGGATCGGACCAGTCGGGCTTTGTTAGTCACCTCAATCAGGGCCGACCAGATAGGCAAACAAGTAATCATCGCAACGGGCACCGTTTTTTGTTGATGAAGGGGCACGATTTCCAACTTAAAATCATAAAAGCAATTTTGAAAAAAGTAAAAGGGACGTCTTTTTCTACGTTTGCAGGGTGGAGTGGGTGTCATGTACCGCAGGACCGCCCCTGATCTAAACCAGACCGGTCCGTAAAGAAAACAGTATATTACGGTGACGTCCCAGCCCCTAAAAAATCACGGTTTATGACCCGGCCCGTAGCAAGAACGAAAATTGGAAGCATGACCGGTTTAGAAATCAGAATCTAGGCTGTCTGAATTAATAGAATATTTCATTTCAAAATAATCCGGAAATCCGCTACCAGTGGTGTAATCGCAGGGGGTAGAGATCTGTGCGGGCCCAGGCTTTTGCAGCACGATTCATTCAAGGCACGGGCTGACCTCGGCGTTTTCTAGAATGGACCGGAACAAGCGTATACTCTTAAAGACGGTCCTCTGCGCTTGCAAAATCGAGCCTTTCCGGAAATTTTTGCTCTCCTAAAGTTTGGACAAGACCAAACGATTGGCTTGTGATTCCTCTCCCCCCCCCTCCTTAAATCATGATTAATATACGAGCTGGACCGGGTCTGAATTTTTTATTTTGATTAAATGCCGGGCCGGGCTAGACATTTTCTGCCCGTGAAGATCATGAGCGGGGAGATGCCATCTCACTACTTTTTCATTCGAGCTTATGTCAGCAAAAGTAAGCGTTCTTCACTTTTTATCATGGACGCATGATTTTTGAGTCTTCAGTTGCGAGTGTTCCTAAACTTTTTTTCTTAAAACTACACCACTGTTTTTCTTTTTGTGTGTGTGCAGGCTCTACGAGAGGAGGCAGACGGGCGACGCCCCTGGGCCCGTGTTCAGCCAAAGTGCGTCCGCAAATTTTTCAGAATGTGTTACGAATTTCATTTATAGATCCGTAATTAAATTCTTTATTTTAAAATAGACTAAATTTTGAATACATAATTCTAGAATGATATAAACGGCAGAAATGTTAATTCTACCATTTAAATATTAGTATTTTTACAACCTTCGAACATGCATTAAAAGTACCATTGCATATAAGAAATACTTCCCTCCCACTCTCTTTCCATTTAGCATTTATATAAAAACCATTAAAAAGAGCACTTTCACACACACACAAAAAAAAATTCCTTCCGTCCATGTAAATCCATGTATTGTTTTTACCAAGTTGCTGATAGCATAGCCTGTATACACCCTTTTTTTTTCCAGAGCTTTCCTAAAGTGCTTTCAAATAGTGTTTTGCTTTTAGCAAATGGTGTTTGCTTGCAAACTTTGCTTTTCTTGTATGCATTTATTGTGTTCCTAAATCTTCAATTTTATGCTCCAAAATCATGTTAATTCTGATCTCGAATCTTAGTTTTCCTCTCGGAAACTACTTTTTTGTGCTCCCGAGGTGCTCCCAAATGGAATTTTTCTGCTCCCAAATGGAATTTTTCGGCTCCCAAATGGAATTTTTCTGCTCCCGAGGTGCTCCCAAATGAAATTTTTTCTGCTCCCGGGGTGCTCCCAAATCGAGTGTTGGAGTTAACATCCCTGCTTATTTAATATTATAATTTTCTTTATTGCTTTTTGGCTTGTACAGAATTTGAATTACAATCCATTTTTTCCTATAAAGGTCGGAACAGAATTTACCATCTTCATTTTCGAATTGAAGTTGTTGAATTACTTTTCAGATTTCATAATTTTGTGGTGCAAATTAAAGGCTGTTAAATGTCTTTCTTGAAATGCCAATATTTAGAGGATTTTCAGATCTGAATTAAAATAAATATTAATAGTTTCTATACACAGTTCACATATACCTGATATTTGTATCAATCGGCAAGTAAATATCATTTCATTTTGATTTTGAGCTTATTGTTTTTAATGTATCGTTTATTTCTGATACAATTATATATTTTATTTGCAGCATGTTCAGTTTAATTTTCTTCTTAAAGAAAGAGTCTGTCCTCTTATCATAAAATTATTTTCTCCAAACATCAAATATCGCCAAGGAGTTCAAAACACTGGTCAGAATGCACCAGTATCTGATAAGCCATATTTTCCTATTTCCATGCGATTACTTCGTATAGTATCTGTTCTTATTCAAAGGTATTATAAGATGTTGGTGAGTAAGCATTTCTTTTCATTCTGAATTACCGTATTGGCCTGAATATAACGCAATGTTTTTTGACTGATCGTTTCCCGTTCAAAACCTTACTCATGTTAAATTCGAGGTCTAAATATAGGAATTTTCTAATTATCTTGAAAATTTTCGGGGTTATGTTATATTCAGGCTAATAGGATAATAATTTTTGCCTAGTTTAATTTTCATTTTTAGTAATTTTCTCAAAAATGCTCATTATTTTAAGTACTTATAAAATTTCTGTAGTTCTTGAAAATTTTGCTGAAGTTGGAGAAAATAAAAATGGTTTATTACAGTTACTTTTCTTTACTCTAAAAATAATTAAGTATGAATTAACAAATATTATGTGATTAGGTGTCTAGGAAAACATATTTCAGACATTTAAAAATAGATTAAATTTCATGCAAAACTTTACAAACACTTTATTTGAATTCTTTAAACAACTAATAAGGGTTGTCTGCCCATCTGAACTAATTTTTACTTCCTTGTACGTAGTATAAGGAAGTAATGTGATCCCGAAAAATTTTGGGGGCCAAATTTCGACATAAAAACCGATTTTGACTACCTCTAAATTTAATTAAAAAAAATTTTCGATGCATCTCATCATAGGCTAGCATGCACGATCATATTAACGCGTCTGCAACTCATTTTGACCAGTGGCGAGTCTACTGTGGCCAGTTTTTCCATGCCGTCTGTACGTACGTACGTATGTATGTAACTGGCATATCTCAAAAACTATTGGTCGTAGAATGTTGAGATCTGATATTTAGGATTGTTCTATGATCTAGTTGTGCACCTCCCCTTTTGGTGGCAATCGAATGGATAGTTTATGTACGGGACCGCCCAAAAGATTCGAAATACATTACGCTCTATGGGCCGAAATTCATTAAACTCGCCTAACTCAAAAGCTATTAGGCATAGAATGTCGAAACTTCATATTTTGGATAGTTGTAACATCTAGTTGTGCACCTCCCCTTTTGGTTCCATTCGACTGGATAGTTTATCTACAGGACTGCCCAAAACATTCGAAATACATTACACTCAATGGGCCGAAATTCATCAAAGCGTTTTTTAGAGGTATTGGGCTATTTCAAACGACTCAGAAGTGATATATGCTGTAAAGAGTTAGAAAATGAATTTCTCCATTAAAAAAAGTTTCTTTATCATTTATAGTTCTGCTACAGGAACACTCAAAAGATTTCCAATACATTACGGCCAATAGCAATTTTAGGGGCATTCATCCATTTCAAGCACAATACCGTCCTACCACATAAGTTAGGTAATGGTCCGACCACGGTCACGTACCACCCTCAAGAACTATGCCAAAAGTCGCCAAGCTTGGCGACTTTTGGTGCATGTGTGTGCATATTTAACTCTCAAATCTCAAAAACTATTATGAAATTTCATATATAAGAATGTTGTAACATCTAGTTGTGCATCTCGATTTTTGGTTCCAATCTACTGGAGAGTTTATTTACAGGACCACCGAAAAGAATTTCAATACCTTTAATGTCTATGGACATCTTCAATATAATACAACTGTAGACAGTCATTGTTTGGTACATGTCCAAAATCTCGCCGTCTGTCCTCGACCTTGGGATAGTCAGTCATTTGGTCAATGCCCAAAGTATCACCATTTGTCATCGTTCTTGGCGAGTTTTGGCGAAATATCGCCAAATTTGGCAATAATCTGTCATTGTTTTGGTTCATGCTTAAAATCTTGTCAAATGTCGTCGACATTGATGAGTTTCGCCGAAATATCGCCAAATTTGGCGCCAAAAATTATTTCCTATATTTTGTATAACTCTAAAACTTTAACCCGTAGATTTTTTAACTTTGTATTTAGAACTATTGTAATATCTAACTGTTTTCAATATCTTTTTTGACAGCAATCGACTGAGAATTTATTTACATGGTGAGCCAAATGACTTTGAATACATTGAGGTGTATAGATGCATTCAATTCATTGAAAGTCTGTGGTCAATGACTACTTTGGCTATCCCCAAAATCTCGCTGACTATCTCAAGTTTGTCGGCTTTTGGTGAAATATCGCCAAATAAAGTGTCAGAAGGAAATCTTTCAAATTGAACTCAGCTTGGCGATATCGAAATATTTGGCTAGAAATCGCTAAACCTGACTATTATTGATATTTTATCTCTTTCAAACAAATAAATTTAGAGGAAGTGCGTCGAAAATATTTTTGATCTAATGGACGTGCAAGGAAGTCATGTGTTGGACACATCAGATTTTTTTATTTTAAAAGTTAACAAAACTAATCATTGCTTTGTATATTACAATTTTTCGTTAAAGTTAAGCATTTACTTAAGTTAAAAATATATACCTTAAAAACCTAGATTAAAAGAAATTCTGGGTGGAAAGTGCCTTTTGCAGTCACCTATCATGACCATAGTCATTGCCAGACTGTATTCTGTTCTGCTTGTCATCATTGCCAAAGTCCCATTCCTTGCCCAGGATCATGTGACTCCATCTTTTGTCTATATGCTATGTCATTAACAGCTTTTGGTGTTGAGATTATTTCTATTGCTTTGTGGTAAAAACCATAATTTTTATTTTGATAATTAGCAATTTTCACGATATTTAGATCTATTGTTGTATTTTCTGTTTTTACAAGGGCTATGCTTTTTTTTCAATTTTAAATTGGCAATGTGTTTCTTTTTTCTCTCTGATTTTAGTTCAGTTTCGCCTATATAACATCCTGTTTTATTTCTGTTGTTAAATTTTAAATTTATTTTGTAGATGCTTGCAGTTTCTTCTTTATCAGTTAAATTTTTGTTGGTACAAATTCTTTAAAATATAGTCATATTTGGTTTAATTGATATTTTAATTCCTTTCTTTTGGCAACATAAAAAAATAGCTCAATCTGCAGGATGCTACGTAGGCATAACTGAAAGGAAAATTAAAGAGAGAGAAAAGGAACATATTGCCAATTTAAAATTCACGAAATTAAGCACAGCCCAGTCTTGTATCGCACAAAATGAAAACATAACAATGGATCTAAGTATTGAGAAAATCGCTAATCATCACAATAGAAATTATGGTTTTTACTGTGAAGCAATAGAAATAATTTCGATACCCAAAGCTCTTATTGACATAGCTGATGCATATATAGGCGAAAGATGGCACCACATGATCCTGTGCTAGGAACGGAACATCAGTGACGATAACAATGCTTTCTACCCAGATTCTTTTAATCTGTTTGTATGGTACATATTTTTGGCTTAAATATTTAAAAATCTAAAGCTTTTATTATTTTAGAGAAACATTTATTTTATCAAGGCTTAATGATTCATTGCAAAGATTAAAATAATGAGTGTTGTTGAAATATTTATTTATCTGATATGTTTTAAGCGTTTTATGCTTTTCAGATCATAAATGTAATATGAATTAAAATTGTTCGTCAAACTTAAGTAACTGCTTGTTTTGCGTTTATTAGAGTTTTCTAATTTCAGGTTACTGAATGTGAAATATTTATATCACTAATTCTAAAATTTTTGGATGTTGACAAACCTCCTTGGCAAAGAGCATTGGCATTAGAAGTTTTACATAAGATGTGCATTCAGCCTGAACTTTTGAAGTAAGACTTTTTATTTAACTAGCTGAGTGTGTGTTCTACATAGGAAAATAGCTTTCCGTCTTTAAAAAATATTAATGAAACACAAAAACTTTTATGGAATATAACAGAAAATACATTTTTGAACTCTAAATATCTAATTTAAGGTGATGTTCTTGCCATTGTAAATTTTGGAGGAATCTTTAATCTTAATTTAGTCTAAAATTAATGTCCTATGCACTAAATAATCAAAATTTGCAATTTTTTTTACATGTAATTTGGTTATTTAAGAGTGTGATCTATAATTTTTTTAAAGTATTGAATTTGACGCAGGACCTTTCCTAGTTAACCCCCCCCCCCATGCTAAGTTTGTTAGGCTTAGGACTGGACCACCCATGTTGGTGTTACACAACCAACAAGCACACACATTTTATATCTTGTTTTATTTATATAAATTAGCTGCAAATATGTGTGTATCTTGAAATTCTGAATTGTGATTTCTCTGAGAATGCTAAGGCAATTAAAATTGATTTTCAGTTTCTTCACACCACACTTGATTCACATATAGGAAAAAAAAATGTTCAAAACTTTTTTCTGGTACATTTTTAATCCTTTTGTAATTAATTGTGGTAAAAGAAAATTATTCAGAGAGGTTTTCTTAAATTGTAAAATTATTGTAATGAAAGTTCTTGTTATCTCCATTCAGTGTGAATAAAGTGTTTAATGTCATAAGCAAGGTTATACCTGCCTTTTTTTCAATTCAGGATTCAATGGGGAAGACAAATTTTAAACGTGTAAGCCACATCGTAGTTTTGACAGCTAAATTGTTGTCAAAAAGCTGGCTTATTCAGGAGTCAATGCAGGCGAAAATTGGATCTGTTTTGTGGCCCCTTCACAAAAATACACTAGATTAAAACGGCCCTTCATTGGTGTTTTATCTGTTCATTGTAATCTGTTTTATCAGTTATTTGTACAAAAAAAGTTGACTTTTATAAAAATTCACAAAAATAAATGTTGAAATTCACAAAAGCAGGACGCTGGAAAAAATTTTGGATTGACCCCTGTTATTAGAAACAGTCAAACCCTTTAATAAGTAAATAAACTGCTAACCAAAATATTATGATTAACAATAATAATTACTGATGACTATAAAATTTTATTCTAAATCCGAAATTATTACTGTCTAAAAGTTTTAGAAGTAAGCACAAATTAAGAGGATCTGTGGCAACACGCAATTTGCCATGCTCGTGCTGCTATTCTATTTCTTACTTCACTCCAAAAATTTCATCCGAGACGTTGTATTTTTATTTCTGTGCCAGAGATTTTATGTACACTCAATAAAGTTATTCTTTAAATTTAATGTGGTGTTTTATCTCAGCACATTTTCAAAATCTCTTAACTATGATACAGCGGCTCCCGCTTAGATCACGTTCGCGCCATCGATTTTTTATCCAATTGGCGGATTGAGGATTCGAAAAGAGCGATTGCATTCAGTTTTCTGTGATTTGATTCGATAAAGTGGCCGATCCAATTAAGCAGCAGCCACTGTATTATATTAAACATTTAATTAAGAGTAATTGTTAAATTAATTACATCATATTCTTGAGCTCCTCTTGAGCTGCATAAAAATTTGAGTAATTATTTCTTTGGAGAATTTTTATATTGTGAAAAACTTATTTGTGTTTTAAAAATAAAATTTCCATATTTTTTTTTATAAATACAATAGCATAGTTTTATTTTATGTTGTGTGTTACATTCAATTGTTTAGTATAAACAGCATCCTTCTTGCGAAATGCAATCGTTATTTTTCATTTCTATTTTAAATGTGACTATAGTGTGATCTTTTATTTCTAGGTCATTTGTTGAAGCATATGATATGAAACCTCATAGTACTAAAATATTCAAGGATATTGTGAATGCATTAGGCTCTTATGTCCAATCCATGTTTATATCTTCTAATACTGGAAATCCAGTTTTATCTGGATTATCAGGGAATTCTGGCACTCCCCCTCCATCTGCAGTTCAGGGTCAACCACCTGCATTATTGGCTGGCATGCCTGTTGGACCAGGAATCACCCCACAAGCTGGATTTCTATATCGAGGCATTTGGCTTCCTATTAATCCTGTTCCATCAGGAACTTGCAAGCCTGTGTTGTAAGTGTTTATTGGTGATATCATTTCTATAACTGCTTCTTTAATGTATTGTTAGCTGTTATAAATTAACATTTTTCTCCTCATTTAAACATGTATTTCTGTGTATGAGCTGGAAACTTTCAGAACTTTCTCTAAAGCTAAATTATAGGATGTGGTTTATACCCAGATTTGCTAGTTTAATAAAATTCACATTCTGCTTTACAGTTAGCCAAGTTCGCTCATGGGATCAGTCGCCAAATGCAGCACTTTATCTTTTTACTTTATATTGCATGAATCATAAAAAAGGAACAGGTGGAGAGAGTGTCCTATTGTATTTTCCAGGGAAAATTGAAGCTAGGATGACAGAGTCTTAAGAAAGGAAAATTAATGGATTTAGCTTTTTATCGCCATTTGTTTCAAGCATTTTATTAGCAAAATGAGAGATGATGGAAATGATGAAATACGTAGGTTTTTTTTTTTTTTTTTTTTTTCAGCACTATTTAAGTAAGTCACGTGACTTATATGCTTGTTTCAGTTTAGGGTTACAATTGCTCTCTCTTTCCATTCCTCCTCTATGGCTCAGCTCAGAGCCTGGCATGATTTTTGTGTAAAGGATAGCGTACTTTCTAAATTTTGTGATTCTATGTAAAGCTGACTGAATTTTTTGGCCCATTCCTGAATGGGTGCTCAAGGCATGGGCCCCAAGTACCGGTGCAATAATCAGAACATACGGGGGGTTTTGAAAAAGTAAAATATAAATCAGTTATTCAGTTTATTTTAAAATGAATTGTTTTGTTTTGAGATCGATTATGGATGTTTTATGTCATTCTCATTACCTAAACAAAAAATTCTGATGTCTGCAAAATTTCCTCCCAGCTTAATGATCTGCTATACATTCTCTATTGCACGACCAACATATTAAACTATAAATTTAATTTCATGTTGAAAAATGTATTTATATTTATGAGTGTAAGCCCAGTAAAATTTTTGTAAATTTAATGCATGATTTTCTACTATTTCTACCATTATACACATTTCATACTAAGATATCCTTTTCTTGAAAAGATAATAATTGTGTTGAAATGCTAATCTGTGATTAGCATCTTAAATATTATCAGAATGGAATAGCATTAATCAAAATTTAAGATTACGAAAATGGCATTCCTAGTATTCTGATTTGTACTATTTGGGTAAATTAAATTAATTCTAAAGACAAGTTTTAAACTAGCATTTATTAAAATTTCCTAAACCATTGCAGTAGCATCTTTATTGTCTTAACCAACTCAGCAAATTTAGAAAATACTTTTCTTACTACTTATGCTACTCACTCGCACATTGAATAAAATATATGTTTGATTCTTCAATCTCATAAATCATTGTGTATAAACCAAATTATTTCTTTTTTATACTGTTTTGTAAATCTATGTTTGAGTGAACAAGTTTTAGTTATTTACAATTTGATTCCATGAAAATCGTGTTAAAATAATAACTATATATTTCAAGAAATCTTCACATTAAAGTTTTTGGAGGCATTGTACTTTGCCATATTTAAGTTATGTCTATTCTACAACTTCTCACAAAAGAAAAGAAAATCTTTTTTTCTATGACTAACATTATTTAAATTTAGAAAGTTTTTCTTGCATTGACTTCATTTATTTTTAATTTGTCTGTTTCTTCTATATTTAAAAAATAAATAAGACATTAAATATATACTGGGTGTCCCAAAACCACTAACCTAGGCTTTTATTCCTAAGATATTGATCTTAGGCATATACTATAAATTACAGAGTTACATTATAAAAAAAATTATAATTTTATAGTATTGATTAAAATTTTGTGGAGATTAAATCTAAATTTTCTGGATGTTAAAATAAATACAAAATTTTAATTTTTGTGTGGTTTCCAAACAAACAGAAATCGCAATTAATAAAATATGCTCCATACATTAATTATAGGATGTACAATATTTTAGCATTTTATCCTGAAAAGTGTTACAGGTATGAAGATAAATATATGCTGACTAATCATTTTTCAGTGGCTCTCAAAGGGAAGAAATCACTTCAAATGACAGTGTTTGAGGGGTCATACATGAATTAAAACAGAAAAATTATTTCGGACTATATTCCGTATACGGTGCTGTTTACATTTTGATGTTTTGTTTACAAATTGATTTGGCGTTGGCTCTGGCGCCGTCATGGGCGATGCTCAGCTGGAGTGAAGTACCCTGCCAGTGATTGTTTAGACTAGTAACCAAAGAGAAAACGGGGTGTTTTGAAGTATGGGATTTTCATTCAGTGCTAATTGAATGACGATAGTTGTTTGTTTGTGGCTGGTGATAGAGTGGATTAAGTTAATGTTTGATTTTCCTTGTGGTTTTGATTCTGTTTTACGGACTCTTTATTGTAGGTTAGTAAGCGTATCGGGGAATTTCGTCGTCAGTATTTATGTGTGGAATATGGAGTTTTTTTATGTTTTGAAAGGAAAAGGAGCGTTCTTTTGTGTGTGTTTGATAGAAATATGGTGTGAATATAGAGCTAAATAAAAGAAAGCATGCTGGTGTTACGTTATAAGCCGGTGGGTGTTGGGGACATTTCTGAGCGGTTATTTAAAAAAAAAATAAAGGTAAGTGCTCTTTTTTAACGAATCTTTGCAATGTTTAAGGTTTTTAATGTGAATTTTAAATTGATATTCGATGTGTTTTATGTTTTCGTAAGTGCTATTTACGTGCTATTCTAATCATACTGACTTTATAAGAGGTGTACAACTAGGTTGTTTAATCCACCGATGTTTTTTTGAGTTGAAAACGGGCCAGTGTTTGCCCAGTTTACATTAGCTGTACAACTAGGTTGCTTAATTCACTGTTGTTTTTTTAGTTAAAAACGGTCCACTGGTTGCGTAGTTTACATAGCTGTACAACTAGGTTGCTGAATCCACTGAGGTTTTTTTAGTTAAAGACGGTCCACTGGTTGCATAGTTTACATAGCTGTACAACTAGGTTGCTGAATCCACTGAGGTTTTTTTAGTTAAAAACGGACCACTGGTTGCCTAGTTTAGATAGCTGCACAGCTAGGTTGCTGAATCCACTGAGGTTTTTTTAGTTAAAAACGGGCCACTGGTTGCCTAGTTTAGATAGCTGTACAACTAGGTTGCTGAATCCACTGAGGTTTTTTTAGTTAAAAACGGACCACTGGTTGCCTAGTTTAGATAGCTGTACAACTAGGTTGCTGAATCCACTGAGGTTTTTTTAGTTAAAAGCGGTCCACTGGTTGCTCATTTTTAGTGGAATATATGTGCAATTTTAATGTGCTGATCGTGGAAAATGGTTGGCGACAGTCGCTGGAGCTTAGCGGCCGCCAAGCTCCAGCGACTGTCGCCATGTTTACATGGGGTGCGCACCGGCTTGTATGATTTTACCATTATTTCATAAATTCATACTACTTTTCCTATTACTAATATTGTATAGTCCCTCACCAACTTTGTTTAAGCAAATCTTTAGGCCTTTTTATGATGAAAAGCTGATTCTTCATACTTCACCTAATTAATGTATGGGTCACATCTTACTAATAGGGGAATTGTTTTGTACCGGGGCTGTATAAAAATTAAAATTTTGTTTTCATTTAATCTCCTAAACATTTTAATAGGTACCATGAAATTATGTGTTTTATTTTATTATTTTTTTTAATGACTTTGTAGTTCATTGTATAGGTCCATGATCAGTATTCCAGGAATAAGACTAGATCAGTGTTTTTTGGACACCCCCGTGTATATATGTGCATGTATGTGTACAACTAATGTAAATTATTTCAATTTTCAGATACCAGTGAAATAAATTTTAATATTTTGAATAACTTTTTTTTTTCCTTTCACTAGTTTAGAACTGCTGGACAGGCTTGAAGCACCTGGTGTTCCAGAAGGATATGGAATCTCAGTTGCCTATTCTTGTCTTCTTGATGTGATCAATAGTATTGGAACTATTGTTAACTATCAGAAAGAGACAGATACTTCAATGAATGATCTTTCCACATCCATTCAAGAAAATACTGAAAAAACTCAACAAAAATCTGCTTCTGAACAAAAACCTGTAAAGCCTTGTGATATTGACTGCCCTGTTGAACTGTCTGAACAAGTCGTTAATTCAACTTGGTGTGGACTTCTTGCAGCATTTACATTGCTTATTGAAGCTAGGTAAAATCTTGAAATTGTATGATTCATTCACGTTTGTATATTGGGGCTATCCGATAACTTAATATATTCAGTACTTAGTGTACACATATTTTTTTTTTTTTAATTCTAGTTTGAGTTTTTCAATAGACTAAGATTAAATGATTTACACTTGAGGAAAGGCATAATCAATGTTTAAATAAACAAATTTTATTATTGTAAATTTAATGATAGTGTAATTTTAGTTAAAATTCATAATTAAACATTTACTGTATTATAATGAGATAATTCATGTCTTCAGTGCGCATCTCGAGTATTAATTATAAACTTATATTTAATTTATGAGTATGCAAGTATGTGTTTAATTTTTGTTTAAAAATCACATTGGCTTATGTGCTGGGCTTTCTTTATTATTAAATACAGCATTCATCATCATACAGTTCATCATCACAAGCTGTTTATCAGAAACTAAAAAGAAGACTTTTGCTACTAAATTAAAGATTAGTCAACAACTATTTTTTTTCCTGCTTAAAAAAAGTGCCATTGTCACACTATTTTCTAATATGGAACAATTTTTCCTTTACTTTAGGCAGCTAATTTGGCTGTCTGAAAAAGACAAAAAATTTGTTACTTTTCTTTTGGAAGCTTTATCAGCTATCACAGTGGTTCCCAACCTTTTTTCAATCGCGACCCCTTTTAGATTTTTCAAAACTTTCGCGACCCCCCTCCCCCCCCCAATCTGCCATTTTTGACCAATAAAAAAAAATTAATAATGAAAAAATACATCTTGAGATTTAAAATTTATATCTCTTTAATACGTACTGATTTTTAATAGGATGACTGAGGCTGAATTTGACTGACAAGTTTGGATATTCTTGGCTGAATATTAGGCAAGGTCAATCGCATGTCATCTTAGACATCTAATTTATTACTGGCTTTTGTCTTCTTCTGCAAAAGAGTTGAAAATCCAGCTTCACGCAGATAAGTGTGGATGCAAATGGCGTCAACATTTGACACGAAAAATTATCGGATATGAGCAACGCACAGCACACCAAATTGAGTTAACGGTTTTTCTTGGTATAAACTTGCGGAGGAGTCATTTGCAAATTCAAAAATTCACCCTGCACTTCATCAGGAAGATCGGCGACATCTAAAGATGTGTGAAATGGATTTCGCACGATTCAGATTGAAAGGGCTTCAAGGTGGCTACTACCCAGACAGCACAGCAAACTTGCAGCAAGCTTGATTTATCAAGTCAACAAGCTTGAATTAAGCTTGAAAATTCCAAGCGTGTAAGCTTGATGCAAGCTTGAATCAAGTGTTCTAGTTTACACTTGCCCAGCTTGCATTAAGCTTGACATTTCAAGCTTGAATCAAGCTTTAAATTTCAAGCTTTAAAAAAATTCCAAAAAATTTTTTTTTTAAATACACGGGGCACCCGCTGGCTAACGTGCCCCACATAATTTATTTTTCTGCGCATTTCCCCCCCCCCCCTCTACGCTGAAATTTCAATTTAATTTGTTTCCATCGAGTGTTCGTCGCTGGAATAGAATCCGGACCCTTTGGCTTCGCAGTCGAGCACGCTATCCATTCCGCCACCGGAGCCTTGTGCAGCTATCACTAAAGTTTGAAGTGACTTACCACGCTGTTTTCTCGCCAGATTGATGAGTGGGCAATGTGTTATTTGTTTCTTTTATTTTTCCATGGGATGCATCAAAATTAAAATATTGCATCAAAATAAATTAAATTAAAATAAAAAAACACGTTTTAAAACTTTCAGTACCGCAACACTCATGAAGCAATACTGCTGGCCAAAATCGAGACAAACGACTGATTTTGAAATCAATTTCGTAGTATAATTGTATTTTATTTTGAAGAATTTCCATATTTCGAAATATAGAAAGGATTTACTTAACACAAATTTTGTGTTAAGTAATCTGAAATGAAAGAAACAGATAGTTAAACGTTACTTCGAAATGCTATATCACAGTTGCTAACATGTATGGAATACAAACACTTTAGTCATTTTTGTAAATATTTCTTAAAATAACAAATAAGTGAAAAATTTTGCTATTTTTTAACGCTAAAAATTCTCTTTACAAATGGGGTTATTTTCCTACATTTTGGTATGCTATATTGATATAGAGCATTTCGAAGAATTAAAAATAAGTTTAAATTAATTTATACAAATGTAAATTTGAATTATTTTCATTGTTCATACTTTATAATTAAAAAAATTATTTAACTTCTGAATTTTTTTTTATCCTTTGTAATTTTATTTTAAAATTACAAAAGTGTAAGATGTAAGATTTTTGGGCCCTAAAATCTGTAGGCCCTGGGCAGTTGCCCCGTTTTCCCTGCCGGTAATATGGCACTGGTAATATAAAATAAAACACATCTTTTACGAACTTTCAGCAAATTTGAGGATGCTAGACAATTAATGTCCATTCTCTTTCACAGATGGCGCCATCAACGCTCCTTTAAAAAGGAAAAATCACGCGAGTATCAATTTTCAAGCTTAAATCAAGCTGTATTTAAGCTTGACAATTCAACTTGACTCCTGCAAGCTTGCTGCCAGCTTAGAATGAGTTGAACTGTCAAGCTTGCATTAATGCGTCAAATTCAAAGAAATGTCAAACTTGATTTAAGCTTATGTGCTGTCTGGGTAATTACACCTTTAAATTAATTGCAATTCCTATTTCCGATTCTTCTGTCTTAATGCATGGGTTCTCAAGCATTAGTTAACACTCCCAGATTCACCAACGTCAGTTTTTGTAGCTTTGATACTAAAGCCCTGACGAGAATAAGGATTTTTTCTTTCCACAGGAAAAGGGAGAAATGGTGTCTCATGGCAAAGAAGCGTAAAAATAGTTTACTTTTAATTTCCTATAAAAGCGGTCTGCGGTGACCCCCGAAAAAAGGCATGACGACCCACATGGGGGTCGCGACCCCTCGGTTGGGAACCACTGAGCTATCAGAACGAATCCTAGTAACTTCCCTCGGACTGTCTGCATGTCACAGCTGTTTTTGCAACTGAAAAAAGGGGTCTTTATATGCATTTTTTTATTCGATAAGATTATGTAGTTACTTTCAATAAGAAATTTTGTAAGATAAGAAAAAATATAATATAACCTTTTTTTTTTTTATTGCTAGAAAAATTGCTATGTTACTTATTATTTGATTTTATGAAATTTGTAGCTTTATACAAAATAATTAACATAGAAAGAAACAACATGAGTAAACACCCGTGAGTGTTAAAGCCACAGACCAGTTTTAGTAAGTCATTCTTACCAAAATGGGTCTGGTTTGTTAAATATGACTTACCAAACCAGACTACCTTGGTGAAGAGACAGTCTGTCTGTAGTGACCACTATGAAATTCCACTTTACAACCACTGCACTTTGTCACCTTTGTAAAGTGTCCACCTTTATACAGTGACCAGTTTTATTATTCACAGATAGGTTCTACTGTATATTTTATTTTCTTTAAAATAGATGAACAACTGTGAAAGGCAATTCAAACAATGATTGTCCATAGTGTATTGAAAGACTTTTGGATTAACCCTGTTAATAAAATACCCAGTTAATTGCAATCAAAAAAGGTGATGCTCAGCTAGCTGTTACAACAGTCATAAATACAAAATTTTAAATCTTGATTCATGAACAGTCCTAAATTAATCATTTTAAAATCATGCAACGTACAGCTGTCAAACCAAAGCTTGTGTAAAGGGATTCAGAATGTTCAAAATGAATATTCTGTCTTAATCTGAATGCCAAAATCTTTTGAGATAGCTAAATTTTGTACTAGGAAGTAAAAAGGTTTAGAAACACTGATGTCAACTTGAACTTAATCCAATTAAATTTCAAACATGAATTTTTTTTTAATTCAATAATTTTTATAATGATTTTTAAAAAATTTTACTAATAAATAATTTTTATGCATTTATTTTATTAATGTTTAGCACTGATGAAACAGCCACTGAAAACATTCTGAAAGCAATGCAGATATACAGCAGCATATGTGGCACATTGAGTATGACTATACCTCGTGATGCTTTTATTACTGCTCTGTGTAAAGCTTCTCTTCCTCCACATTATACATTAACTGTTCTCAACTCTAACTTGCTCAAAACTGACTCAAAAGGTACTTTATTTATTAGTTTAGTTTTGTAAAGTTTTAATCATTTACATCAACCTTAACAATTTTTTTATGTTATGGCTTATCATTTTCTTAACTAAAGCAGCTTTATTTGTTTTGATGAAATGATTTCAAGAAATGTCTCCCTTTGATGTGTGCTCTCTTATTAGTTTTTACTTCTGTTTAATCCAAAAGAATATATCTAGTTATTTGTTAAATATGATAACATAATATAGCATCATTATCATATCTCATTTATTCGTATCTGATCTTTTTATTGGTCTGAAACTGATTTTTTAACTAATGAGATTGTATTTCTAAATTTGCAAAATTCCATTTTCACTGCAGTACGTGACACTTTTGAGATTTTAAAAATGAATTTTATCAAACCCCATTTCCTATTTAAAGCATCATCAAAAGGTAATTCTTGACCAAAATTATGTTTCTTTAAAATTTTTATCAATGTCTAAATGTTTACAGTACTTACACTGCGATTCAGAAAGAACAACTTGGTAATTTTTTCTTAATTGCAAATCAGTTAATGGGTAAAGGAATGAAGATATAGTATACATTTCTGTAATATACTTGGTAAATAATGAAATATCACCAGTTTTTAAATACGATTGTTAGTTTGCATAGTTGTTATTTCCTGTGTGTCTGAAGTTATACTGTACTGAGAACTATGACAAAATGATGATAGAGGATCCACCTTTAGTTAAAAACAAAAATTAGGATTTTTGAGCTGTTTTTCAATCTTCTCTTTCAGGGAATCTAAAATTTGAGTGTGTTTGAAAAGAAGAGTATAAATGTAGTCCAACTTCAATAAAAACATTCTAATGAGGCTTTATTGTCCTTTTCAGTTCTTTCTTTTGCTTGAAAAAATTGGAGATTTGAACAAGTTTGAAAAGAATTAAATGGGATTAATGTATATTTATAAACGTTTGGAAAGCTAATATTTATAGTCACATTATTTTATTGAGTTACATCTTTTTTTTTTTTATTGTGATAATTTTTAGCATCCAGTGATAGAAGAAGAGACTGTGATGATGTATCTTCAGGATTAAATAATTCAAACACTTCAAGTCAGCTTCCACTAGGACTTCATTTAGGTGCTTGTGATGCTCATGAGATGAGGCAACAGGTTGTAGCTGTAGGAACTCCACTACCTACTGCCTCTTTACCTTTAGGAGCTCAACAAGGTCCTGTGATGGTATGTGTTTAGTTTTAACATTTATTTAAAGGTGAAAAAATAAAAAATAAAAGATTATTTTATTGTTATGCCTCTATCTTAAAGATTGTAATCATCCCTTAAAATATTATCTATAATGTTATTTAATTTTTTTTTAATCTTAGAAATATGTTTTAATGCATTACATAGTTTAATTAAATATCTTTGTAATTTTAGATTTACATTTCTCTGTATTGAATTTTTTTCTTGCAACTTTTAAAATGTAAGTTTTTTTTTTTTTTTTTTTTTCCAGCTGACAGCCAAAAACTTGCAGTGTATGCGTTCAGTATTAAGTCTAGCACATTGCCATGGTGCTGTGCTGGGAACTGCATGGCATCTTGTGCTTACTACATTACAAGTAAATATTTTTTTATTCTGAATAATATCATTAGCAATAATAGTGTATGGGTAATTACAGTGTAATAGTTTTAAAGCGGAGTCTAACTACTGAAAAAACACTCAAAATACTGGTGTTAAACGATAAAGTAATTAAAAAACTTTGTAAAAAACACACATAAGAAGTAAAGTCTAACTAATCTAAACTTTGCTTAATCCAAAGTTGAGCAAAAGAAAAAATGAAAGTGATAAAAAATATTTTCCATGAGATGGTGTGGCAGAGTTAGATGTTGTGCTTTGCTAAATTGAGTTACTGTGAGATACTTTACCTAATGACTATTTGAAAAATTTAATTTTTGAAATACTTACAAGGCAATGCAGCAAGAAAGAGGCTCTCTGTTCAAAAGCAAACAACTTAGATTCATTTTTTAAAAAATAAATCAAGTGTGATGTTATTTAAAATACATTTTTATATTTAAAAATCTGTGTGCTCATTATTTTTTTGCTATTTGTATGTACTATCTATTTCTATCTTACGTACTTACATAAAGCTGAATTGTTACATTTGATTTGCATAATCAGAGTTGGCATGTCCCAGTCAACTCAGATTATCAGGACTTGACTGTACTTGTAAAATTATAAAAACCCTTGACTAATTTTAGTGAACAATTTCCATTTGTTTAAAGAAAAATGGGACTCACTCACTAATATTCAGTGTTTTCAAAATTGATTAGTTCAGTCTTCTGCTGAAATTTAGTCTTGTAGGTACCATAGATGAACAGTTTATTGCATATACACACATTATTTTATAAATTATTTGAACTTCAGTTAATTATTTGTATTTAATAAAAATGGTGCTTTAAAAACAAATTTTTTTATATGCTTGAAAAACAAACCTTTTTCAGCATAAAATTGCTTAATATCATGCTCATTTTGCAATTTGAAGTATTTTATATTGAATGAATTTTGTTACATGTTAAAATTAAAACACCCGTGGAATTACTTGATATGGTATTGTCCGTTATAAGTTTTCAAGGTAATTTGCTCTTGAATTTAGTTTGGCTTACAATTAATGTTCTGCATGTCTAAACTTTTCATTTTGTTGTATGTAATTCGAATAATTAGAATTCTGGATGTTGAGCTTTAAAAGTCCTATTATGGTTAGTGATTTTTCACTAGATATTGACTAGGTTTATTTTTTTTGACCGAATTTGGCAAAATTTTCTGTGATTTTTGAGCATGATGCTTGTATAGTTTGCTTTTCACATAGAAATAGTATACACAATCAAAATATGAGAAAGGTATAGAAATTTCCATCGAATGGAAAGTATAGAAAATTTAAGAAACATCTCCTGAAAGTATATAAGGGTCATTCCATGGTGACTGACGTTATAATTTTACTACATTTGTAACCTTTAAAATTCCCCAGTGGCTTGAAATATAGATATTTATTTATTTAAAATTGATCAAGAGTATCATAAATAAGTACAGTAGACACCGGTTATAACGTACTCTCACGGGACCTAAAAAAGTAGTACGTTATAGCCGAGGTACGTTATAAGCAGTACCACCAGTAAAATTCAATATTACACACAAAAAAAGAAAGTGGCTCATAATTTCATTGTAATATCTGTTTTAAACAGGTCTGATTTTTTAAATTTAAATTAAACAGAGAAAATTCTTTATTACTTACAATTTTTATTGACATAAATAATTTGTAATTTTCTTTTGTTTTAAATGGGCAGATGCTACTTTAAAAATACCGTTTTGGATATCGATAACATTTGTAGAGTCTCTGCATCATCAATGCGACATTCAAAAAATCGTGATAATGTTTTTGCAGCATTTAATGCGTCGAGTATGCTAGCAGGCGAAAAAGATAAAAGATCGCTTCCTTCATTCATACACAATTCATCTCGCTAGATGCCTCACCATGGCACAGCGGTTATGACACTGAAAATGGTAGACGGCCTGTAAGGTCCAGGGTTTGGGTCCCATCGTGTGGCTGTCGATCTAAGGGTCTGGAGTTTTGGTAGGGTTTCTCCGGATGTAACGTGAATACGCGTTAGAACCCCTTAGAAAGTCCTCCTACCAAGGCACCCCCCATCCTTGGCAGATCGCCCCCGGGTAGCCTTGCCTTAATCTAACAAACAAACAACGAATGTTAATGAAGGTACTGAAATTTCCGAGAAAAAGGAAATAAAATTCTTAAGAAAAGCAAAATTTTATTTTTGGCTTTGGTATAAAAAGTATGTTATAGCCGAAGTATGTACTTTTGTTAAGTACGTTTTAACCGAAGTTAAATAACATTATAAATATAGGACTTCAATCGGGACCTGGCTTCTACGTACGTTGTAACCGATAGTACGTTATATCCCAGGTCCGTTATAACCGGTGAGCACTGTACTATACTGTTATCCATTCTCAATATAAAAAACCTTTATTTAAAAAAAGAAAAAAAGATTTTTTTATATTGAGAATGGATAGCAGTATAGTACTTATTTATGATACTCTTAATCAATTTTAAATAAATAAATATATATATTTCAAGCCACTGGGGAATTTCAAAGGTTACAAATGTAGTAAAATTGTAATGTCAGTCACCATGGAATGACCCATAAGAAAATGAACCAGTTAGATCAGTTATTTATGAAGCCGTACCATGAAAGCTACGTGTAAAAATGTTGGAAATCTGCATGAAAGCTGTATTTGTGTAATATTGTAGACTGAATCAATGAAAGTTTTGCTTGTATATTTCAGTGAGTAGAATCTTCTTTTTCTATGCAAATTGCAGTTTCTGAGGGAGTCATTCTTTTAGACCCATTGTTATCTGTAAATTGTAGATTGTGCGACAATTTTATTATTATTAATGTTTGTGTTTTGCTTTGACAACTCAGCTTGTTCCTGAAACTTTAAATATTTACACATGTACAATTCCGTGGCTTTTCAATGCCCCCCCCCCCCCCAAAAAAAAAAAAAAAAAAAAAAAAAAAATACAACTGAATTTCTGTGACAGTATTTTTAGGACTCTACATATTATAAATTAATAATGAGAATTATTAAAATAAATTGGTAAATTTTATAGAAATATACAAATCAAGGAGTATGTAGCCACCGCTAATGAATTCTTTGCACTGATAAATAACTTTTTTGAATCTATTTTATGCCTATCAAGAAAGAAAATGCATGTTAGTATTCATATCCCCTTTTGTACTTTGTAATCTCATTACCAGAACATTGTATCATGTATATTATAGTACTAATATTTATGTGTAGTTAGTTTTAAATATTTGCCATTGCAAGCTTTTTGAGTTAGTAGGAACTCTTTTAGATTACTAGCTTTGATTTCCTTTAATATAACATTCTCTTTCTTTAAACAACCTGAGTTTTGAAATATGTAGTGAATATCAATATATTTAATGAATTACATTTTCAGCACCTTGTCTGGATTCTTGGTTTGAAACCTTCCACTGGTGGGAGTTTAAAAGCTAGTCGTGTGAATTCCACTTCAAATAATGCTGTTATTACAACAGCAGTTATGGCTGATTTGCCTGTTCTTTCTGCCATGCTTTCTAGACTGTTTGAAAGTTCTCAGTAAGTAATATTTATTAATGTATTTTATTTTAAGTAGTAAATGTCTGTAATTACTTTTTAACTGTATGTTAAATGCAATAGAAAATCCAAAAACAGGGTGTCTACTGGTCATGAAAATCATGAAAGTCATGAAAAAGTCACGATTTCTGAAAATGGTCCCAAAAGTCATGAATTTTACGTTTCAGTTATGAATTTTTCTGTTAAAAAAAAAAAAAAATTCCCCTTTCCAGGCCATTTGATATTAAATGGACGCTTGAAACGGTCTTGACATCACCGGAAATTTGTAAGTCTTTGTCATAACCGCAAGCGAGACGATCGTGAACGAAACAGAACTTGTCGTAGTTTGTTTTTCTTTTGTTTTTGGGTGAGTTCAGACTGCCATCTTTGAGTAACTCGAGAAAAACCCAAGTCGTTCACGATGCCAGATTTGAGCTTTCTGAGGAGATAAACAAAGCATTCACGCTGCCAAACTGAGTACCATTACTAAATGTATTTGTTAGTTATACGAAATTCTACATTACAATGACATATGCAACAATAATTTTTACAGTTAATTAAGGCCATGAATTTTGTGTGCAAAGGTCATGAAAATCATGAAAAAGTTATGAAATTCAGTTTATGAAACCTGATAGACACCCTGAAAACTAAGTCACCTCACCATAGCAGTGCTCCCCAATCTTTTTATCGCTGCAGACCAGGCAACATTTGATAACTTTATCATAACCAGTTGTGTGTGTGTGGGGGGGGTGTGATTGTTTATATTTAAGATTGTTTTGGTTTAATAATTTTAATTTAATAGTATTGAAACATGCCTTCAAAATAAAATACAGTTGTACAAAATATGAATATAAAGTGATGTAACATTTTATCTCATTAGAACGCTCAATCAGTAAGAACCCTGAGCTTGTTTCTTTGCAAAGAGTAGGGTCCATCTGCAGGTAATGGGAAGCAATGACACCCAAAGTGTGTTGCTTATGTCCCATTCATTCCATCGTTTCGTTTTGGTTGTTTTTCGCTGCAGCAAACCCCGCTTCTCTCATTTAGGTTGTTGGAAATAGCAATAGGATTTAAGAGACTGCAATTTTAATTCATAGTCTTGAAATGTTTAATGAACAATAAACTAATTTAAAACAGTTATGAGATTTCTTCTGTTACAAAAGTATAAATTAGCACAAACCCAAGAAAGTCGAGACCCAGAGAGAAGTACACCACAATAAATAAAATGGAAATATGTAATTTTCCTTGGGCAGCTCAGTACCATTTGATCCACAGACCGGGGGTTGGGGACTACTGACCTATAGAATTCATATATATATTACCATAAACTTTGCCTACTTGATAATCATTTTTGGAGTCGTTTTATAGATCAATACCTTCTGTACTAGGCTTTCATACTGTAAATGATTATTATAACTAATGCCAGTAATTTACTAGCACAATCAGCTAGTAAGAAATGAATAGACTCATTTGTAAGTCCAGGAATAATGAAGTATAAGATAAATAACCAAGCTTGTTTCCTGACGATAAGCTGAGATAAGTAAAATAAGAAAATTATTAAATGGAAATGTTGTTGTCTTTAAACAGGAATTTTTCTAAGAAAAACTGGAGATGAAACAAAAAACACTCAAATAGAAACTGGTGTTAAAAAATGAGATAAATAAATGTATAATAACACACATAAAAAGGTACTTATTGCACTGCACAATTGTTTCGGTCGAAAAATGTTCAGCCTTCTTCAGCTGTCAACACACTATTGGAGTGGCATTGCTGTGTTTGCATCGAACAACAAAACCTAAATAATTCAAGAAACGGGGATGTTTCAAATTTAAACAGGAAAAACAGTTAAACAAAGATGAATCAATACAAAAATAACAAAAAATAGTAAAGAAGTGAGCAGGAAAAAGAGTACGAAGAAAAAGGGGGGGAAAGTGAGTGTTAACAGACCAAATAAACTAAAGTAACAAAAAACACTCTAAAAGAAACTGGTGTTAAAAGATGAAATAAATAAAACTTTGTATAATAACACACATAAAAAGGTACTTATTGCACTGGAGAATCGTTTCGGCCAAAAAAATATTCAGCCTTCTTCAGTAGTCAACATATTGTCAAAGAATGACACTGCTGGGTTTGCATTTAATGAGAAAACTTAAATGATTCAAGAAACAAGAATTTTTCAATGGGAAAAACGGTTAAACAAAGATGAATCCATACAGAAATAACAAAAAGCAGTAAAGAAGCAAACAGGAAAGAGAATACAAAGAAAAAGCGGAGGATAGTGAGAACACAAAAAAGTGAGTGCTGACAGTTTAAATAAATAAATGTAACATAAAATAATCTAAATGAAACTGGTGTTAAAAATATAATAGCACACATAAAATGGTACTTGTCACACTGAACAATTTTTCTACCTTCATTCAAAAAATATTCAGCCTTCTTCAGTAGTAAGCACACCAACTGTGGTGTGTCGACTCCTGAAGAAGGCTGAATATTTTTTCAAATGAAAGGATTGTCCAGTGCAATAAGTACCTTTTTTTGTGTGTTATGAGATAAGATAAATAAATATAATAACTGGAGATGGTTGCTGCTAGGATTGTGAAACATTGTTTTTATTTGCATTATTAAATAGAGAGCTAACTGTTAAATTAAGAAAATATCTAATTTTAAAAAAACTCTTTAACTGTTATGTAACTAATAATGAAATAATTTCCTCAGTTTAACCAGTTATTTCCCTAAAAGATATGCCAACGAGGCAGTTTTAGGAAGTTGTCAAATGTAATTAAAGCATTGTTTCATTATTTGGATTATCTTATTTTTTGTGGTAAATATTCAAAAACATTGTATTGAGGTCCTATTTCTTGGAAAGTGATTATACAAGTTGATTTTGTTCTATTTTTCATGTTTTGTTTAGTGTTGTTGATATATCTACAGTTGTAGCAGAGTAATAGGATATGCCTTGTTTTTTTTTTGTTTTTTTTGTCTGTCAGAATAGCAGTTTTCCTAAGGAATTTCTGATAATATCCATATAATAGGATAATGATTGTATTAAGAAAATATATACCTTACTTGAACACTGATATTATGTTTTTGTCTACATTAAAAGATTTTTTTTCTCACACTTAAAGCTTAGTCATATTCAGAATTATACTTTTAAAAAAATTTATCCAATCTTGAAAGTTTATAACAACTGTTAGCTATAAATCTTCGTATTACGAAAGTTAATCTAACATGCAAATTCTTTTTTGTTTTGTTTTTTCCCCTTCAATAACTTTGATGTTGTTTTTAAACTGTTTATTTTATTTGGTTTAAAACAGTTTATATTATTTGAGTAGTATAATTTTTAGTCATTATGATTGATCAATTGATACTGGTATTGAATCAAAACATATTTTAAATGTGGAAATTCCATTACAAGTATTAAACTATCTAAATTTTTTTTTTTCTGAAGCCAATCAGTTATTCAGATTTTTTTTTTTTTTTTTTTCTATTTTCACGTTAGTAAAACTTTCCATTGTAAATTTATTAATATGGCATAAAAATTTTTGTCGGGAAATTTTTTCATCTAGTTAAAAGGCCATTTTTACTTTCCTAGCATGTACCATGTAAGGAAAGTAATTGTAATCATGAAGAAATTCGACTTCGAGAGTTTGGTGTATTTACACGTTTTGAGGTCTTTTGAATTCATTTATGCTATTTTTACAAGATGTATGTATGTGTGTGTGTGTGTGAGTGAACATGATAGCTCCTAAACGGGGCATTCGATTGAGCTCAAATTGGGTATATATGTTACAAACCACCATCGCAAGACTGGCATTGATTTTGGTGTGTATAGGACTTATAGTTTTTCTTCAGGGCTATGACAAAGATTTCTTTTACATTATGGCCTATGGGGGGGGACATTCTTGAAAGTGCACTAGCGTTTAAACGGTACATTCAATTGAGTTCAAATTGGGCATATATGGCATAAACCACCATCGTAAGACCGGTATTGATTTTGATGTGTATAGGACATATAGTTTTTCTACAGGGCTACAACAAAGATTTCTTTTACATTATGACCTATAGTAGGAAATTCTTGAAAGTGCGCTAGCATTTAAATGGTACATTCGATTGAGCTCAAATTGGGTATACATGTTAAGGCCTTATTACACAAAGGAATTTTCGTGCGAT
Organism: Cheiracanthium punctorium; assembly: GCA_038373885.1. Taxonomy (NCBI): domain Eukaryota; kingdom Metazoa; phylum Arthropoda; class Arachnida; order Araneae; family Cheiracanthiidae; genus Cheiracanthium; species Cheiracanthium punctorium. The sequence goes on along the minus strand of JAWZYV010001432.1, from coordinate 149,234 downwards.
TTGGTTGCTGCAACCAGTTGCAGAAACCTCTTTCCTGGAAACTTCCCTGGGTTACCTAGGGAACAGTCAACTCCAACTTTTTCGTTCAGAGGCAAAAAAATTGCAGGTTGCTGGAAATCCAGCCAACCGTAGTGCTTCCTATTTCTGGATCACAACACAAGATGGCAAAAGAGTCAGTGTCAGCCATACCGTTTGTAGTGAAAGGGATGAGCGTGTGCGAAAACAAAATGTCCATGAAATGGAATATCGAGATGGAATTGATTTGATTGAAGAAAAGAAAAATAAATATCATTCCGATTCAAAGATACACGAGGTATAAGCAACCAACGATATGCTATTTATAATTACATGCTCTAGCAACCGCCAATTCAGTGAATCTCTGGTGTTTGTGAACAGAGCAGGATTTGTTTACTATGGCAACCCTGCATGCTCATCTGGGCTCCCTGACTCGCGGGAATGAATTACAATAACTGGTTTCTGCAACCAAAATTCCTCTAAATTTTGTCCATGTAATAAAGCCTTTATAAACCACCATCGTAAGACCAGTATTGATTTTGATGTGTATAGGTCTTATAGTTTTTCTACAGGGCTACGACAAAAATTTCTTTTACATTATGGCGTATGGGGAGAAATTCTTGAAAGTGCACTAGCATTTAAACGGTGCATTCGATTGAGCTTCAATTTGGTACATATGCTTGAATTATTCATTGATTAAAACTTATTTAAATGTATGGTAATGATCTTAATTGTAAGTGTTCGGAAAGTCGAGTGGAATCACTCCAGATTTTTTTAATTACATACTTTTATCAGTCAACTCCCGCTAATCCGCGAACGCCTGTAATCTGCGATATATTTCAAATGTAAACAAACTTGTTTGTTTACATTTTGAGCGGCATTTGACTGGTAGTATTACTGTTATAGAAGTTATTTCATATATTTCAGCATATTATCATGTAATTAAACATACAGAAACTTATATCCTAAGTTGCATGTGTTGAGTGAATGGATGTAAATAACGAACTTCGAAGCAATGCACCATCCAATCACATCGCTTTACTCTTCCTGAATGAAACAAAAAAAAAAAAAGCAATGAAAACATTTGCTCTATGGGAGAGAGAGAAAAAATCGCGAGTCGATCCTAAAGATTGACTGTTGCAATTAAAATTTGGTGAAAATATGTAACATGTTTAACTTTAAATGCAAACCGCGATTTGGCAGGCGATGCGAAATTTTCCGATTCTCCCCCTACCTCACCCATAAACAGACCACATGGCCTTTCTCTTTGTTTACATTTAACTGCCGGAGGAGCACATGCAGAAATAATGAATCATCAGCACTTGAAATGTAATGCACGTGTGTGTGTGAAGAGGATAACATTCTTTTTCTCTTTAGAGCTTATATAATAGCATAGAATATTTTTACATAACCAGAAACCGAAAATTACCTCGCAAGATCTGAAATTAATGTAATACTCATATCTGCCAACTCTTCTGGTTTTGACAGAAGACTTCTGTTTTTTAAAGCTATCTTCTGGTCTTCTGCCAGAAGATGAAATCTTCCGTCTTTTTTAAATTTTTAGTCGATATATTAAATTGTATTACAAACTGTGCAAAAAAATTGTAAATTAATAATTCTATTTCAAAATAATTTATTAAGGTAATCATTTCAACAGCTAACAGCACAATGCTGTAGCATGAGTGAGGTCAAAGCATTTGTAAGCAAATCTTTCATGGATAGTTAACAGACTTTCATTTTGTTTTTCCCTCAGTGATTCATCATTAGAAAATTTGTTAGTATTGAAAATAATTTTTTTGATGAACTATTAGTAAAAGCTAAAAAAGCTACTTTGCAAATGAGATAAAAAAATCTTAATGTTTATTTTTCAACATACTTTGGTTAAAAATAAAGTCAAATTTACATTTATTTAATTGTTTTTTATTTTTGTGAAAATACTCCATCTTTTTTCATTTTATATAAAAAAATTCAGGTAAGCTCTTTTCTATTGCTATTTAATTTTGTTTTTATTTCTGTACAATACTAATATAAAAAAAATAAGAAGAAATGGTGGTATACACTGGGGGAAACAGTCTTCTAATCTTAAAATATTTTTTAAATTTTATTTTTATCTTCTGATTTTTTGTGAAATCTTCTGTTTTTTTCAACCCGAGTCTTCCTGTTTTTGGCTTAAGGAGGTTGGCAGGTATGAATACTGAGATATCAAATATACAAATGATGCACCGCATGCCCCCCCCCCCCCCCTCGTGAGCGACCAGTGAAATTCCTCCCTTTCTGATTGAGCTTGTTTATTTTATAATAGATATATATTTAGTTAAAAACGGTCTTTTAAAAAAATTAAAAACAACAACAACAACTGCCTTTTAAAGAAAAAAGAATGTTTGTTGAAAAACTTCCGGATTTGGGGTCCCTTTAAACATTTTGCAAAAGCAATCATTTGTCAGTGACCAAGAGTTACTGACAATTAGAAGGCTTCAGGGCAAAATTTCTGAAGAAAAATTAAAATCTCTTAAACAAATTACAATCACTGCAATGTTTGAAAAAATGAAAAATAAATAAAAATTTAGAGAGAATTTATTCTTTTAATTTTGTATTAGTAATTGTATTTAATATTAAAAATAGTGTTTTAGTTCAGCAGTATAAATATTTTCTTTCATCTGTCCTTTAGTAAATTCTCTAAATTTAATTGTATTATTTATTGTATTTATATTGACATTTAATTGTGTTTTTATTCAATAGCATAATGCATTTTCTTTCATCATTTCCTATTTGTTTACAGTAAATTGACTATAATTTAAAGGGAAATTCTAAATGTAAAAATGTAAACAAAAAGAATGACCTATAATCTGCAAAATCCTGTAATACGCACAACCCTTGGTCCCAGTGAGTGCGGATTAGAGGGAGTTGACTGTACTATCAAAATAATCTTATATGATGTAATTTTTGAAATGGTATAGAATTAAGTTACAGCGTTTAGTTTTGGGATGTTTTAAGCATTTTTCATAACTCTCTTAGACTTTACATGCATTTATGATCCTCAATTCTTGGCTGTAAATAAAATTAAAACTTTTTTTAAAATTTAAATTAGCCTTTTATGTAAAAAATACACTTATTCTGAATAGTTCTTTAATATTATGAAAAAATGCAATATTTTTTGAGTTTCAAGCTATGCAAATAAGCATGCTTTACAATTACACTTCCACCCCTTCCCTTTTTTTTCAGTCAGTCACAATTTAATCAATACTATAAAGTTGTTTTCATATAATGTATCATTGTCTTTTTAAAAAATAATAAAAAAAAAGTATTTAATAATTTGTTTTAGTTCCTCCTTATCAAATTGGCAGTTTGATAAGTAATTTCATGTGGTTGAAATAAAAGCAAAAAGGCAGTTTTCACTCAACTATATTCATTATAATAGATTCTACAAAAGCACTTTTTCTGTATGTGTGGGGGAAGGGGGGGTAGAGAAACAAATTCCTAAGTGGTAATAATAACTTTATTAATTTTACCATAATCAATCAATGTATATATATAAATTTATGAAATAACATAAGATAACATCTTTAATCACAGAAATTCTTTGTTAAAATACGTCTATTCAAATGTGTATTTTAATGGTTTCTGAAATAATTGATCGTTAGTATGTCACATTTAACATTGACAAGGTTTGAAGTATGTGAACTCTTTTAAGCAATGCACAATTTTAGTAATGCAGGGATAAAGGTGGAAGCTCTATATTGTGTTCTAAATTTATAAATTCTATGTTTACATTATCATCTTTGCATATGGTATTTGATATAAATGCATAAATTAAAATGTCTATCAAGGGGCATTATACGTAAAAATATAAAATGTTATTTAATGTACTGCATAAATATATTCTTGTGGTAGAACAGCATAAGAAAGTAACTTTTCTCTGTATAATTGTATTTTTAGGTAATTATATATATCATTGTTGTATATTTAAAGTAATCTTTTTTATATTTATGATTTGCTCATTTTGCTTTATCTCTGTGCAACATCTTGTATCATTTCATCAACATTTATATTCTGTAGCTTGCTGTTCTCTGTAGCTGTTTTGCTTATTAGTTGGGAGCAAAGCTTTTTATTTTTTTGCTTATTTAGAATTTCTGTTTTGATTTCTGGTGATAGTTTATTCTGTAATAGTGAGTATAAAATACAAAGATTAATTCTTGCTGATAATTTTTTTTTCTTTTGAAATGCCTCCAGTTATGTGCCATTGGCTGGCACATTGTCACGTGTCTTTCACAGCTCCCAGTAAGTGACAGCTCACTCTTACTCCAAAATGCTTGCTTTTTATTTTTTATTTTTTTCTGACAAGGCATATCTTTCTATCTGCAGCTTTCATTTTTGTTGCTTTTTTTTCTCAGCTATTGATATACTTTTTGCTGTGTTCTGTTCTTAATCATCAGGCAATTGTCCTAATATAACTTTAAAATGTTGTTGAGTGTTACACCAAAGTTTTTATGGTGTGTAAAAAATTTTCTTGGGTTTATTCACTTGTTTTCCCAAGCATTTTTCTTGTGTCACCTATCCATAGTAAAAAAATTTACATACATTAACATAGACAAAAATGTGCTACAGGATAAGTTCTTCAACTGAAAAATATCCATTTATAGCATTGCTGATATGCAGCAAGAAGACATGATTGGTATAACAGACCTCTGGTCGCGGTGCCTGACCCTCCCTTTAAAGACATAAGTCAAGAAGACATGAACTTGACTGAAAACTTTGTTTTGAGAAACTGTCCAAAATCATTCATTGAAAGACTATTGACAAGCAAGTTTGCTGTCTTATTCCAAGCAGTAATAAATAACCTATCAGTTTGGTATATATAGTGATATATTTGAAATTTATCATTTACTTTGGTTACTCTAGTAGAGTCTGCTGTATTTAAAACTCTATATTTACTTGTAGCTGAAACAACACAACAGTAATAAATCACATCTACTTTTAAACACAAAGCACTAGCTCTAGCATTAAAAGCAGATAATATACTTCACTTTCCAAATACAAAAAGCTGTTTTCTCCATTTATATTGCATTTGTATAGCAGACACAAAATATCTGCGACCATAAAGCACAAAATATTGTACACTTTCTCCTCCAAATAAAGCTGAATTTTTTTTAATCAGTGCGTTATTTTTTTAATCTTAAAAAATAATGTAAGGTTAGGTAATGTGACCATAGATCCCGTTTTAAACAGGACTATCCCACTTTTAGGTAGACCAAGCACTGCTGAAGTGTCCCGTTTTTAGAAACTTAAAAAAGGACATGAAAGATCTTAAAATTGCACCTAGTAGCTTTTAATTATAAATCTTTCATAATCCTTGCTTAATTAGAAAGTTCTTTTCCCTTATGAATCCCTTATTTAAATCACTTGCCACAATGGCAAGTGATATAATTCTTGCTTCCCCCCCCCCTTTATTGTGCATGTGGCTTCTAGATTATTCTAAGTGGCTGTACAAAAAATAAACCTTAGCAGCCACACTCAGTCTGGTAGAAGCTGTTCAGTTTGCTTTGCCATGTTACTTATGAAAGTAAATTTTTAGAAATTGTGCCTAGAACTTCGTTCATATTTTAAACTTGCAAGCAATTTTTTCCCCTTGAATATACATATTACCAAAAAATTAGTAAATGTTCCTTTTTGAGGGGGGGGGGGGGATAAATGGTCACATGGTCACATTATGTTGAATTTATATTTATGTATAGCCTACTTCAAAAAATCAGCTATGCAGTATAAATAAAAACATGAGTTAACTGGAAATATTAAAATGGTGTATTTATAAAAATTCAGCACTTAAGCTTCTTGGATTATCTTCTTCTGTTATTGGTTAGGTAGTTTTGTTTCTTTTTTTTTTTTTTTCCCCTTTCCCCTTCCTTTTGAAAGTTTCTTTATTTTGCGTATTAAAAAAAAGTTATCTGAAAAATTTTTTAAAAAAGAAGATAATTGCCTGATTTTGTGTCTTTATTTGAAAAAAAAAATAATAAAGTTTTGTATGTATTTTATCTTATTTTGAAGTATTTGTCATAAAGAGATATGTATATTTCCTTCAAAAAGATATTTCTTTTTTTTTTTTTTTTTTTTTTGTTGTTGTTGTTGTTTATTTTAAAATAAATAAGAATATTTCTGTTAATCAAAAATTTAAATTGCTGCTAATTTATTTTATTTTATTTTTTAGATTCCTAGATGAAGTCGCATTACATCACCTTATCGATGCACTTTGTAAATTGTCATCTGAATCAATGGAACTGGCCTATACAAATAGGGTAGGCATTCAGTCTTTCTTAGTAAATAAAGGTTTTTTAATTTATCTATTATTTGTTGTTGTTGTTGTTACTTTGTTATCATAATATGCAGTTTTAAAAAAAAGAAAAAAGAGGGATTGAAATGTGTTGCTATTATATAAATGCTATTGATATATATATATATATATAAAATTATGTCGATTTTTGTTTTAATTAATCTTTCAATATGCAGGAGCCATCCCTGTTTGCTGTAGCTAAACTACTAGAAACTGGCTTAGTTAACTTATTTCGTGTTGATGTTCTTTGGAGACCAGTTACTAATCACTTGCTTGAAGTAAGTACTTTGCCATCATTCATTCTTTATAAAGAAATAAAATATTTTATTATTTCAATACAGTATTGCTATTTCAATAAAGTATTCTAGAATTTTTTTAAAGTAAAATAATTACATAAACTAATTACATTGAGTCTCATAAAAATTCAAAATGGCTTTACAGAAAATGTTACACTCTTGGAAACTAAAACTCAAGGGAACTAAGAAAATATTCTAAAACAAACAGTTTGTTGTACATGTACATCATGTCAATGCATCATGCTTTAGCAAGAATAAAATCTGCCCAAATCATATGATCAAGAAAGGATGTCTGGAGTGTACTCATGAGGAGGGGGGGGGGGAATCAAAGTTTTTATCAGTTAAAATATATAAGTTTTGCTTAGTACCGTAAAAACCGGGAAAACGGCCGCACCGGCATAAGGGCCGCACCAGTAAAAATGTAAACAAGTGTAAAAATATACTCACAGAAGGGCCGCACCGACGTATGAGCCGCATTCGTAAAAATGTAAACAAATGTAAAAATATACCCGCAGAAAGTCCGATCATCGTAATTTATTGAAAATTAATATATACATGCAGCATCCATAATCTGGGAACCTATAATCTGGCACTAGTCTCGTTTTTTTTTTTTTTTTTTTTTTTTTTCCCCCTCCCCAAAGGGATCCGGAATCTCAAAATCCGGAACTTTGAACGCTGATTTTAATTGATGTATGGCTATCTTCATTTTTTTCTTCTTCAATAGATAGATTTTCACCGAATATTTTTCTTTGTTTCATATTTCGGCCCTAACATGTCTTTGCCGATCACCATTACTGCCGCAAATATTTGAATCAATGCATTTTCTAATACCGAGATAAAAACAAAAGTAAATACGGCTTGGTTCGCTTATTACATTTAAATTAATTGCAGTCAAAGGTGCAGTGTAGCTGAATGAAGAATTCAAAGATAATGCGAGTGCTTTCATAGAACATTAATATGTATGAGTTTTTAAAACGAGACAGCATGTTTACGCATCATCGTAAACACGTGGCTTCGGCTCCTTCCGCTTCCAGACACATTGCCTTGTCTCTAGACATCCTGTCACTGTGCGAAATCGTCAACTATCGCGGGAAGGAATTCGCCAGCAAGAGGGAAAGGAGAGGGGAATTGGTATGTTTCGACGTAATTAAGAAGCTGTGAAGAGAGTAAAATTGGGAATAATTCAGCTTGCAAAATAAAACTCTAGGGTACAAACTACGGAGAGATTTAATAAATTCGATTTTATATCTGAGAGTCAACTGATGAATGTGCATATGTTAATTAACCAATTAAATACCGAAAAAAATGAAACAAGTCGAATTAACCGATGTATTTAATGTAAATACAAAAGCTAATTAGATTCTAATAATAATTTAATACACTTATTTTAAATTAGTATTTAAATAAATTTCAGTTACTATTTGTGTTATAATTTGTGAAAATGTTCCAAAATCAACGATCTTCTCTGCTTTATAGTTTTTAGTTTGAATTAAACACTAAATTACATTTGTTCCAGTGTAGGTTAGTATTATTATTATTATTATTATTTTTGACGGTTTATATAGCGATCGTATGCATATTTTAAGACTACTTTTCATTGATAAATAATATACTGGTCAATAGCACGTGATCGACGATGGTTTTAATGGAAATTTTCAGCACATCTGTAATTCGGAAAAATCGGTAATCCGGCACCGCGTCATTGCAGCCGATGCCGGATTATCGGTGCTGCACTGTAATTAAATAAGCAGTACAGTTGGAGGGGGAAAAATATCAGATGGGCCGCACCCTGAAAAAGTTTAACTTTTTTTTCATATGAGCTGCGGCCCTTCTCCCGATTTTTACGGTAATTGAAAAGATATTAATTATTAGTCTAAATTTAGTAGTAGTTTCAGGTATTTTGCATCTGCAAGCATTTTATTTATGTATCGGTGAGTGTGAATTTTACTGCAGAACTGTTGTCGGATAACTTTAATTATGTATCAAAATCATATTTTTAGATCTTTTTTCCCCAATCCAAAAATATGTTCAAATGGTTCAAATCACTATTATACTTTGATTTCCCTTAAAAAGACAAAAATGGAGATTTGAATTCCTAAATACCTTGAAAAGTGGATAATGTGACTTTTGCACCTACTCCCTTCATTTGTTTATTTATTTTTTCAATTAATGTCCTGTTAATTTTCTTACAGTTAAACCAATTACTTTAACTGGAAAGCATTCATTATTTGTTCATTTTCAATTAATCTCTTGTTAATTTTCCTTACAGTTAAAACAGTTACTTGAGGCAACTGCTTGTAATTTTTAAATTATCTTCAGCAAATAAACTATCATTTTCGAATTCTATATTTTACTACGCCAATATATAGATATATATATATATATATTCATATTCAATTTTTTTTAAGTTAACTCTTTCCAGTAAGATTTAAAAACAAAAAATTTTGCATGAAATAACCATTTAATTTTTATTTGAAAAAGTTTCATTTTATTTCTTACATATTGTTAATCATACAGCAGGTCAGAAAAACTGTTATCTTCCTAAACATTTATATCAAAAATATCAACTGGTAAAATGAAATGCTGTTTGCTGCAAAAGAATGAAGAAATCGGAGTTTTTTCAATTAGCAGTCAGTTTTTCAAATTGAGCATTTGGATTAGCAATCCTAAATGTTACACTGCAAAAGTTTTTTTTTTTTTTTTTTTAATGAAGGGAAATCAAGTACAAACTTGGCATTCTTTGTGCTACTAGCAGAGCTCGTATTGAAGGTACTATTAAAAAAAAATTTATTTCTTGATTCTTTTGCAGCAAACTGCATTTAATTTCAGTCGTTAGTATTTTTATTTTCTTAGAATAATAAAGATCCTTTTTGAACACACTGTATTATTAATATGATGGATATAATTGTAATGAAATCCTACTGGTGTGACTTGTACTAAGAAATTCTAATAGTAAACAGTATATGATAGTAATCTCTTATATCCACATAGATAATCAAAGTACTGCTAAATTCAGTATTCAGTACACTAGAATTTTTTAAGTAACAGAAACTAGTCCCATTACCAGTCTCCAACATTAAGTACTTATATTTATTATACTTTTTTTTTTTTTTTTTGCTATATTAAGCACATATTTTTTTAGAATTAGTAATCAGCTCATACATCAATCTCAGAAATGTTTCTTATTTTAACACGAAAAATTACAGTTTATAAAAAGTGTTGAATTATGTTCCGTAAAGGTTGGTGACTGCATGATGAGTATCACTTGCATGCTGTGCTGTATGGCATGAAAAATCAGTGGCAAAATAAACTCATCCTTTTACCATATTTAGTTGGGAGATTGATTCTTTTAAATTTTATAAGAAATATGTTGTGAGCGTAAAAAATTATAGAATCTTAAGTTTGTAACTAACTTACTTGATTAAAAGGGAAGCAAAAGCATTAAAAGGGAAACAAAATTCGATTGTTTTCATTCAAGTAAGCTGTTCATTTTAAATATTGTTTTATAAATGATTTAAACTACAGTGAATCTATATATAGTGAACTGTGACTATAGTGAACACTTCATACATTAGAAATACGCATAATATTTTTAAGTTTTGGTGGACCATGACTTTGATTATAATGAATTTAGAAATTCCCAAAATGACAGAGATGTTGTTCAATGTCTACAATTTCATCTCCAGTGCAATATCACAGGTTGAAAGTGACACCACCTTTTGCCAACTGAATGGAATATACATTAATTCCATAAATCTGATTATGTTCAGTTTGGGAATGAAATGTTATTTTTTAATGATGTAAAGAGTTTCCTTGTTCAACATGAGAAAACTACTATTTTAGGGAATTTTGGATATGGTGAATAAAATTTATTGGTCCTCAGCGGTTAGAGTTAACTGCTTTTAGAAATGTTCTTTATTCATCAAATATAGTTAGAAAATTCCTTTTGAATTGTCATGTAATGCTTTGCAATGAATGTTGATTGATCAGGAGTTGACTTGATTTTGATCAGGTATGTCAACATCCACATATCAAAATGCGAGAATGGGGAGCTGAAGCAGTGACATTTCTTGTAAAAGCAGCTCTGTACTACAAGCATCCTGATAATGTGAAAGATAATAAGGTAGGTTAATACTTAAATCGTTCTTTAATTTTATGTGTACTTTTACCCAGTATCTCTCAAGTAGAAGGCAGTACAGTAGAGTCCCAACTATCTGAATTAATATTTACCACACTAATCTTGGATAAGCAAAAACTAAGATTTACTTAGATTATCATTAATTAAGCATATGAAATGTAAGTATTCACAAGATTTATTAATTTTTATGGTACTACTTATAATCCTTATTCTATATACTTCCAATTGATTGATTAAAAATGCAGAATTAAAATGTTCAGTTGAAGAAGTCATTAATAAGAATATATTTATAGAATTGTAAACATTTCTTTGTTAAAGTGTTCAACAGCATCTTGATTTAATTGCTGCATCAGTGCCCCAGATTTCATAAGAATGTGGTGGAAGTGAAAAAGAAGTTTAAAAAAAAAATTAGAACTCTGATTCTTTGGACAAAATGGGGAAAGGAAAATATTTTTCAGTAACTTTAAAGTAGAACTCTGTAATTCTATCTTTCTCACTGATTCTTAAAAAGTGCTTCAGTTTCCAATTGAAATGTTAAGAAAATTTATTTTACTGGAACTTTTAGTTTGTATTCGCTAGAAAAATATTTTATTTAGCAGAAGTTTGCATAGTAAAATATTTTTGCAGGAATTAAACAAAATACCTGAAATTTTCATAACTGATTTTTTAGCTTAAAAAAACATGGCAAATATCCACTCTTTTGCCAGGCATGAAATTTAAGAAAGAATAATTGAAATTGAAATAAATGTTTTTTTGCACATACCTAGTCATGCCATAAGCTCTGATGCAATTAATTCTTATTTTAGATCTTTGATGTTTCGAAAGGCATCTGATACATAATTATGTACTTGGCGAACTACTACACGACAATAATTATCTATCGAGACCTTTCGCCACTGGAAAACCGTTGTCGGTGAGCTATTGTTACTCGCGACGTGTTTTTATTGCTGCTTTGCGCACTTGATGAATCTATAAATTTTTTTTCACGGACACGTACCAGCTTAACTGATACTTCTATTGTGGATTATTGAGAAAATGGCAGATTTATCGAATATATTAGAAAACGTGGATTGAAAACGAAATGTTTGTGGTCATTTTCGGATCCAAAAATTTGCTTGGTTTTGGAAAAATCGTCGGCCGAACGAGAACTTCCAGACATTTTATGAATGCTAAACTGGAATTTTTGTTTAAATAAAGCAAACTGACGGTCTACACGACAAATAAAACTTGTATAAAAGTGCAGCTTTTAGTAATGGTATTTAAAATAAAAATCTTGTCGTATTCCTTTAGGTCTTCAACATGCAAAGGAAGTAAAATAATTTATGGTAGTTTAAATATACTTTTCTTAAATAAATAAATTATTAATAATAATTCCAATAAATAAATACTTCGATATTTATAGCTATTAAAACGTACACGTCTTAATTTTATGCTGAATAAAAGAATAATGCTTTTTTAAAATGTGAGTTAATGTTAAGAAATCCGTAAGAAAAAGAAAACCAAAATTTTCAGAGTTTTTTTTTTTTTTTTTTTAAACAGTTACGCGGATTTTACTAAAAATATGTACCGTAACTTCGTGAAAAGTTAACTAATGGTAAGACCACGGACGGATTAAAGGGATTGGGGGGGGGGGGGAGCGATTACTCCTCCGCTACAGGAAAAAGAAATTCTATTTTACTTCCATAAACTAGACAAATTTCAACTAACCGACCATAAAATTGCATTAATCCGTCCTTAGGCAAGACGTATCGCCTCCTTAAATAAATAAAAAGATTACTTTTATTAATCATTTATGAAAATGTACATAACCAAGCAAAAAAAAAAAAAAAAAAGAAAAGAAAAGATCATTACTAATTTTCATGGGTCAATCCACATAATTTTAAACAACATTCAATTGATACTCTCTCTGGGTTAAAAGTTAACGAAATATGAAATTTAAAAATGCTCTTTATTAAAAATTCGCGTTCGCAATTGGAAAAAAAAAAAGAAAGAAATTGAGGCGACTAGGCGACACAAGTCATGTTTTAACGTCTCAGCAGAATTCGCTCTCTTGCTTTATTAGCCAGCTGGCTGAGTGAAGACAAAACAATAACAACCTTCTCGATGTCGACGCGGCGTCGGTACCTCGGTTTGTGAAGGCCCGTTTTCCCCCGTATTACATAAATTATTATTTTTTTTTTAAAGCACATTCAAAATTTGGTTCTTCTGCATATCCGACAGAAATGTTTCTAAAATGGTTTCAGGAAGCTTGTCCGCACCTGTAACTACGTCGATGCTTTAAATGACATAATGGGGGGGGGGGGGGAATTAAAATGCTCCCTGCGCCTGCATGCCGACGTGCCGTCACTTCAAGTGCATCTATGTGCTTTATTTTCTACAGAAATAAATTTGTTAGCATCGGCTTCACTGGAGCTTGCGCGCTAACTACAGATCAAAAAGCAAGATCAATATACTAAATTTTTTTGCAAAAGAAATTTATTTCAGCCAGATAGTCCGTGTCCTGGAAAAAAATCCCTTTTTGACATGCATAGTCCGCGGACTATACTAGCGAAATTATGATAAATAACTATCCCCGATCTCCGGGTTCCATATTTGCCAACTGAACTTCAATCTATTTGCAGCCTTTTGGTAAATGAATAATTTTAAAAACAAGATGTAAAACAGAGTTTTTAATACTCTATTGTTAAATTAAAATTTAAGGCATTTTAGTAACTCAACAGAAAAGTATTATTTTCCCCATAATATGTTTATTGATTTCTGAAACATTTTCACTTCAATTTTAAAATCAGGATAAAGGAGTTAAATTTAAAAAAAAATGTTGTGTTATTAGATTTAAAACTAAATATTTTTGGAGTTTTATTTTGCCTTTAAATTTAACATATTGCACTTTTTATTCAAAGTAATCACCTTTTAACAGGGTGTCAATGATTTAAATCAATTGATTAAAAAACACACACACATCTAAATCAAGGATTCACAACTTCTAGCCCAAAGGCCATTATTGGCTCATGAAACCTGCTCTATTCTCCTGCCAAATCAGTTGCATGTTGAAAAACACTGATGAGAATCCATAAAATCAATTTTTTAAGAAAAGGAATTCAGGGATCGATCCAGAAATTCTTTTCAGGGTCCCATTTTTATAAAAACTGTATTTTTTGTGGATTTTAATACCTATTTTTGTGAATTTTGACCTCAATTTTTGCAAAAGTCATGTTTTCATTAAAATAATTTACAAAACAAATTTAAATGTAAGGTAAAATGCTAATGAAGGGCTGTTTTCTTCAATTTTATTTTTGTGAGAGGGCTGCTTTCATCGATTGTATTGTTGTGAAAGGGACCGCAGAACATACTTAAGTTTTGCCTGCATAGAATTGTGAAAATTTAGTTGCAGATAAGTTTTCTGAAAAGAAAACTTATTTTTCTTTTCAGAAATTGCAAACTTTGTTGTTAAGTCCATTGGTGGAGCTTTCTTCAATTCCTCATCCTGACATTCGGCAGAAACAGCTGGATTGTGCTTTGCAAGTTCTTCATTCAGGTGATATCATTTCCAGTGGCTGGCCTCAATTGCTTGATGTCATTGGTGCTATCAATGATGATCAAGGGTAAAATCTTGTCCCCTTTTTTAAATTTAAAACACATGCATACATGCACATGTAATACTGTTGAAAATGGATATTCTATCAATTTTCAACTGTGCTTATACTTCTTATTTGATAGTTTGTGAATCAATGTGATGTGAATGAAAAGCATTTGTAGCAACACTTTTGAGGGAGGAAAGTTAGTTTATAAATTCAGTCGTGCTTTGAAATAGAAAACTGGCTCCGCTTTTTCTCTTATAGTTTAGGATGTAATCTAAGCTTTTATTTTCTACCCAAAAACATTGTTAAATTAGTAATCTTTAATTGAAACTTCTTTTCCAATTTTTAATGTGATTAAATTTATATTCTCTTTCACAGAGGTTTACTCTACATGTGGGAGTGGTTGCTTTATAAACTAAAAAATTAGCAAGTCTTGCTGAAAGTTTTGTGCTTTTTCATGCATAACCATAAAATACTGTAGATTTAAATGTTCACAAACCTAAGCCATGCTTTAAGATGCCATTATATCAGGTTGTTATACTATTCATGCTTACTCTATGAATTATACCACCTAAAAAAAAATGTAGAACATGCTTTTGATTCATAATAATAATGCGTCTTTTCTATAAAAATTTTTATCAACTGGTATTTCAGATAAATATTTAACTATTGTGTGAGAGTAAAAATTTCATATGCACTGAAATGTGAAAAATTAAAATTCTTTATATCATCTGATTTTTCTTTTCTCTGGAACTGATGAAGTAATTTTACATAATCATAAAAATATTTATACATATCATTCATCCCTTGGTATGCATTTCATTTAAATTACTTATTATTATTTTATTTGCAGAGAGGCCTTGATTAGATCTGCTTTCCAGTGCCTTCAACTAGTTGTGGCAGATTATCCTCCTGTGTTACCTTGCACTTGTCTAGAGTTGTGCGTAGATGCAGCTGCAAAGTTTGCTTCTCAAACTCAAGAATTGAATGTCTCTTTAGCAGCTGTTGGACTTCTGGTTAGTTCTGTTTAAGCTTTTCTTCATCTTAACTTTTTAAGTTTATGTAAATTCTAAATTGTCTACCATGACTAGTGCAGTGTGCCTGATCAGAATATCAACAATCTTTTAAAAAGTACTGGTAGGTCTCTATGAAATCTCATAGTCCTGAATCTTGTTATCAGTGCAATTCTATAGAATTTTATAAATTAATACGCACAGTTTTACAAAAGTTCAAATTTATAATAGAAAAGGGTGTTTACTGGTTATAAATTTTAATCAGTGGTCAAGAATTTTTACTTTCCGAACATGTACCATGTAAGGAAAGTATTGTAATCATGAAAAAATTCGACTTCAAGATTTTGGTGTTTTTGCACGTTTTGAGGGCTTCTGAATCCATTTATGCTATTTTTACGAGATGTATGTATGTATGTATGTGTATGTGTGTTTGTGTGTATGTGAGTGAACACGATAGCTCCTGAACGGAGCATTCGATTGAGCTCAAATTGGATATATATCTCATAAACCACCGTCGCAAGACCGGTATTGATTTTGGTGTGTATAGGACTTATAGTTTTTCTACAGGGCTACGACAAAGATTTCTTTTACATTCTGGCCTATGGGGGAAATTCTTTAAAGTGCGCTAGCGTTTAAATGGTACCTTCGATTGAGCTGAAATTGGGTATATATGTTATAAATCACCATCTTAAGACTGGTATTGATTTTGGTGTGTATAAGGCTTATAGTTTTTCTACAGGGCTACGACAAAAATTTCTTTTATATTATGGCATAATGGCACATGGGGAGAAATTCTTGAAAGTGCACAAGCGTTTAAACGGTGCATTCGATTGAGTTTTAATTTGGTATATATGTTTGAATTATTCATTGATTAAAATTTATTTAAATGCTTGGTAATGATCTTAATCGTAAGTGTTCGGAAAGTCGAGTGGAGTCACTCCAGATTTTTCTTCCATGCAATGTAGTCTAGTTAATAGTAATAATAATTTTTAAAAAAAGTCTTGCAACTATACTGTTTTTTCCCTGCAACATAGTCTAGTTAATAATAATTTAAAAAAAAAAGTCTTGCAACTATACTGTGCAACAGTTTCTCCCTGTAATAATTTTCTCCCTTTTAATTTTTTTTTTCTTTTGTCAACAAAGAAAGTTCTTTGGAAAGAAATTGCTTCCCCTTAATTATTTCATCAGAATTACCAGGGAAATGGCACACACATTGAATAAAAACAGTTATTTACTTTTATTCCTCCCTCATCTGTTGTAAGAAATTTTCTGTTCAAAGGAGAATCTTGCTTTAAAAAACTGAGAAACTGTCAATTCAACTATTTCCCTTTCCAGTAAGGAATGATGACAATTTTGCAACAAAGAAATTTTTCCCCATCTGCGAAATAATAGTGCTTTGTTGCAATAAGAGTAGGGGTTTGTTACATTTTACTACATTTCATAAGTAACAAAATGTTATACACTCTTTTAAATTATTAACTATTAATGCCCATCTTGTTAATTTGGTCACAGTTTTAATTCCTCAATTTTTATTATTATTATCGATTTGTAATCATAATTAATTACATTTCAAAATCAAAAAAATGTGGGTATGTCATATAAAGTTATAAAAAAATTTTTAAGGTCATGATTTTTTTTTTTTCTGTTGTCCACTGGATACTCTGTATATTTGAATGACCTTAAAAATGCTTTCATGGGTATTGATTGTGTGTAAATCTGGAAATAGCTTATTTTCTTTGAAAATCTGGAAATTAGTTTTAGCTTTATTCATTCATGATCTTCTTTACTAGAAAAAGCATTCTTTGATTTCAAATGAGCCATTAGTATAATTCTGAATCTTTCTGTAGAAATAAATCATAAATTTCTTCATAATGCATAGTTTGGTACTTATAATGGTGTGTGTGTGGGGGGGGGGGGGTCTTTCTTAATATGAGTTAATAAATTAACCATGTTTTATCAACCCATATTAAGAAGAGAAAGCTTTTTCTAGACATAATAAATATCAAATTGTGAATTATAAAGAAAATTGTAAGAACTTATTTCTACATAAAGATTATGAAATTGTTCTAATGGCTTATTTGAAGTTGTTATTATTTGTGACAATGGTTAATAATAGCAGCTGTTTATTTGGGACTAGAGTCCAGCAATAATATCAAATTAATAATGTAACAGTGATTTGTATTCAGTTAATTAGGACAAAATGTCATTTATTTGGGATAGAAAAATTCATTCAGTAATTTATTTATTTTTTTTTTTTTTTTTGAAAATAAATATTTTCAAAATTTTAAGAGTCAAGAACTATCTTTGTGTTGTCATGATTAGTTTTTTCCATTTTATGTTCTTTCACACTTATCTTCATAATAATTAATTCGTTAGCTAATAAGTAGCTTTATTGCTATGGGTCTTTTTTTCAATACTGTTTTTTTCTCTGGTGCCTGTAACAAAAGTTCTTGATCATTTATCCTCATCTTTTGTAATATGCTTGAGAATTAAAATCTGCAAATGCCTGCTAAAAAAAATAAATAATTAAATAAAATAAAAAAGCAATCTATGATATTGGAAACTCTACTGTTCTAAGCATATGGTTTGCTAAAAACATCAGTGATTACTCAGTGTCATAATACTTTATCATTCTAGAATTTCTGTCAACATTCTGTGTTTGTTTCTTCATTCATACAGCGATTTCTCACTTATGCACAGGGAAACACTCACAAGTGAAAGACATTCATAAGCAATAAACTACAAAAGGGAGCTTAAAAGTAAAATATCAGTACATTGTTTTACTCTCATATTGTTAACTAATGCTATATATGCACTGGGAAATTCAAATACGATTAATTTCAAAATGGAATGAATTTATTTTTTAATGAATTACACTATTTTGGATAAACACCAAGAAAGTTAAATGCTTACATACCAAATTTTGTTTTACTCCCATTATTACTTTCACAAAAAATAATTTAAAACTGACGATTGACAAAAAATGGTAAATTTCTTGCATTAAGCAACTTTTGTCTATTTGAGAAACGTACTTTCTGAACAGGAACATTTTGTTGTGGTGTGCTTAAGGGAGCGGTGCTTTTGAAGAGTTATCATTGTTTTCCTATGTCCTTGGCTGGGACCACAGAAAGTATGCATAAGTGAGAAACATGCATTAAAAATATTGCATATAGGTGAGAGATCACTGTAATTTTATTTTTATTTTTTTTTTCAATTTGTTTATTCTTTTATTTTTAGTGGAATATCGCTGACCATTTATTTCAAAATCAAGAGAAAATTTCAGAAGAATTGGCTGCTTGTACTCCAGAAGAATTGTCTGTGCTAAATTCTGTACAGCTGTCAAGCTATGGTGTTACAATAATACCTTTTGACAGGCTATGGCTCAGTTTGTTCTGTAGATTAGGTGACTTGTGTGTTGATTCAAGGCCTGCTGTACGTAAAAGTGCTGGACAAACGCTTTTCTCAACACTTGCTGCTCATGGCTCTCTTTTACAACAGACAACATGGCAAGTTGTACTTTGGCAGGTTTGTGGGGGTTCTTTTTTGTTTGTTTTTTCTGTTTGTGATTAATATAATGCTTAATTTAAAACTAAAAAATTCTACTTTCAAATCCCATTTATTGATCTTTTGTACCCACTTTTTTTATGATTTCACAGAATTTAGAAAAATTTAAATATGCTGTGACAAATCATTAGATAGTAATCTTTGCACTGCTTATTTATTATTTTTGTCATGCATTTAAGACAGTTTTATTTTTTGTCTCTTAAAATTTTTTAGAATATTAATTTATTTAAAACACATGTACTATAACCTGGTAAATTACCCTTAAATTTTTTTGTAAAGATCCTAAAAAATTGTATATATTAATTATGGAATAAAAATAGAAAAAGAAAAAAAGAGCATGTGTACAGAGTAGACATGTCAGAAGTGAAACTTTGGCGAGATTGATTAAAATCTGTTTGATTGTCAAATAAGTAGTCAGAGATAAAAATTAAAGACTACAATTTTTATAGTTTGAGTATTCAATGTAGGTTGTTCAAGGTCTATCAAAGCTCTTTTCTTAGCTCTATAATCACAACTACGTTGTGCTAGTGTTTTTGGTAAAAATGATGGAGAATTTTCTTGATGTACCTCTGCTTGAACAATGATCGACGTAGAGCCCAGTGAGTTGTGATCAGTAGCATTTTTGAGAGCCTTTTTTCGAGCTCTGTAATCACGACTACATTGTGCTGGTCTTTTTGGTTGTTTTTAGTAAATGTGATCGAGAATTTTCTTGATCAACCTCTGCCTGAACAAGGATGGACATAGAGCTTATTGAATCTTGATCAATAGCATTTTTGAGAGCCTTTTTTCGAGCTCTATATTCACAACTACGTTCCGTTAAAGTTTTAGCCAGAATTTTTACCGTAATTTTTTGGTTCAGTGTAGCACTTTCTAGTATTCTTATTTTCGGCATCTTGAAATCTAAAAGCAAAATATAATTAGAATTTTTTTTTAACAGACAATTTTAAAATTTAAAATTACGATAAAATTTTGCATAATGCAGTAATTAATAAATAAATATTAATTACAAAAAATTTCACTCTCAATGCGCCTAAAGTTCCTTTCGGACCTTCACCCACACACTCTCCGGAGAAAAGAATAATTCCCTCACAGGTTCTTCATTTTGATGTTACGTGAATCGAAAAATCCCTTCTTCTGTCTTCGGAAGTTTCAAATTATTTTCATACGGGTTTTACTAATTAATTTTTTACTGATCAAAAAATTATCCTAGGTGCTTGATTTTTTTAACGAAAGTTGAGCAGTTTGTCCGTAACAGTATTTTTTTTTTTTCGAAATATTCCATAGCTTTTTAGATGTGAGCTGAGATAGGCTCCTCGTTCTGAAATTCACCCGAATTTGCCAGAGAAAAGGGTTGTCGATTTTTATTTATCAAAAATCGGGAAATGCAGCTAATTGAAAAATGAAGGTCTCTTTAGAAAGAAAACTCTTTCCTCTTTCCAATCGTGTAATTATTTTTTCTTTCGGACGATTGGAGGCCTTCTTTTTCAGAGAGCAAACACAGAAAATGGCCAAAAATAACGTAAAATATAAAATAATTAAAAAATTAAAAAACTACGCCCAAGGTGCAAACTCCAGGATGCTTGGGAACACACACACCCCCCCCCTCCCTGCAGAGTCTGGTGCAATTCAGTCATATAGTTAGTCCACTACGTGAACGACAAACACACAGACATCCAAAATCATCCCACCTCATCATGACGTTATTGCCTGTGACGCGACCTTGAAATTTCACTCTCAATGCACCTAAAAAAGTTTCACTTCAAAAACATGGAATGTTGCCATTCTGAAACAATAGAAAAAATATGATAGACATCACTAGAATCATAGATAATTACTTAAGATTGTATATCTTTAGTCAAATGACTTGTTTCTTTCCGCTATAAGGAGCCCTAAATACATACATAGAACTCCAAAAATGTCTACTCCTTCTAATTAAATAATTTTTGAACAGAAAGCTGTACACTCACTAATTTAATGTCTAGTGCAATCTAAGGTATTAAATTTGTCATGAAAGACACTGCAGGTAATTTATATTTCACATGTGTGGGCAGGTGAAAGGTGATGAGATATCAAAGGGTTCTTTGCTGCCGTTATACCAAGTGTGTTAATATTTATATTTCAATGCTGTATAGGTTTTGTAGATGCTGGTAGTGATCATTTTAAACATGTATCATAACTGTCTCTCGGTGCTAATATTGTCAACATAAAATTCCTCAGAAGATATGAACTTGCAATTAGTGAATGCATTTTTTTCCCTTAAAGCCACCTGTATATTTCATCCCTATTCATTTTAAGTTTCCCCACTCACACACACAAAAAAAAAAATAATAACACTAAAAAACTGATAAATAGTTAAAACAATAAAGCATGGTATTAAATAGTTAAAACAATAAAGCGCTTTTTCTTTGTATCCTTCTGCACAAAAATGTAACATAAACATAATAATTCTTTTTAGTGCTGAGGAAGACTGGATCCTTTTTACCACTACTTGAAACAGTCCATACAGTTTATTTTTATGCTTATGTGTATTATTTATAAAGTTTTTTTATTGTTTTAACACATACACATGTTTTACACACAATTCAAACAGTTTACAGCTGAAGAAGGGTGAACCTTTTGTACCACTTGTCATTATGTGGTATATTTTATTTATGTGTGCTATTTTGCAGTTATTTCTTTTTAACATACATGCTATGTAATTGTATTATACCTTCTATTGATTTATTTTATTTCTATTTTTACCAATCTGTTTCCGATCTTCTGCTTTTCTAATCATTTATGTTTTTTGAGCTGCCTGTTTCTATTTTATTAGCCTTTAACACAAAAAAGAAGAGTGTTATAAGTTTGAAATCTTTGTCTGTCTATATTTGCATGTGAATTCATTAATGGATAAGCAAGTTTTAATCCAGTATCTTATTTCTTTTTTTTCCCTGAATCACATTATTGATTCTTACACAAAACTTTTTTAGGTTCTCTTTCCATTATTAGACAGGGTGAGATCACTGTTTGGTACAGCTTCTACTGACAAAATAACTGAAATGGGTGGAAACATTCTTATACACCATTCTCGTAACACTGCTCAAAAGCAGTTAGCCGAAACTCAGGTAAGTTTTTCTTAAACTACAGTAAAACATTTGACCATTTTTCTTGTTGCCAAAACTTACTGAATAAAGAGCTTAATGCACAAGCATTGTTATCATTTTGTATAAAATTTAACAATGTCTGTAAATGAGCAAGTCAATCTGTAAATGAGCAAGTCAAAGAGTCAATCAACTCTTTCTGTAGTATCAATTGAAGTCCAGTTAGCATCAGAAAAAAACAGTATTGATCTTTCGCAGTTTTGGTACCAGCATAGTGAATAATGCAATTATCCATGAAAAAGGCTGTTCCACCCCCCACCCCTCCTCGACCCATATTTTTATCCAAATTTTGTAACCATTCGAAAAATAATTCAGAATTCATTCTGGCTTTTTAATAGCCTTGTTTTAAACAGGGAGACTTTCTTTGAAACAGCTCTGTTTCACTGATTTTCTTATCACTAGGCATTAAATTTTATGTATGCAGATGTGTTTGCACACAAAAATACAATCGATTTTTATTTTGATTTTATATACTTCTGTAGTATTTTTCGAATTTGAATTACTGGATAAAAGTTGAAAAAGTCCAACTTTATCAAAATTATAAGTATCTTCAGATGCATATTTTTTGAAAATTTCTTTCAATGCAGTATTCGAACTATGAAATATTATTACAGAGGGCTATAGGAAATAGCAGTGGCCTAAGAACATCATTCTACAGTGGTTTATTGGTAACAGATTATAATTAAATCAGAAAATGATTAAGATTATATTGTGCTTGTTGAATGATTTATCCTTGTATCTAGAAGTCTGTGCTGCCACCAAGGTCTTGGCTGGTGCACTGGTGAAAAACGCCAATTGTACATCGTGACGTACATGCGGCTTCAAAACTTTTTTTTTTTAATTGCACCTAAACTTTCAACTTCTTATTTTTATCTGGATATTTTTAACCTTTTACAGGCCAATGCTCCCAATTGGAAAGATCAAATTAAAAAAAAAAAAAAAAAAAAAAAAAAAATTAGCAGGTATAGTTAAAAGATGACTTGATTTTTTGAAACACAAGTTGCATTTCTATCATTAGTGGAAAACTAGACAAAAAATCATAAAAATAACCATTTTCATAAATTTTTACAGAGCTATCTTGATACAGCCCTTCCCCTCTTCGAACTTAATTCATATCTTTATTTAAATTTAAAAATAAGTCTTTCATTAATTCTTAATATTTCACTTATCATTTAAACTACCCATCACTGTATTCCGTTTTTGAAACGAATGTAAAAGTTTGTCAGAAGTGTTTAGTCAGAAATGACAAATGTTCCCCACAGGGAAAATTGTATACAATCCCCCACCCCCTGTCCTTTATCCTTTAATTAATGGATTACAAAACAAAATATGCAACAAATTAATTTAAAATATGCCTGGATTTGAATTCTGTCTCCAGAAATTTAACACTAGTAACTTGTAAAGATACAATTTAATTTTTTTTTAATCAATGTTATTTGACTCCTTTAAAAACTGTTTAAACATTGCATTATACCTCAAAAGGACATAAGTTTTGAATTGTTCAGAAGGTTGTGGAAAGAGAGGGAAAAAATACACGCTAAAAAGCAAATAATGTATCAATCGTATACTGATAATTAAATGTATTGTGAGTGTGCCATATAAATAACATAAGCCAATCCGATTTTGAGAAAATCTAGTGTTTCAGTTTTGCAGTAGAAATATTTTTAAAGCGTACCACAACGTCATTTTCATATTCAGGAGCCCCCCTCAGAGGCCGAGAGCATAGCACTCGGATGTGGGAGACGGAAGGTGACTGATTCAAAACCAGGTCACGTCTGCAGACCTAGCTGTTCGGAGTTTCCTGAGGTTTCCTCCGAAACTTAGCATAGATACAGGTTATGACCCCTTAGAAAAACCCCCATGGAGGACATGTCACCCCTCAGTGTAGAGGTCACATGTAGCTAATTAGCCGTAATACCTCAACAACATCACACTCCAGACTAGGTTTTTTCAGTCTTTAAAAAAAAAAAAAAAATCTCATTTTAACGTCAATTTATACATATAAAAATATACTAGAAGACATAGCACATTGTGGAGGCAATTACCTCGGGCTGTAGAAAAAACATTTGATGAAAATATGTCTGTGCTCAATTATTTAATATTCGTCCACCTAAAATAAGTAACTTCATATTCAACTTTTAATAAATATGCACAAATCGAATTTCATGCTCTTCAGAAACTTTTTGCATTCGACCAATTTCGTTTTGTATACAACCCTTCTTATATCAATGATTCAAGCAGAAGATCATTTTTAATGAAAAAGGTTAAATTACGTTATCTGAAAAAATCAATTTTAAGTAAATTGGGATCGCAATTTTCCCTTCAAAGCCTGATAACCGTGATTTCAATATGGCGTCATTGTCACTTGAAACGGCTAATTTTGTCACGCAAACGATTCACTTTTTTTACTCTCAGAAATAAAATGGATCTGAAAAGAGCGAAATATTGCTTAAAAATGAGGGAATGGGTGGATTTTTGGATTTTTAAAGTAACGCAAATTGCTTTCTACATTTTTATACATAATTATGATAAACTTGAAGCGGATCGTACAAACAGAGTTATTTTGCCTTTGTGCTTTTAAATATTTTTAATCTTCTAAGAGCAATGGCAGTAAAAGTTTTTTCTTCAAGTGGTTGCCCGAAATTGTTAGAAAGTCGGTGAGTCAGGAAAAAGTGTAACGATATAATGGGATATGTGTATGTGTTTGTACGCACCCACCCACCCATTTTCATTTTGCTCTTTTTTTTTTAAATTTCCCACGCTGCCGCCACCATATATATGAGGTCATTACGCAGCCACCGCGAATTTCTGGAGCAACGCAGACCTCTACTTGTATCAAATGTTTTTAAGGTCTTGCTGTATTCTATTAGCACTAAGATTTATGCATATATGTATAACTGTACATTTTACTTTTATAGGTTCTTACATTGTCTGGGGTTGCTAGAATTTTTCATACAAAACGAGATGTCTTGCAAAAACTTGGTGATTTTCCAAGAGCTTGGGCCTTGCTTTTGGAATTCATTGAAAGTTCATCATTAAGTAAAAATAATGAAGTAAGAATTTTTTTTCTCCTTTGTATAACTGACAAATACTTGGTTTATTGTACTAACCTTTTAATATTCTACAGAATGTTTTTATTTATTTATTTATTTTATGATTTTATTTGTTTTACATAGTAATTGCATTGCTTAAAAAATATAAATAATAACTACCTAAAAGTTGTACTGCTGTTTAAGCTTTACCCAGTGTTCATCCTAGGCGTTTTTCGAAGGGCGCTGCGCCCTGGCCGCCTTTAAAGCAAAAAATCCCACCCTAGTTGCCCTTTCAAAAAAAATCGCCGCCCTTTTGTTACCCAAAAACAGCACCCTGCCTGCCGCTCTTCTAGCCCCGATTTCATTCATGGCGCCATCCTCTCCCCTCTGTTTACATTTATTGCGTTGCAGCATCTCTTTCCTCTTTGTTGACATTAGTTAGCATCTTCACAGATTCTAGTGTTGAGTCTAGATTGATTTGGCAGGGCACAGTGCCCGGCGGCCCTTTTATCGTCTTTTTAGTGCCCAGCTGCCCAATTTCTCTCCTTTCTGCCCCCCCTCCTTTTAAATTTTTATCATTCTTAGTCAACAATCACTACTTTTTTTTTCCTACATTGCGACCATTTGCGGCCCATCACGAAAATACGTTAAATAAAACGGCCCCTTCACAGAAACAGTCTATGAAATCGGATCTTTCCCACAAGTGTAATTTATTAAAATGCCTTTTTCAAATATTCTGTGCTTTCAGATCGAAATACTGTTAATGCCTTTTTCATTGTCTGTTTTCATTTGCAGGAGCGAGTAACCCGAAAAGGCCCCTAGTGTGTTTTGTTTTTGCTGACTCAAGTGAGAAGCCCGATCGCAGGGCAGAACTACGTCTATGTGGGCATTTCAGTTGGGAGTTGGGGGAAGAAAATACGGTTGAGAAATTCAAAATTTTATAAAGTTATCTAAATATTTCTGATTCCATCTGTCAATCCTCAAATATCGGTAGCTACGTTTGATAAATATGTAGTTACGAGTTATCAAACAATCATTATTCCAGTGTTCGTCGCCAGCTGTTGCTCTTCTCGATGTTTTTAATAGTTTTGCACACTAACAAGTTTTTTTTTATTTCCTCCCCTAAACGATTTCCTCTTTTTAATCGGCTTTCTTAGTACATATTATTCTTAATGTATAACAGTTATTTACTAATCATATATAATTACAGATGATACAGAAAGTATGCCTTAGCAAAACGACGTTTTGCGATTCGAAAATTCTGCGGGATTTGTTTGCCTAGACAAGGGATATCTCCTGGGGGGGGGGCTTGGTTGGATGACTTTTTAAGGAGTTCTAACTTGTATTAATTTTACATCTTGATGAAACCGACCAAAACTCCAGACCGACAGTCGCGCGGCCGGGGCCCGAACGTGGGAACTTCAACACTTCAGCTGTCAACCATGTTCAGTGGCTTTATCCACTCAAATCGGTCTGAAAATCGAGCGATGTGCGAATACAGCAATTGAAACACATTATGCTTTTGCCAAATTAAGAGCATAATAATGATCTTTTGCTATTGCAGTGTAGCGCCAGGGTTATTGGTTCCCAGTGCGGTCCTTCAGTTTGCCGCCCCATTCTTTTTTAAGTTTCAGCATTCTGCCCCCATTTCGGCCTTTTAGTTTTCCACCATATTATTTTTAGGTGTCCTGCCGGCCACTATCTTTGTTTTTACCTTGCTGCCCGGGCAGACCCCCCCCCCTTTATTACGCAACAGTTTTAATTGTACTAAAGTGGGGTAACTGCAGAATTTAGTAAATCAGACTATTGACAAGATTTGGTATTCTAACTATTCATATTACGTATCTTTCGATTTCTAAAAAAGTTTTCAACATTTTAATGAATGAAGCAAAAAAATAAATAAATAAATAAATAAAAGCAATAGAAAGCTAGTTCTGGGAAAGAATGTCTTAAGAAAACAAATTGTGTCTTAAGTTATTCATAAAACTGTCATCAATTTAAGCTTATTTTCAGTTTTTAAAAACTAAAAAACAAAAAAATTCGAAATGATTCTGGAAGTTTTTTTAATATGTAATTTGTTTGAGTACTTTTGACAACAGGATGTTAATTATTTTTATTATTTTAAGCTGATTAAAAACATTTGATAGTTAAAATATTTAATACTTTTTTTTTATTTTAAAAGTATTAAAGCAAGGTTGAAGAACGAAAATTTATTGTTTTTAAAGAGAACTTTTTAAGTATGCTACAAAAAATTAAAAATAAAGCTATGAAAAATAAATTATTTAAAATATAAACTTTATTTCACACATTTGGACAATTCTGTGAGTTAAAAAAAATATTTATTTTATACCTGCTAAAAAACTTGCATGTAGTAATTATTTTTATTTATTTTAAGGAATAGTGCTTTTTAAAAAACTTATATTCACTTTTCATGAATGAGCAAACATTAAATTATGGTATATATAGCCTATATAGCTATACATGAAAAATTTTAAGTGCCAGAGAAGTGAAAGAGAAGAACAAATATATTTCAGTAATTTGATTTCATATGATGTACATTCCAACCATTAGATGCAATACAAAATTTGCATGGATGTCATTTATTCTAGCAATCTTCTGTGTTCAGAATTCAATTTTCCCAATTTCTATAGTTATCAATTGATGGATGAGTTAAATTGTTTGATCCAATTTTAAATGTCTAATAGTAATAAGGGTAACTTTGAAAATCTTTGCTTGGTACTCATTCAATAATTATTGTGAACAAAAGAATTTAAATTCTGATTTATATTATGAAATTTTATTATTTTTATTATATGCTGAACACATCTATCCTAATCCACTTACACTGACAGTCCTTTTCTGTTTAAAAGTTTGTACAATATAGGTAAAACATCCTATATGAATGTGATCCAGTAATTGTGGTCCAGTAGTGATAGTGTGATAAAATTGAAGAACATAAATTAGCAGTCCCTCTGCCTTCCCCTACTGCCTAACAAATCATGTTTGGCTAAAAATTTCTGAAACCTTCTTCAATAAATGTACTATTCTTATAAATAATAAACATGTAAGTTATGTAATTTCGAGAAAAAAAAAAATTAAGCAGAAAATTCAAAACTACTTTTATTAAAACTTCTTTTTTTTTTTAAATCAAAAACTTCTAGTTATCTACAGATTTAATTCACATATTTATGTCATGCTTAGAGCAAAATATTATCAACAAATCCTTTTTCAAATTTCGCTTACACTTACTTCTACAGCATATTTTCTCCAAAAGATCAGGGGAAAAAACTAGTGTGGGGGGAAAAACTATATGTAGGGGAAAAAACTATATGTAGACTCCTCACCTTAAGACAAATTGGAAAAAATATAACTATGCATTGTAGTCAGAACACATATTACAACTCTACATGTTAAAGTTTCGGGAATCAGATAGTTTCAAACCAGTGTCTATATATGTTAGCTACCTGTACATTCTCGTGGAACTCCAAAGTGCCTTTTTTAAGAACAGGGTGCCCTTTTAGAAATTTCCCCCCTGTCGGCCCTTTTTTTTCTAGAGTCAACACTATTGTAATCACCTCCTATTGTAAGTTAACCATTTTTTTGTGCCTATATAGCTATACATGAAAAATTTTAAGTGCCAATTATTTTATATGTAGACTCCTCACCCCCCCCCCCCTCCTCAAAAAAAAAAATCTTTAGATACGATAAATGCAGATTTAATATGAAAAAGCATTGTATTGTTGGCTGACCTTTTTTCTAAAGGAAATGGCAATATTCGCTTAGTACATACAGGCAGGTATCCAGAAAACAGTTTGAAGGGTGGGGGGGGGGGGGTCCAAATGGTAAAAAAGGTTGAATTTTTCACAAAAAGACTATCATTTTCATTTTAGTAACAAAAATGAAAATTTCGGGGGGGGGGGGATACGTTCTTGAGTATATATATATACACACACCACTTTTCACCTTTTACATTTAACATTGGCAACACGGTTTACTTGTGTACTCTTAGATTACCATGTGGTATGTAAAATCTAATTGCTTTTTCTATTTTTGTTATCTTTTTGATTCCTTTTTTCTTTCCATTTTTTATATAGTAGGGTAGGGCCCATATGTGTGGAGTTAATATCTCTTCTGATATGCCACACAACCGAAACCCTACTATTTGGTTTGCTCTAAATTATAATCCACTGTTTGTGGCCCCTGACGATGGTGACAGTGGTTATAATTTCCGTTCCATTCAATTTTCAAAATAATTCTTACACTTTAATTGGCTTCAAAATATGGTTTCTAATTCTTGCCAATAGCTGTTATATTTTTATGTGAGGTATGTCTTATTTGTAGTATGTTTTGTTTTACTTATTAGTTATATATATATATATATATATATATTCATATAGTGCCTCTTTATATTCTGACGTGCCCTTGAAAGCTTAAACTGCCCTTTTTTAAGGACTAGCACCCTGCCCCTTTTTTATCCTAGAATGATCTCTGGCTTTACCTATATGTGTAAAAGAGGTGCACAAAACCATATGCACCTAGAGCAAAAAATAGCAGTCATGTTTTAATCATTTTGCATTCAGTGCATGTTTTGCTTCATAAATATTTTCTATAGTAAAAAGAAGTTTAACTGCAGCACTATGCTGAATAGCAGTGTGTGTCAGGTAAACATTATTGTATTTTGAAAAGTGATAAATTGAAGTTTGCCCTGAATAGCCGAGAATCAGGAGACAAAGAAAAAATGTGATGTATCCAAATGTGTTTATGAGGGTTTTAATTTTTAAAAATTGGTTCATTTTGCCAGTGCTGTCAAACTCGCATATTGCCAGCAAGAATTTAACCAGAACTCAGAACCTTGGTTAAGAGAAATCTATGTATGTATAAATATGCTAAGGAAAGCCTTTGTGTCCCTTTTGCAGCACATTGCGCAAACGGATGAGCGTGAAATTCGGCACAGTTAAAGTTCGTAATGAACTGCCTGTGTGAATGTTACAACTTTTGTGTATTATGTTAGTGAACCGTAAAAAATTAGAGAAGTAATTTGGCACGCTGCATTTTATGCCAAGTCGGGCGATTTTTCCATTGTTGTGTCAGTTTTGAAATAAAAACACTAAGTTTCAGCAGTACTATAGGATTATAGTATTACAACAAAATTTGCAAAAAGTGGAATTATTCCCCAGTTTGGTGAAACGCCAATTGCCATGACTTGATAAAGAGCTTAAATTTCAAAGATTATTAAAATATTTCCTTCCTAAAATCAAATGGCATAGAGGCCAAAAGAATCGTAAAGTGTTTTGACCCATTTCCCAATTAGTCAAATACCCAGGTTCTGTCTGTGTTAGCTAAAAGAAAAAGAAAATGACGCCATGTTAGCTAAATAAAGAGAAACAAGAAATAAACGAGAAAATACTCTGTTAGATCTTAACAAATATTTATTGAATTTAACGAAAACACATCACTTCGACTTCTAAACACTTCAACACACCCTCTCCAAATACATCCCGATTTCCCTTGAAGATTGAGAGGGCATTTTTGCAGTATTTTATGATAGTTAATAATGCTACGCTTTGAATTTCTTTTAGGTGTCTTTCTCTGCTTTGAAAAGCTTTCAAGAAATTTTAAATATCAGCAGATATCAGGATGGAAAAGTTGGAAAATCCAAAACAGAAGCTAATGAAGATGAAATTTGCATAGAAAGGTATTATAAAGATATTTATCAGTTATCAAGCTTAAAGCAGTTTTATTAAATGTTTTCTCTAAAACTATTACCTTTTGGAATGTTTCTATAAACTCATAAGATGACTTCAATGAGAACTGTGCTTTTTTTCATACATCTACATTTTAAGATAGATTTCTCAATTCCAAAGATGTCTTTTATGGAGGAAGGGAGAAAATACAGCACACTCATGAATAATGATACACTTTCCAACTTAGTGGAATAAGGGAAGAAAATAGGGAGGACGCATGTATTATGATACACTTTTAATATATAACACTGTAGTGTGTATTTAAAATCTCAAAGTGTTCCAGATCCCCCCCCCCCTCCTTCTCATTCTTGAGAGTTGGCAAAAAAGCATAAGGGTTGTTTTATTGGACTTAATGCCTTTTTTAAAGAGTGGTAATAGGGGGACCCTACAGAGAAATGCTTTTGACAAAGGCAGGGGCTGTAGCCATGAAAAAATGATAAAAGGCTGAAATTTTGTACATCCACCAATTAATGCATGGGGCACATTTTACTAACTGGGAATTTTTTTGCATTTAGACCATATAAAAATGTACTTTAGTATTTATTTAGATTTAATCTTCTGAAAAATTAAATCAATATCATAAAATTCTGTACCTTTTTTACATAACTTTGTGACTTATTGTACATGCCTATGATAAATGCTTAAGGAATACAAATCTAGGTCATTATTTTTGGGAGACCCTGTATATACTGGCAGGCCTTTTTTGTAATTAGCAAATGATTGTTGAAAGAATAATTAATGTGTATATTTTTAAAAAATCTTTCCTTATTATTTGTATAAGCTGTACATGTTTATTAAACTAGTATTAAGTTTTGCAATAACAAGAAACTTCAGAGTGGCCACTCAAAATTTCAAGCTCAGTGGCCACTGGCCATGTGTGAATTTTCTTAATTTTGACCTCTATTTACCGGAACTCTGTTATATATGTATATATTGAACTCTTCATTGACTTGTATTGGGTTGGCAATAAAGTAATGTCGTTTTTCCTTATGTCAGTATTTCACCTGGCCAAAACTACTGAAGCTAATAATACAAAATTTGGCACGTACGTGAGTTCTTTTAACATATCCCGTGTGATCTCAAAGAAAAATAGAGATATCCATGAAATTCTTGCTATAAAATACAACAGTCATGAACACCTAAAAATCAGTTTTAGGAAATTTTCAATGTTGTCCTCCAAGAAGGATAAAGAGGAATTGGGAGGGTGGCCATCTTTCACTAAATAAAATATTACCAATAAAATTCTTACTTTAAAACACCCACAAATGTTAATCCTATGTTTAAACACAGCTTGTCTGTAATAAAAAATTGTTAAAAATTTAGTTGTTTGAATTTTATGTAAGAAAATGCAATTACTTTATTACCAACCTTATATTATCAAACTGAAAACTTAAAAAGCTTTTTTAAAAAAGTAAAAAATCTAGCAGAAATATTGTATCCTGAGAAAACATCATTTACAACATTATTCACTGAAATTTTAATATAAATGTTTAGGCTAATTTAAAGAAATTAAAGCGATGTAAGCAACATGGATAACAAACACACGTGTTGTGGAAAATTTTATGGCCTGTTTCTTTTCATGTTTTGCAAAATCCAAATTAACAAAATTTTGAATAAAATAAAAATCTAGCTGAACAATGTATATTAAAAATGTGTTGTGCAGAAATAGCTAAATATCGGGTGGGCTCGATCTCATTGGCCCATAGAAGTTGGCACAACTAATTTGAATGGTTTTCTTTAAAGTTGATTCTGCAAACCATCCTTCATACATACAAAAAAAAAAAAAAAACTCATTAAATGTTTGACTGATATGGCTTTTAACTTCTTTCATTTTAAAACTTGTTTACTTTAAACTTTGTGTCTACTGTCTTAAATATAAATAAATTTTAACATTAAACAATTTTTCAAATTTCTTTGAAAATAAGTGAATATGAAGAGAATTTTAAACAGTTATTCTCATTACAATGAGTTTTAATTTATTTCATTTCAGTGAAGTTGCTTTGTGGAGTGCTGCATGGAAAGTGTGGTATAACATTGGAGTGGAAAGTACTAAACCACCTCCAGATCGAATTATTGATAATGCACACTCTAAAAATGATTACAGTATGGTCTATGTGCCTGCTCAGCAATTTTTGACTGCCTTAATACAAATATTTCCATCACTTTTTCAACATATTAAAGGAAGGTAAAGGAAATATGTTTGTTAATCTATCTAAATACTTTGCTGTTAAAAAATGTACTTCTGAGATTTGATGGGACTCCTGGAGAATAAAACTTTTTTATTGCTCAAAACATGTGTAGTTTGTGACACATGTGTAATACAAAATTATTTTATTTTTCTAAACATTAAACTTGGATGCATTTTTACTTTGTAGAAAACAGTTTATTTCATTATGAATGTAAGGGGTTTTACTAACAGACCAACAAGCTTTTGCAGTAGGGGGCACAGAGATAACTCAGTTGTTGCACAGTAATGCATAGTCGGAAATGCTGCAATTATAAGCTGTAATGGAAGGAAGCACAGTAAAAGAACAGAAACAGATGAAGGTACTGCAGAAGGTGTTCAAAATTATAACCAGAAGTGGTCAGGCAGGTTTAACAGCAATGTCGTATTGAATTCCTTATATTCTGGGAGATTCTAGACGTATCCCATATCCTCCTGGCAGATACAGAATTTTGAGCAGTGAGATCTTCAACTGAAGGATAGGGAGGAGGGGATCTTGTACACCAAACTCTTCATTTGACCCCAAAAGAAGAATTTCATGCATGATAGGTCCAGTAATCTGTCTAGCCAATGAACTAGGCCACCACAGCAGTCTAAAGGTTACGTCGAGGTGTCGGTGGTGCATTTTCTTATAATATGCGGGAGATCCGTCGTGCAGGTACCACATGTAGCTGCCCAACAATTGAGGAACGTGTACTGCATCAAGACATTTGGGCAAGACTGGCTGCTGGAAGATTGGGTATACCCTACCATCAAGAGGGCTGGGCAGAAGGTACTGTCAGATGTGAAGTAGTCTCCAAGAATGTCGTCCCAAAAAGTAAGTGAGAAATGCCTTTGATCTGCATGTGATCGCTTACCATACAGGTTCTCCAAAGCCCACACATAGGCATTATGTTGATTGAAGGCTCCCTAATGTTCAAAGTATGCTTCATCAGTGAACAATGTGGGCACAACGAATGTGCTGTTTACAGCAATCTTTTGCAGGAACCATGTGGCAAAAGCTCTCTGAAGTGGATAATGCTCAGGCTCTTATGATTGGATATGTCGAAGATGGTATGTACTCATTTGGTTTACTGTGAGTATCCTCCAAACAGTGGAGTAAGAAAAACCTTGTTGGCCTATCACTCAAGCACTTGTACCGGGATTGTTTTCTGCCAGATGTAAAACTGTCTCATTGCTAGGTGTTCTCGTTGTTAGCTCTTGATTCATTGTAGTGCTTGTTAAACAACCAGTCTCATGTAACCTTCTGTTCGAACTTATAAAGGTCATGTGATACTGTCCCTAGTACAGCAGCTGAACAGTGTGCCCATTACAGACCGCAGCTTCATATGAAATCAGTATGTAGAACACTTCAGCGTTTGAATACACCTTCATCCTACTACTTCGGGAACAAAGTTGCTTTTAACCTCAGGAAACAATTTCCAGCAAGATCACTGTTCATTCTACTTTCCATTCAACATCTACCCCAAGACTGCCAAGACACTCCAGGAATCTTCCAGAACTAAGGAATTCCTTGCAGTGACACTGTCAAGCCTGCTTGGCCACTTCTGGTTGTAATTTCAATCATCTTCTGTAGCACAACCTTTCAATATTTTCTGTCATATTATTGTGTTGCTATTTCTGTTCTTTTTCTCAGCTTTGCACTATAGTTCGTAACTATGGCATTTTTGACCCTGCATTGCTTTGCAGTTTCGAGTCATCTGCATCCCTTACACCTTCTGCTAGTTTGTCAGTCTGATAGTGAGACACCCTGTAAAAAAATTCATGTATGCAAAATTGTGTTTAATGTAATAAGCTTTCTATTATTATTATTCATGTTGTATTCGGTGAAATTTACATTTTACATTATATTTACAATTTTTGAATTTTACTTACAGATTCACTGCTTCTGATTTTCAAAAGTTGGCTAATGTTTTACAGAATGCTGTTTCTGTTCCTGTACATGGAGAAACATCTCCTTTCATTTTGCCATCTATGACTGAAGTAGTTTTAACACAATTACAAGATTCCGTTTTACAAGCTATGCAAATATTATTGAAGGTATCGGTTTTTACTGCAGCAACTATACAAATTCTTACAGTTTCTTAAATATATTTCTAAATGCATTATAAAGTATTCAAATTGAAATTCAAAAAAATTGTTTTAGAAATACATATAGCCTTACTGTATTTGTTTTCACATTGCAATTCAATGCACCCAATTTTTCATCTTACTAAATGATATTTCTTCTTTGTAAGTGCAAATATTCAAACATAACATGATTGTAAAATTATATAGTTAAGCTAAAATAATGGAATTATTCTGTAACAGTATAGAAATCAGATAAATTGAAGATTTTGTTGAGTTATTTTGATATTTTCTTAAATGACTGTGGAAAGATCATTCTTTGAAGTATCTGGCTCATTCTGATAGTTAGCAATAGTTCTGATACTATTAATCACATCAAGGAGACAAGAGTAGAAAACTGAGATTCCATATTCTTTTGGCATACCAGGTGCTTCAAGACTATCCTGCAGTTCTAAACTTGGGAAAGAAATAACACTGGCTTTAGCTTTTGTTCCTTTAATATTGATCAGACATCTACAATAAATTACAAGCTAAAAGAAGATGCAGTATTTTATAGTATCAATTAAATTTTTCAGGATATTAAATCTAAACAAATACAAAATTAAAATTTTTATATGGCCTCCATACAAAAAAAATCCCCAATGTACCCAGTACATTATGGAAGGTATGGAGAAAGTTTCAGCCTTTCATCTTAGAAAGGCTTATAAATATGTTTAATCAAAGTTGTAGAGGGTCTGTACAATATCAGTAATAGCAAAAGTATTATGCATTTATGCTATCATTTATAAATTGTATATCACCCTGAAACACAATCATTCAATGTGACTTTTTGTTCCTCTGAGAGCCATTAAAAATGGGTTAATTTAACATATTTATTTTCATATCTCATACACTTTTTAGGATAAAATGCTTGAATTCTGTACATCTCTTTATTGATTTGGGGGGGGGGCACAATTTACTAATTTTTTTTTGTGTGTGTGTGTTGTTGTTGTTTTTGCATGGGAGCAGACTTCGTGCGATTACACAATCATCTGTAATCGATTACAAGAAATGATATGGATTACGATTATGATTACGAACAATTTTCAAAAAGATTATGACTAATGAATGTTAATTTAGTAATATAACAGTAATCTTGATGTTAAACAAATCAAATATCAAAAGAATTCTGTAATAATGCAATTTTATCATAGCCATTTTGTAAAATTTGTAAAATATTATTTTAGTTATCGATTACTGTCGATTGTAATCGGCACGAAGTCTGCATGGGAGCCTTATAAAAAAACTATTTATTTAACTTACTGAAAATTTTAATCAATACCATGAAGTTCTCTACCTTTTTCTAACATGACTTTGTAATTTACTTTAAAATGATAAATATTTAAAGAATAAAAGTTTAGGTCAGTGTTTTTTACACACCTTTTATATGTAGTGTATATATATATATATATATATATACAATGACCTATATAGATTTTATACAGAGATGAACAACCAAATCCATTCTAGATTAACTTTAGATCATCATTAGAAAATTATTTTTGTTATACAGAAAATACTAATCAGACTATTGCATCACTACCTGTTATTTTTAATCATCTCAGTATTCTCATCATCGTATGCTTTAACCTGCCTCCATATAGTCATTTACGGACCTAAAAACTTAGCCATCATAATCAATTTGGCAAGATTTAAAAGAACTGATTTGTTTTTTACATTACCTTAATCACTTTAGTCTTATAATGCCCAACCTCAATATCTTGAACCTTGATATCTTAAATCTATGTATTTCCCCTTACAAATATACCCCTTTTTATCATCTTGAAAATTCACTATCTTGAATTTTTTTGGTATCCCTTCAACTTTAAAATATTGAGGTTGGATTGTATATTAAAAACTTTTGTTTGCTTTCTTTGTCATTTACTTTTTCCTTTCTACTAAAGGAAGCATTAAATGAGAATGAGACTGTGACATCACTTCTTCCTGCCATTTTTAATCAGCTGCTAGTATTTTCATCATATGCTTGTAATGCTCCTCCATATGGTCAGTTACGGACACGAGCTTTTGTTAACATGAAGGTTTCTTCTGTGAGTATTTTTAAGTCTATATTTGCCATCAAATGCCTGTTGATTTTTATTTTAAAGTATTTTTTCACTCCTTTGTTCTTTTTAGACTGATTGGGTAACCATGAATTTCGTTCCATTTGGTGAAAAGGCTTTAGATATGGTTGTTAATGCATACCAACAGACTGCTCAACAACCAAATATAATTAATTCTCAAGTTCTTCATTCAATAGTCAAGGTACTAATCTTTATTATTGTAATTCTTTAATTTTAAAGTAATTTTCTAGTTAATGTGAAAATGGAAGTAAATTATGCAAATAAATTTAGGAAGAAAAAATTTACTTGGAATTAGATTGTACAATAGTGTGAAACCATTTAAATAATATATTTTGGGTAATTCATTTTATAAATTTTTAAAGAATGTTTGTGCAAATGATTGGTATTCTATTAATTTCTTTTCTGTTCCATACCTATATTGTAATTTTACTTTCTGTTTTTAATTGCTTACATTTATATGATAATAAATGCTTTTACAATATTGTAGAATTGTTATTGAATATTGTGTTAATTTTAGCTTTACTTTAGATTAGAAAAGAAATTAAAAACTTAAAATTAATTGTAACCCAAAAAATCATTTTCAAAGGATCTAGTTGTAAAAATAAGCTTTTAGTGATATTGAAAGCCATTTCTAGTGAATTGTGAAGAAACTAAACTTGAATTATGAGTTTTGAAAGTTTTTCAAGTGCTTAATTTGTAATCTTTTCATAAAGCAGGGTGGTCACAAATTGGGAAAATATGGAAATGTCAGGGAAATCACTGTAAGTGGTTTTAATTTCTATTTACCGGCAGTAGATTGCACGATTCACTGTTGCGAGAATAGAAAATCTATGTCAAATGGTGCCAATTTCCATAATATGTGCCATCCTGCCTCAAAACTGCAAAAATTTCAAATTTTATGCCAAAAACTAGGCATTTTTGTTTCTAAAATAAAATTTAAAAAAAAAAAAAAAAATCGTGACATGAAACATTTTTGAGAAAACAGGGAAATCAATTTTTTTTGCTTCCTTGTACGTAGTATAGGGAAGTAATGTGATCCATAAAAATTTTGGGGGCCAAATTTCGACGACAAAACCGATTTTGACTACCTCTAAATTTAATTTTAAGAATTTTTTCAATGCATCTCATTGTAAGCTAGCATGCACGATCATATAAATGCGTCTGCAACTCATTTTGACTAGCGGCGAGTCTATTGTAGCCAGTTTTTCCATGCCGTCTGTACGTACGTACGTATGTAACTCTCATATCTCAAAAACTATTGGTCGTAGAATGTTGAACTTGGATATTTAGGATTGTTCAATGATCTAGTTGTGCATCTTTAGGTTGCAATCGAATGGATAGTTTATGTACGGACTGCCCAAAAGATTCGAAATACATTATGCTCTATGGGCAAAAATTCATTAAACTCGCATATCTCAAAAACTATTAGGCATAGAATGTCGAAACTTCATATTTTGGATAGTTGTAACATCTAGTTGTGCACCTCCCCTTTTGGTTCCATTCGACTGGATAGTTTATCTGCAGGACCTCCCAAAAGATTCGAAATAAATTACGCTCTATGGAGAGAAATTCATTAAACTCGCAAATCTCAAAAACTATTGGCCATAGAATGTTAATATATTTAGGATTGCTTTAACATCTAGTTATGCACCTCTCCTTTTGGTTCCATTCAACTGGATAGTTTATCTACACGACCGCCTAAAAGATTCGAAATACATTACGCTCTATGGGCAGAAATTCATTAAACTCTCATATCTCAAAAACTATTAGGCGTAGAATGTTGAAACTTTATATTTTGGATTGTTGTAACATCTACTTGAAAATTTTTAAAAATCAGAAAGTTATTTTTAATTATTAAAATTCATTTACATATCTTACTATTTAGGGTAGTATGGCATCCTAAATTTCTGTTGTGACTTTAAAAGGGGGGATGGGAAAAACAGTTTTTGTAAATGGAAAACTTTGCTAAAATCTTTCAAAAGTTATAATTCTATGATAAAATTTCATATCTTATGTTTGTTTGTTGTCATTATTTCTTAGTCTTAACAACTTGAGTTTACGTGTTTTCATTATTTCCTAGTCTTTACGACTACCTCTAAGTATGAAGTATGCTTGTCCTTCACAAACTACCTGGAAACTTGCTGTTAGTTCTCTTCTTAAGGTTCTGAATGCAGGACTTCCTGTTGCAAGGCAATATCGTAAGTTTACTGAGTTTCTCATGATACATTTATATGCACAATTAGTACTGTGAGTTAATATTTGGTTCATAAATTTTTAAACATTAAATCAGCATCTGCAGTATCAGCATATTGCTAATTAGGATAAATAATTTCTCATTGTGTTTTAAGAAATTGAAATATGTGTATTTATTTTATTTTTTATATTTTTACAAAACATTTGATCTTTTTGCACTTTTTTAGTTTTAATTTGAAAACAAAATTTCTCCACTTTGTCCTAGTTTAAGTGCATACTTTTGTTATCAAAGCTGGGGGAGAAGAAAGTAAAGTAGCTGTTCTTCTCCCAAACACCTCCACTTCTTAATTACAACCATATTCATGTGAAAACTGCAGTGTATGTAAAAAAAAAATAATTTTCATTGCACAGTTAAATCAGCATAATCTACAATAATTTTTTACCGAAAAGCTCATGTCATCAACTTTTTTTTTAGTGTGGCATAAATTAAAGATAATTATACGAATAGAAAAATTGCCCATCTCTTTAAATTCCTTTAATTTTTTTTTCTTTTTTGTGACTTCATTTTGTATTTAAAACACTTTTTCTATTTAATGTTCTCTAGCTGCACAGTTTCAGGCAATGTGGATTGACCTTGCTTATGCTCTTGAAGACTTCCTCTTTCCTGCTAGGTAATTTATAATATTTTTTATTATTTGAATTCCAGATGAAATTGAAAGAATTAGGTATCTCAGTTCATCAAAATTTAATCTTCTGTCCAGGGAATCAGAGAGAAATTTTATAAGGTGGGACTGAAATGTCCCCCCCCCTCCCCAACTTGTTTTTGCCTCAAGAAATATATTTTAAATTCTGCCCAATTTTACTTTAAAAGTAGTTATTAAAAATAAAGTTAATATTGTGGGGTCATTTTTATTCTTACCCCACTAAATTATAATTTTAATAATAGTATTTACAATCTGTAATAATGTATTATAAAAAATATTAAAAAATGAAGTATCATTTGGTATTTTTATAACCAGGATTCCAAAATCTTCCTTTGCCTTACCACCCTTGCTGTCTAACATGTGCTGCAAATCACCATCACCAACAGTGTGTAATTTATCTCTAAATGCATCAGTTCATATTTTGCTATAGTTAAACACACAGTTTCGAAAATTAATTTTTTTTTTCTTTTAGTGATTTTATATAGAATGCTAAAAGAAAAGAATGAGTAAGGAAATTTTCATATTTAGTGATTTTTTTATTCTTGCTTGAAGGTTAAAAATATATATAAATGGTAGAATTAGCATATTTATTATTTAATTTTAATAATGGCTTTTCGTGCCTTTTGACTTGCAAAATTTCGTATAACATCATCAAAATTAACAGTTCTGGCAATGTCACATTCGATGCTTAATCTTGCTAAGTCTACAAGTCGTTCTTAAGACATTGTTGATCTTAAGAAATTTTTTTATGAGTTTTAATTTGCTGAATGATCGTTCAGCAGAATGGCTGCAAATCTTGAACTGTTAAACAAAATGTTTTGGATGTAATCACCTGCATTCATTGGTAAGTGCAGTTTGTCAGAGCATATGTACTATAACCAGACAACCTGACAGGTAAACTAGCTTAGAGATTTAGTGGCATTTACACAACTTATTAAAAAATAACTCCCACAAAAATATAAATTATTAAATGTTTTCTCTTTTTGAGCTATTTGTTATATAAATCATATTTTCATGCTGTTTTTCTTTCTGCTTATAAACAATAAATTATCATGCAAATGTGATTCAAAATGCACTAATGAAGAATCTTGTAGAAAGCAGTCTTGCTTTTTGCAGCTATTTTTTTTTTTTTTTTTTTTTTTTTTTTTCCCCAGAAATGTTAATTATAGTTTATATGTGTTCTTAGTTGTTCATTGGTGATGAAATAATATAAAAATGTCCATCACCATACATTTATTCGTTAAATTAAGTTTTAGTACCTGGCTACCAAG
This sequence comes from Cheiracanthium punctorium, assembly GCA_038373885.1. NCBI lineage: Eukaryota > Metazoa > Arthropoda > Arachnida > Araneae > Cheiracanthiidae > Cheiracanthium > Cheiracanthium punctorium. Next base: position 107,810 of record JAWZYV010001432.1, on the reverse strand, counting down.
CCATGCTCAGAATCCAAAAATTCCTTGTATGGCAAAATAATGAGTACATAAACAGCTCGACATGATTATCATTATTCTTCATGACTATTAAAGATTTATATTTTTATCATATCACTAATTCATTACCAGAAAAGCTTTGGTTGACATTCAATTTTACAGTGGCACATTCTTTGTTGAGCAGGGATGTTAAATCTTCTATGGTCATCAGGGTAGAGCAAAAAGTCGTGTATTGTAAGGCCGTGTTCCCTTTTGTAGCAGAGAGTGCATTAGCTTCTTCTATTTCTCGCATCATCATGAAGCCATCCATAAAAGGATTTTAAGATCTTAATACATAGCCTAACAAAGTAATCAGGTTTTTGCTGATACCATGGGCATTATTCATGCATTCAATAACAACATCTTGATTATCTGAGAAATGCATGTGTCCATATTGAGGAGTTTCAAATTCACCGTCAGGATTTTGAGTTAGATGAGCTGCCAAATGGGTGAGTTTATAATAGATTATTTCGTTACGTAACTGTACACAGAAATTTCGATGAATTTGATTGTCTACTCTTTTTCAAAAACATGCAATGCTCCACAGTGAATTCAAGTCACGTTAAAAGTTGTAAAATGATAAGAAGTATCTGCAGGTTTGTAGGTACTTACAAGGAGAGGGCGAGACCTTGGAATCACCGATTTGAATGAAATTTGGTACAAATATAGCTTACAAGACATACAATCACTGATGCAAATTTTAGGACGCACCTTACAGCATTCTCAGGAAGTCACGCTCCAAACATTAAGAAATAGTGCATGCAGCTTAAATACTTTTTTAATGCAAAACTAGGGAGCGTCTGCAGCGTAGAGCATAAACTCGTCAATTTATGGAGCTGTTGTTAGCGAGTTTGATTCGAGCTGCCACTGAAGTTTTTTTTTTTTATCTTTCTTCTGTTCATTTTAATGTCCAATTTAATTAAATAATAAAATAAAATTAATTTTAGCATCACAGCTTGTGTAATTGAATTGATTTCGTGTAAATTATTTTGGCCCAATTTAGGGATTGATCGTATAATTATAATTTTCTTCACCAGAGTTTCTCAAAGATCATTTATTATAAATGGTTGTCGCAATAAAAAAAAACAGTTCTTCAGGATAACTACATTTAAATATTTATCGTCAACTTGGCAGATTAAGTCATTTATAGTAGAATTCAACCTAGTGCTAGTATAAAAATACTCGGAATTTTCATGTTACATCACATCTTTTTTCTTTCTGTGTATCACTGCAAAGGGTATCATTTTCATTTAAATTATTAAGTTGAGCCAAAATTTTCATGTATTTTTGAAATTTGCATCTTATGGATCAACAAAATTCATGAAAAATATTTACAGTACCTACAGTTTTAGTATCTATGCAGAAACACATTTAGTTTTATGTTAGTTACAAAAGGGTGAAGTAATAAGTGCAGGCAATTTTTGACAGAAGATTACTAGTAGTTTTTTATATTAATAACTATGAATTAAGAATAATTAAATTATTTACATATATTCCATCAAAACATATTGTGAATGCTTAGTGGCATCCTCCTTTCCTGTAACACTTTTCATGCTTGCAGATTAGCAACAGTGATTGGTTTTGCTTTTTCTTTCGCTGGTTGCCTGGACAACAGTTTTAAATAAAAATAAGTTTTTTATTCTAAAAAAGTTATGTAGCTGAAAGGTGTAATATATAGTGATTAAAATAATTATTAGTCTGTGTGCTGGACATCAAGTTCCATTTATTTTGTTTCTTTGCGAAATTAATTTTTACTATAATACATCAGTGATGTGATGTTTATTTTTTAACCTGCCCCAAAGTTATTTTTCTGTTCCTTTTTACGAAGATCACATCAACTGTGTTTCACAAATGATCAATAGATGGCATTACTGTCCAAAACTGTATATTTTACAGTTTGAGCCATTCAGAGTGTTTTTCAGTCACGTGGCATAGCGCAATCATTTCTTGGATCGAAATAACCCCAGATGCAAAATTTTAAGAAAACCATTAGAGCCGTTTTCGAAATCGCTTCGACAAACATACAAACATTCCTCATTTAATAGTATAGGGCTTGAGCCTATCACATAAGGCAGTGTGCCTTACGGGATAGGCTCAAGCCCTATACTATTTCCAGACTACTTACTTATCCAGACTACTACTACTCCAGACTTATAGCAACTGTAGATTTTTGGAAAGTGCAATGTATCAAACCATACACTGTGCCACGAATAGGGTTAAAATAATTTTTAATATCCTGCTCGTGATTCTTGTATACTGATTGTGTATTTTTCACAGCTCTCCTTCACCTACTCAGAGCTTAGAAGATCAACAGTGTGATGAAGCTTTAGATTGTAAAGTATGTGTCTGATTTTACAACTCTTGTTTACACTCTTATTTTTTTTTTTTAAAGCTTAAATATACCTGTGTTTCTTCTTTATTGAAATATTTAAACTGACTGCCAGATAAATAAGCATGCTTATAATAATACTAGCTGAAGTACCCGTCCTTGACGGGTTAGTGAATGCAAATTTCCAAAAAGCAAGAACTTTCGTCAGCATTGTAGGAGTACACAGAATGGATGTAGTATGTTCCCAAAGTAAAGAAACCGGAGTTATAATTTTCGCAAAATCTTAAAATCTAATCAATATTTTTGAAAAATTGGAAGCCTAGAATTTAAGTTGAGTGACAACCTACCATGTCCCCCAATTTCGTTTCATTCAGTGCAGTCTTTATTTCGTGATGCTGGAACAAAATTTCAGCATTTTAAAACGATTTTCACAAAATCTCAAAATGTAATCAAAATATTTTTTAAAATTCAACACCTATAAATTAAGATTAGCAACTATCATATCACTAAATTTCGTATCATATGTATTAGTTATTATTACGTGATGTTTGAAGAAATATAAGCATATTTTAAGAGAATTTTCACAAAATCTAATAAACATGTTTAAAAAATTGGACACCTATAGTTTATGTTGACCAACAATCTATCATGTGACCAAATTTCATATCATTCGCTTTAGTCATTATTACGTAATGCGTGAACAAAGATTCACTCAGTTTTAAACAATTTTCGCAAAATTTCGAAATCTGATCGATGTTTTTTAATTAGATGCTTATAGTTTAAGGTGAGTTACCACCTATCATTTTTTCACCTTTTCAGTTATTATGTGATGTGCGAACACAAATTTATGCAGTTTGAAATGATTTTCACAAAATCTCAAAATCTAATCAAGATATTTTTTTTAATTCAGCGCCTATGTTTTAAGCTCAGTGACCACCTATCATGACACTCAATTTCATATCATTCACTTGAGTCGTTTTTACGTGATGCTTGAACACAAATTTACGCAGTTTGAAAGGATTTTCGCAAAATCCCAAAATCTAATCAAGATTGTTTAAAAATTCGACACCTATGTTTTAAGTTGAGTGACCACCTATCATGACACCCAATTTCATATCATTCGCTTCAGTCGTTTTTACGATGCTTGAACAAAAAAGCGTCACGGACAGAATGACAGACAGACGAACTTTTTTTTAGGGTCGCATCGGATTCCCGGGTGCTTGAAATGTATAGAAATCGCAAAATTTTTGAATTCCAAGAAATGCACAGACAAAAGTCTAATTTTATTTATATAGATATTTTATTTCGTTGCAAGTTTGGTTGTGATTTATTTTCTATATAGTTTTTGTTCTTATTTTATTGAATGCACTATTAACTAAAACTACCTCACCATAGGTACAAAAGTAAATACAGTCAAAAAATTCTTGTGCTTTGCTGCAACTCTACTGTACTCTACTTTTTATAAAAAGTATAAAAACTGTATCAAGAGTATAACTCTTAAAATGCAGGCTTTCCCAAAAAGGTGGTAATGCAGTTTAATTTTTTATCTCTTAGAAATAAGTGGGTAATGTAAATTGAACAGTGTGTAAAATAAAGTAGGAAAAAAGACTATGTTAAGAAAAAATTCTTTTCATTAATTTTCATAAAGTGACACTTTTTTAATTTGAATATGCCCCACCCCACCCTGTTAAAAAAAAAAAAAAAAAAAAAAGTCCCAGTTAGTAAAATGTGTGTCCCATGCTCAAATCAGATGATGTACAAATTTTGAAAACTATATCCTAAAGATTTCAGAGGTATGAAATTAAATATATACTGATTTAAACTACTTTTTAGTAGCTCTGAAAGAGAAAAAAATCATATTGGATGATTGCATTTCAGGGGTCATACAGAAATTAAGAAATAACTTTTTGCTTTCTAGCAGTAAACATTTACATTCAAATTGTATAGCCCAGTGGTTCCCAACCGGGGGGTCGCGACCCCCTAGTGGGTCGCCATGCCTTTTTTGGGGGGTCGCCACAGACCGCTTTTGTAAGAAATTAATAGTAAACTATTTTCACGTTTCTTTGCAATGAGACAGAATTTCTCCCCTTTTGTTTGGAAAGAAAAAAATCCTCATTCTCGTCTGTGCTTTTGTATCAAAGCTACAAAAACTGACGTCGGTGAATCTAGGAGTGTTAACTAATGCTTGAGAATGAGAATCCATGCATTAAGACAGATGAATCGCAAATAGGAATTGTAATTAATTTAAAGGAGGTAATTAGTAGCCCCCTTTAATCTGAAATTCAAAAGATATTTCCCAAAGTTCGTTGAACTAGAGATTGCACTTGTGCGAAATCCATTTCACGCATCTTTAGATGTCACCGATCTTCCTGATGAAGTGCAGGGTGAATTTTTGAATTTGCAAAATGACTCCTCCGCAAGTGATTTATACCAAGAAAAACCATTAACTCAATTTTGGTGTGCTGTGCTTTGCTCATATCCGATAACTTCTAAGCTTTCCTGTCAAATGTTAACAGCCATTTGCATACACTAACACTTACCTGCGTGATGTTGGATTTTCAACTCTTTTGCAGATTAAAACAAAAGCCAGTAATAAGTTAGATGTATAAGATGACATGCGGTTGGCTTTGACCAATATTCAGCCAAGAATAGCCGAACTTGTCAAATTCAACCTCAATCATCCTATTAATAATCAGTACGTATTAAAAAGATATCAATTTTAAATCTCAAGATATATTTTTTCATCATTACTTTTTTTTATTGGTAAAGCATGGCGGATGGATGGGGGGGTCGCGAAAGTTTTGAAAAATCTAAAAGGGGTCGCGATTAAAAAAAGGTTGGGAACCACTGGTATAGCCCTTGACCATCTTTGTTTTAAGATACCTCTGAGACATTTTATGATAAAAGGCTGAAAAATCATACATCACCTCATTAGTGTAGGGGGCAAGGGTGGATTAAGGGGGCAGAGGGGGCACCCCCCTGCCCAAGAAAAAAGAAACTAATGTAAAAGGTCCTATTTTAAAGGGTTTTCCAACAGGAATGATACAATCTTAAATGGTTAGAATGGCAACATTGTGTATTCTTTTTTGGACATTTCTTATGTCACTTGTTTTTAGTATGCTATGCCATTTAATCATAGAAAGATACACGCTTGAGCAACATTTTGAAATTATTAAATTGTTTTATCAAAATCAGTGTTCATATATGAATACTGATAGAACTTTGAGAATACATAGACGACATTATTCAGTTCTTGTGATCTAACACCTTGTGATTTCTTTCTTTGGGGATATGTTAAGTCACAAGTTTATGCTGATAATCCAGTAACAATTGAACCATTAAAAATCAACATTGAACGTGTTATTCACGAAATAACACCAAATTTATGTGAAAGAGTGATGGAAAATTAGGTTGACAGAATGCGGCATGCACATAGAAGTCGTGGTGTTCACATGAACGATATTATTTTTGATACTTAATGGCATAATGTAAGCTTTCAAAAAAAGAAAAAAAATTGTGTCTTGAATAATTTATGTGTTTTTTTTTTTAATTATTTTTAAATTATATCACTCTTAATGGAAAACCCTATACTACCATAAAATGGATATATATGTCAATCTTCTAACTAACACCCCCCCCCCTCCCGAAGACAAACTTGCATTAATATGCCACTGATAAGGGGTACATTTTAATAGCTGGGATTTTTCTGTGTGGGTATTATTACAAATTTAAAAAGTGTAACTTTTGAAAATTATCAATTTTTTTTCTTAAGTCTTTTTTCCTACCTTATTTTGGACATATTTCAATTGACATGGCCCACTTATCTCTAATGGATAAAGAATTAAAGTGTGTTACCATTTTTTTTTTCTTTTTTTTGACATCTTGTATGGTTACAAATTGTAATATTGCTTGTCTGCCATACTGTGTGTGTGATGGGAAAGGAAGACTTAAAGGCATTATTATTGATGCTAAGCCCCTGCCCTTGGTGACAAGTTTGACAGCAAAATAAAATTTTTAGAATGTGCTAGACTTTTATGTTTATCTTAGAAGTTATGGAAAACTATCCTGAAATATTTATATGACATTATTTTGCATGGTTTAAAATAAATCTTAAAATTCACATCAGCCCTTGATTCTATATATAAAGTTACACTGCAGAAAATATTATTTAAAATTTAGTGTGTTTCTGGCAAATGATCTGCCCGACCAGTGGCATAGTGCACTGAACTGGAAGATGGAAGGTGCCTGGTTCGAAACCAGGTCCCGTCCACCAACCTAACCGTTCAGAGTCTTCCATGGTTTTCTCAATCTTAGCGTAAATACAAGTTAGGTCACCTTAGAAAGACCCCCCACTGAGGACACCCCCCCCCCCTCATAGGCCTAGATCCCTCGTGCAGATAATTGGCCTTAATCCCACAACAAAGCACAACACTGGAAAATGATCTATTTGACAATGCTACACTTATTAATTCATTGTGTATTATAGTTTACTATCTGTTCTATGATCTGTAAGTAATATGCTTGAAAAGTTTCAACCATATCAGTTACAAAATAATGTTTTATATGATGGACATACCTTCAAGATTTAATTTTTATGTATTGTTGATAAAGTAATTCTTTGTAAAATATTGCCTGAAAACAGTTTCTGAAACATTTCTTTTTTTTTTTTTTTTTTTCCCTAGATAATTGACTTACTTAGAGATGGTATATTACCATTTGCCAATCAGTTGCCTCGAGAATTTATAATTAAAATAGTTACTTTATTGAATAAAGGATCTATTCATTCAGCTACGAACAATAGTCCTGTAGGTGAGTTATTTGTGCACATTTAGAATTTTTAAATGTAATTATTACTACTTATTCATATTGTCTTTTTTTTCCAAAATTGTGCTTGGAATAATATTTTAACTGTATTAGTATTTGGACCTATTCTAGAATTAATATTTTAGTGGAAATTCTCATCATATCTAAATATGTATTAAATGAATTTGTGTACTGTGTTTTTCTTTCTCTAATAGTAAGTTTGATACCCCAGAAATTACCTTAAATATAAATTATGTAAATTTTTCTATTTGTAAAAATAGTAAGGATCCTCCCCTCCCTTTTATGATGTATCAAATTGTTTGAGAACTTGAACTTATCAACTGTTTAAATTTTCAGATATTGACTCAAGTCGTAAACTCAGAGAAGAATTTGCAAAATCTTGCTTTGAAACATTATTGCAGTTTTCCTTTCTGGAGAGTGGTATTGAGATTGATGATGATGGTGTGGTGAATTTATTAGCTGTCACATCACTTCTACACAGATTTAAAGAAGTCATCCATAAGTATGCTGAAGATGAAAGGCTAAGTGGAAAATGTCCATTACCCAGGTCTGTTACTAAATTTTTGTTTTACTGTACTTCATTTGTCTTTATATAGAAGTGAGTTTCCTTGTCAATGTTTCAGGATACTTATTTATGAGCATTTACTTTTACAAGAGCAAGAAAATGTTATTAAACATATTGTTATGTGAAAAGCCAAATCTGTTGGTTCCATAAAAATAGAGTTATTACTAAACTTAAACTCTTTACAAATGGCTAGAGTTTATGACTGAGTTTAACAAAGATAAAATTAATAAATTCTGTAAAATTGATTTGTTTGGATATTTATGTAAGATGTGTGTGTGTGTGTGTGTGTGTTAGTAAGAGTGATAATGCAATTATTTTAAATGTTTTATCATTATAGCATCCTTTCTTCAGACACTCCCTTGCTTTTTAAGACATCTTTAGAATTACCTTCTATATATTCAGTTTGACGATATATATCTTGTTATAAATTTTAATAGTTATTATTGTTCTTCCTTTAACCCATTAAGTACTAGGGTTACCGTATGGTAACAGCAAACAATGGTTTATAGTATGGCCACATAAAGGACTAGCGTGACCATATGGTCACCTGTCCATATTTACCAAATCTCACATCTGACATCTGAAAAAATAGAAAAGGACATTCTCACTCAAGTAACCCCAATGAAGTTAAAGTTCAGGGGAAAGATTGGGGGGGAGGGAGGGTAAAATATCCGTCCTTAATGGGTTAACTTTCTTCTTTATTTACCAGAACATACAAATAACTAATTTCATTATTATATACTAGACGCCTTCAGTGTCCAGTTTTGGCTTGTGATGGCCGCTTCGTGGCCAAACTGTGCAACCTAGAGCAAACACACTACTTCGCGACGAACATTTTTAATGATTTAGTTCACAATATAATTCAAAGATGTCACCACCAAACAATCTGTTGTGCTTCTTCTCCATCAATCTACACGAGAGATTATATTCTGTGATATTTTTTAAGAGGATCAAGGAATGAATCATTTGCTTCACTTGTGTTTCTTTTTCAAGGCGTGATATCTCACTAGATATTTAGAGTTGAAAGTAGCTGCAAGTTTGAAAAAGGCTAACTTTTCAGAGATCTTTCGAACTATACAAAAAGTTTTTGCTTTTAGTTAGGGATAAAAATGTCGTTTTTATCAAAATTTCAACATGGCTGCCAGATGCACCAGGAGCGATGGGTCGATCCCGGAAGCATTACAGAAAAGGGCTTTTATTATTTAGATTTTCTACCTTAAACATTCGCATAGTTGACAGTTTTGTAGTTATCTAGAAATACTTTAATACTTTGGCACAAATGGTTGAAGTCATGTTTATCTGTTGCAAGTATTAATTAAAGAATTGCTTTGTGTTAAACAGAAAATAATTAGAATTAACAAATTCTATTTTAAAAGGTTTTACTGCATTAGCTTTCAAATGTGAATTGAAAAATTTATATGTTCAGGATAAAATTATATTTTCTACATTTTTGCTTTTGTAGGCATAGAATGTCTGAAATTTCTTTTGTATTAAAGGCTGTAGCTACTTTAGCAAAATCATTAAAAAAGGCTGATCCTGAGAAAGGTAAATATTTTGTACATGATTTGAGTTAGTAAAATGTGTTAAATTTTATTTAGGTATAATTATAGTCATATTTCAAATCTAACAGTTAAAAGCTTTTACATAAAGATTCTTATGTATTATTTGATTTTTAAGAACTATTTATCCGTGGAAAATGCCCTTTTCTTCTGGGTGACTAAAGTGTTTTAGCAGCTTGCATAGATCCACTGCTGAAAGTGGCTAAATATATAATAAAATTTTTATCGTACTTTGGAATATTTTTGTTGAATGAATAGGGCACCTCAGCTAACTATGAAGTGCCATTCCCATGCTTGTTTTTAAGTTTCATATGATTGGAAGATTAATTGTTTGTAAGAGTAAACTTTTCAAAAGTCAAATTGCAAGTGTTTTTTTTTTTTTTTTCCTTTTGAAATATTTTTAAATATTTGTAATGAAATTGCATAATAATTCAAACCTGTAAGTTTTAAAATCGTAATTGGCATTCATATTCCAATTTTTCATTAGTAGAATGGACTGTATGGGAACAGCTTATTGCTCTCTATCCAAGTCTCGTAGATTGTACTACATCAACATCAGCACAAGTATGTTGTTCTCTACGTGAAGCTCTGCATGAATATGCTGATCTTCTTGAACCACCCAAGAATGTGCTCAATGGAAGTTCATGATAATAATAGAATATATATATATATATGGAATATATACATATATCTTCATATATTTTATAAAGGTTTGTTCACTTTATAAGTGGACTTGGACAGTATAACAATACTGAACTTTATCGCCAAATTGTATACTGACACATCATGTGATTTTGATATTAGTTCACTGGTTTCAAAGTATTATTTGAATTTTGCATTAACATATATTTCCTTTATTCAAATAACTTGCCTTGAAGCAAATAAAATTTTCTCTTACTTTCTTTTAAAATAAAATAATAAATATCTCAGGTCATAAAGATTATTTGTTTATTATATACCACATCCATCCATTAGAAAACCTGGGTTTTCTTTAAAATAATTAATCAATATATTGATGTGGAATTTTAAGAACTATCAAAATAGACATTCAAATATAGATATAACTTTTTTTCTTCAGTTATATGCATGCATAATGGATTACAAAAGTTTGCATATTACTTGTATATAATATTTTGTCTCATGTTTTACTTCATACACACATACAATAATGATCTCCCTAAAAATTGTTTCTAGTGCAGCTTTATAAAACATCCAGGAGTAATTGAATTGAATAATATCATTATTTTGTTGGGGGATCGGTCAGTAAAACTTGCTAAGCAGTGCAATCAATCAGAAAGATTTGTGGAGAACCACATATGGTGGGGCAGCTCAACAGTATTAAAAATTTGAAATTATGTTTTCAGAGAGGAGGCAACTTATGACACATTCAGTGATAAAAGTTAATAACTTAATCAAATGCACATCTATTGGATAAATGGCTTGCCTGTGTTTGGCGGGCCCTTTATGTCATTCAAAATGATAGTGGTTTATTTGAGTATATGTGTGTTTTATCGAAGATATTTATTTATTTAGCCTTAACACCACCCTTTTGGCATATTTTTAATCATTCAATTATGTCAGCTGCCTTCTCTTGGCAATCATAGCTTTCAAATAATTTAATGAGATAAATGCTAGCCTTACTTTGACCCTGTGTATGAATTTATTTATTAATTTCATTTTTTCTATAATCATCAATTGATCAGAGTTGCAACTGTTTATGTATTTAAGGAAAAAATTAATTCAATCAAGGTTTAAGTGTCTAAAAGAAATTGAACTCTGAAATATTTGATAAATTTTAATCAACCTGCAGTCTGTGGGAATTTTAAATTAGCTCCAGACTTACTACATATACCTAATAAAGTATTAAGAGTCATTTATTTTGTTCTGCAATTTATTCAGGTGTACATATGATAAAGACACTTATTCAGTCTGTAGAATCAATGTTAAATTGCAAACTAACTAAAGATTCTGTACAATTTAAAACTTTTTTTTAAATAAGAAAAATGAAGACTTTCCCTTCGTACATTACAGTTCTATTTCAAATATGATATTTTTGCACTGCACTTCTCAAGGCGGCAAGAGTTTTCATTTATAATTATTGCTGCATCATATTATTTATTACTGAAAAGACTTATTTTTGATTTTTAATTTTGATATGTATATTTCAGTAAGTTTTTCTCACCCTCCTTTATAGTCATCATATAAATATTGAGCATTGAATGAGTGAATTGCATTAATATTTGACTAATACTTTTTTATAACAATTTTAGTCAAGTTCACCACTGAGCTAGTTTGAGTTTAACATATATTCAAAGCCCAGTTAAATGGTTATGAACAATTATATTGATAAATAAAGACTTTGATTTCTTTCATAGCATCTAAAACTGATGTTTTTTTTTTTTTTTTTTTCTTTAACCTAATGTTATAGAATTCTCTAATGGCAATTATTAGATACAATATAAAAACTTCTTTGTGCAATGAGTAATAAAGGACTAATTTGGTGATTAACTAAGTGCATAATCTTATTGAATGATCTCTTCATCTAATACACTCCAATAAACATTTTTTTATTATTACATTTTGTTCCTTGGCTCTTTCTTGTATCATGTTCTACTTTTCTATGATTTCTGTTCTTTAAAATATGTGATAAAAATTCATTGAAATATTTATGAAACAAATGACATCAGTTGTTAGATAAAAAATATGATTTTAAGATGTTTTTGTTAATTTTGTTAACACATTAGATTTTTGTTAATAGTTGTATATATTTAACTTGTTATATGTTTGTTTGATTAAAGTATGTAAAAATGTGTATTTATGTATAATATTAGTGTATGTAAAGGATGTTCCTTAAAAACATTAAAAATACAGTGATTAACCAAAAATATTTTACTTTTGACTATTTTATTGTATGTATTAGTCCTTTTTTTCCCTTGCTTCTTACCTTTACTGTGAGAGAAAAATTTTGTTAGTAGCATACTTTACATAATCCAGTAGAGCTAGATCCACATTGATATCTTCCCTCCCCTCTTCTGAGCTTCTCTATAAACATAAAAATTAATCTTGAAAAAATGAAATGATGAAGATTGTTTCTGTAAAGCCCATATCATTTGCATGTCAAACTGATCAAATGCACGTCGAAACTGCTCAGACAATTAGTTTTGCACGGCCTGTTAGGCAAGGGAAAGGGTTATAATTTAGTTGCTTTAGTTGGAGAGAAGGTGTGGGTACGACATTGTTTTTGGCGTACTATCTCATCATTGGCGATTAGGGGAAAGGTTGAAGATAGAATCGACAAAACATAAAATTGAGTATGATAAAAAGCATTTCACAGCACTGAAATTTTAATACAATGTTGAATTATTTATATTAAAAGCGAAAATATAAAGTATTATTTATATTAAAAGCGAAAATGAAATTAGAAATATCTGTCTGTTTCTTCAAGATTTTTTTAAAAGTAAAATAAATATTAAACTTAATTTTTGAATTGTGATTTAAGGTGTTCGGAAGTTTTAGTGTGTTCTATGGCATAATTGCCAGGCCCTAAGGGCCTATTAGGTAATCAGGGCCTGTTTTGAGGACTGCTGCTGTCTTTTGCTCCAAATTTTCTTGGAGAACATTTTCAGAATTATTATTTGCATACATAATGTTTTTAATAGCGTGGTCTTCAATTTTTTTCTGTCCCGTAAAAAAAAAGTATTCAAAATCATTAAAAAAATCTCTAAAACCATGTATCCTGTTTGCGTTATGTGAAGGCAATGATAGGGCAAATATTCCCCTTCACTGTGGAGTGTTGCTGATTAACATTGTCAAAGGATGACATAAAATAGGGTTATCTTCTGTTGTGTCTATGCAGAGCTGCAAGAGATGTGAAAATTTGGTATGTGCCCCAGGGGCTGTGCTCAAGGGCTCGGAACAATCGGATATGGTTCCATTGAAGGGGTCGCCCTAATTAAGGTTTGCCGGGCAGATGCAGACTAGTTGTGGCAATGCGTCTGTACAATAATGAAAACAAACTGCCCAAACACAGAATCACACACAGTTTAGTGATTAAAAAATCTTATGTGTAAATGTAAAGGTCAATAATAAATAATTTAAATAAATGTAAAAAGTAAAATTTGCAATAAGCATTCAAACTGTATACTATGGGAACTTGGAACATGTCCTTCAAACACTGCTTTTAATTGCAGGTAGTTGTGTATCATACCAGTAATTATTATCTCTATTAAGTAAAAAAACAAAGTCCTAATGTATTAGAAAATATGATGTGTTACATGATGTGTTTTATTAGACCCTCAACTAATAAATTTTACATAATAGAAGAATATAAAAATACAACATATTATCCTTTTCAAAAGAAAATGTAAAATAAATAATTGAAGAAGCTTTAGTACTTCAACAGTTCGACTTAGTTTCAATTCAACTGTAAAATTACTTAATCGCCCACCTACATAGCAGAATGCCAAATTGCCACCATCGTTAAATAAGGAGTTTCTCCGATTGGCTGAAGGCAAAAAGTTGTCCCAACTCACTTTTCCCATACTGGTCGGGAAAAATTGTGTGTATCGAATAATAGTATCAGACATGGCTTTTTCCCCCAACTACGGGCAGCAAAATTGTCTGTTTAGTTTGACGTGTATTTTTGGAGCGTCTGATGTGGGCTTAAGAAGACTGGCATGGTTTCCATGTGAGGTGTATGGAATAAAGTTCATTGATACAAAAATGTTTAGCTGTAAATAAAAATTTAGGAAATTAATCATTTATTTATTTCTGCATTTTAAGTATTATTCCTTTCTTGTAAAGGAGGGAAGTCTGTTTTTAAGGATCTTCCTTTGTATATATGACTGTTAAATATTGTTTTAACACTCGTTACTTTTAAATATTAGTAATTGGGCTTAAATGTGAAATAGATACCTTTAATCTAATAACCAGTGTATAATTTTTCCCTTGTACATGGTGTGCCTTATATTGCTTTCAACATAAACTGTTTGATACAAATCAAGTTATATAGAAATGTAATATATTATCATCTGTAGTAGCTATGCAATCAACTCATATCACAGTCTTGTGTTTATCATTATATGTAGGTCAAATGCAAGGATTTAACACAATTTAGCTTAACATGAAATTGAGCAATAATACTACTGCTTCTGTTTAAGTTCAGAGGACACTATCTGTTGACAATGCATATCAGGTCTCTTTACATCATTGAACAACTCCATTATTGCCATGGCTACGTTTCACAGAATGTCGTCAACCATTGAATACATAAAATATCGGCATGCATTAGCTTATAGTATACAACTTAAGTAATTTGTTTACCATACTGTTTTAAGCTTTGTTCTATTTTAGTATTTGGACTAAGAGTAACAAAGCACTGTTAATTTATAAAATATATTCCAATTAGAAATTGTGAATTTTAAACAAGAGTGTGTATGCATAAATTAATTACATAAAAGCATAAATAGTGGAAAGGGATGTATCTATGAATGTAGCATTACACTACAGAAACTTGGATTTAACCAACTATCATGTTTAAAATATTTTTAGTCGAGCTTTTATTGTAAACAAAATATCACCACTATGTTTCAAATTAAAGCCGTTCTTTGCATCGGTTTTGTATGACTTTATGTACTTACATTATGTATGAAATAAATAGTATTTGTTTGTTGCATTGTGTTTGTATTACAAGGTCCATGTCTAATAAAACTAGTTTATAAGAAAATTGAAAATCAGTAAACTAACTTGTTCTTGTGTAAATTAATAATTAGCATTCTTTTTCATTAAATTATAATGGGTAAATTAAGACATCTGTATTTCTACACTAAAATTCATATTTATTAAAAAGTTTGTATAGTTTCATAAACTCAAGTCTTTCATTATTATATATCAAAACCTAAAAGCATAGATGCTCTCCCCCTCCTCCTTATGGATCCCTTTAAATGTGCATCAACTTTTATTATTAAAAAAGTGATTTTCATGCAATCCAAGTTTAATATGTTTTAAACTTCATGTTGGGAGCAGAGCTGTAAAGCAATTAAGCATACCTAACGTTGTTTCCCTTTCCTTCTAGTCAGAAGATTTTTATGGTAAGTATCTTATAAATTTGTTAAGGAAAACTGCTGTAAACTCTATTGATTATCTGAAAATTGCTGCTATTTTAGACGTGAAATCTTACTTGACGGTTGGCTTTTTAGATTTTTGGTAAAATTATTTCTCAGCTAAGTAATTCGAATAATTCTGTTTTCTATTATGTTGATAAAGTTTCTAAAAATTATTTTGTAATTCAGTCCAAAAATTACGTAGAAGGTTTTTTCTTTTTTAATTATCTAAATATTTACATTATGTTTCTGTAAAATTCAGTGTAATGTTGCCATTTGATATTTATTTCAAAGTATATTATTTACCATGCGTAAAGTGATATACTGGATAGATCAAACGGTTTGGAAATCTCCAACTTATTTGTTCAGTGTTTTCTTATTATTGTTGTAATGTGTAGTTAAAATGCATTCCAAAAGGAGAAATATATTCATACTTCACTTTTTTTTTTATGTTAAGGCATTTAAACATTCCTTAAGCAGTTATTATAAAATTTTAATCTTAATTTTTCCTCTGTATTTTATTTATTATTTTTTTTTTAAATAATAACTAGCCACCCACCAATGTTTTAACTTAAACCAGTTATCCGTTTAATAATATGTAGGTAATTGATACTTAATATTTGTATCAGTCACCTATGTTGAAAATATTTGTTTTTAAACATCCTATTCTTAAATAAATTGTTTCTAAATGGCATTAATTTTGTATCTAGAATTATTTCTTCTGTAGTTTTGAAATTTTAAATGCAATCTGTATAAAATGGAAGCTTATTTATTAGTTAACTAGTATATTAGAAATTATGCATATTTGTGTAAAGTTCTGTATATGGTTTTCACTGATAATAATTAATCTGTTGGAACTTTTAATAAGTAAATAAAATATTTGCTCATTACTGTAGTCATTTTGCTTTAGGTTTTCTAATTTGTTTATTGGCATTAAGTAACTGATTAAAAATCCATTTGGGATTCCATTTTATTTTTCTAATTTGTTGTGCAATTCAATTTGTATTCTTTCATGTGCTTCTTTTGTCATCCTTTTTAAGCTACAAAAATAAATTTTATTCATAAAATTTAATAATTGGTTATTTTTCATTTACATAACATTGATAAAATAAACACATAGCTTTTTTCTAACCCCTTTCTTCTCATTTCTGTCAGAATCACTGGTTGAGCTTTCTCCCCTATTTCTTGTGTTCATGATATTTCTGGGCTGGAGTATTCAAAAGTTATGCGACAGAAAGATTAGAGCATTTCAATTCTTATGCGCAGAATTTTTTGTACATCTCATTTTATAAAACAGATGGTGGTACCATTCTATTTTTAACTTAATTGGAGATAGTTTATTCAAAAATACTCAAACCAGTCACATTAATATGACCACCTGTCAAAAGCCAGAATAACCACTTTTGGCAGAGCGGATCGCTGCGAGACGTGCAGGAAGAGAGTCAATTAGGTTTCTGAAGGTGTTCACTAGGATGTTGAGTCATGTCGACTCCAGTGCCGTGGCCAGCTGCGCCAGATAACTTGATTGAGGATCCATGGCACCAACAACCCGATCGAGGTGGTCCCACAGATTTTCGATTGGGTTTAAATCAGGGGAGTATGGTAAACTTATCTTGGTGCTCTTCGAACCACACACATACAATGCAAGCTGTATGACACCTCGCATTGTCCTGCTGGTAGATGCCATCACTCTGGGAAAAAATAATCTGCATGTAGGGGTGGACATGGCCCGCAAGGAAAGATGTGTACTTATGCTGATCCATCATGCCGTCCACAATGATGTGTGCATCCAGTGAATGCCAGGAAAACATTCCCCAAACCTCTCTCCTCCAACCTGGATCCTTGCGACAATTGTTGCAGGGTGTTTGCTTTCAGTACATTTCTAACCGTATACGCCAATGTCCATCTGTCCGATGGAGCATAAAATGTGATTCATCAGAAAAAGCCACCTGTCGCCACTTTGTGGATGTCCAGTTGCGGTACTGGCGTGCAAATTCCAGCCTTCGTCGCTTATGAACAGCAGTCAGCATAGGTGTATTAACCAGGTGTCTGCTGCGGAGGCCCATGTGTATCAGCGTTCGCTGAGCACATCTATTCACCCAAACACGCACGCGCGTGCATATACGTAGCCTTCGTTAGTCTCTGTCATCTATATCCCGTGGTGCACCACATGTGCAACGCTGCTGATTTTGGATAGTGCTTTTCGCCATGCACGGCAGCACGCGAACAGTTCACAAAACTAGCCGTTTCCGAAATGCTTCCACCCTTGGCCCAAAAGCCAATAATCATGCCCTTTTGGACATCGGATAAATCGATACGTTTCTGCATTATGGCAACGATTAAAATGCTTGCCGATGCCCTAGTACATCCTTTACACTCCACTGCAATGTGCTGCCACCTGCCTTCTGCGATTGGTTATTTCACGTTGACGTCGAAAGTAAGTGGTGGTTACATTAATGTGACTGGACTGTGTATATAGTAGCACTAATCATATATGTGTGATATGCATTTTGCAATCTTGGTTAACTTTCTTACTTAGTTACAAAGAAAACTTTACTAACATTTATTTATGTTATGAAGTAACTTTAATGAAATTCTCGTTCCCTGCTTACTGGCATATCTGCAAACTTGTTTGGTTTTTTTGTAAGATTATCCTCCACCATTTTCTTTAGATTATTCAATGTTATTATAAATCCAAATATTTAATGTTCAGAAAATAGTGGTGGGTAATTTTCCAAAAAACCGTAAAAATTAGCAGCTAGCTATGTATTGGAAAACACATTCAGTCACAGTAAATGTTGGCTTTTCCTATTTTTTTTCTCCTTGTGCTAAAAAAATGTCCATAACTTTTAGAATACATATATTGTACATACTTATTTTTTGTACAATAATTCTTGATAAAAAAGACACTTTTATGGCAGTTTTCTGGGAAATAATACAACCTATAAGGTATTAAAGTGACCTCTAACCATCCCCCAGGAAAACAGTAAATATTTCAGGAAAGTGCAAATAGGGTCAGGAATATTTGCCGAAAGCACAAATTTCTCTAAGAGGGAATTGCTTTCCTGCGGGTCAGCAGTTTTCTTTTATCCCTTTCCGGCTCAAGAACGTTTATTAATATTTTCTGGGTTTTGTAGATGACTGGAATAATAGTTAAATTTCTGATATCAATTTAATGAAACATTGATAACTTTTCTGTAAAATATCTATCAAATTTTAGAAATATGCATGACACTTCATCTCCTATCATCATTTAGTGCAAATTTCATTATTATCTGGTAAATAGACATAGGAAAATTGACTAATGCTTCTGAATTTACACTCGCAGACAATGATAGACATCGTATCGAGCATCTTTTGTAAACTTTTGTAGATTATTTACATTTTCTGAATAAAGCTATGATATGCCACCTAGGGGTGTTTTTGCAACTCCTAGGGGTCCACTTAGGAGGAGCTAGGCCCACCTAGGGGTGTTGTTTATAAAGGGGAGAAAGAATAAATCAGGATACCTGGAAGTATAATCACATTGTAATGTTTTTGATGTACCTGCACTGTGAAAGATTGAAAAAAAATTGGTATATGAATTATGGGATAAAATATTTGATAAAAAAAAGTTATGCTTAGACAGAGCCCAACTAAACCAATATGGGGTCCCTTTCTTACACATTCATTCGGTTTACAAAAATTGGAAAGCTTGGAACTACAGGCTGACTTAAGTTTCAGGCTTTCTACTCTTGTGGATGCTTGAAATTTTTTTGCAACTGCAAAAGGGTGGACCTTTGATACCATCCAACATTGGCGAGACATTCATTATTTTACTCATCAGAAAAAGCCACTACAGAAAAGAAACAAAACATTTCTACAAAATACAGTAGGAACATTTCTTGATTTGGGGGCCCATTGCAACTGCCACTGCCTTAGGCTCTGTGCTTAATGGAAAGAAAACGAAAACCTATATAGTAGACACACACCCCCGCATAACATGGTAGATACGTTCTGTGTTGTACAGGATCTGAACTATACTCCACCTGGATTGCGAACTGAATGGTATAATCGCTGCAAAACTTATTTGCACTGCTTAGAAATACAATGATGTTTAGTGTGTCCATTCAGAAGGTTACACGTTAGCTCCTGCAATTAATATAACATCAGAACATTTGTCTCATTTTACCACCCAGACAGCACGTAAGCTTGTGACGACAGCCATGTGAATTTGATGTATTAATACAAGCTTGACAGTTCAACTCATTTTAAGCTGGCAGCAAGCTTGCAGGAGTCAAATTGAATTGTCCAGCTGGAATACAGCTTGATTTTTCCTTTCGGAAGCGAGCATTGATGGCGCCATCTGTGAAAGTGAATGGACATTAATTGTCTAGCGTTTCTCAAATTTGCTCAATAAAGAAAAGTTGTTTTATTTTATTATCCCACAAAAACCTGGACATTAGAACAAGCAAGGAGAAGGAATGAATAGGATAAGCCCCTTCTGAAGTGTAACATGAGGGGAGTTTTAGTTTTATTTACATCTAATTAGCATTAGTAATTCCATTAACTAATTAGCCCTAAAAATAAATTTTAATATAATTAACACAATTTAGTTAGTTAATATACTTCACTTTATGGGTAGTAGAATGAGGCGTAATCCGGCCTCCACAAAATAATTAATCAGTCATAAATGTACTTGACCATAGAATTTTTTTTTAAAAAAAGGATTCTATATTTCCAAATATGGAAATTCCTCAAAATAAAATACAATTATACTACGAAATTGATTTCAAAATCGGTCGTTTGTCTCGATTGCGATATTGAAAGTTTTTAAACGTGTCCTGCTTTTAAGTTTATATTATGTTTATTTCCCTATTAGTAGAGTCTACAAATCACACCTAACATTATATAAATTTTGATTCATCCCATGGAAAAATAAAAGAAACTTATCAGCATCGCCCATACTTATCGATCTGGCCAGAAAACGGTGTGACAACAGTCACTTCAAACTTTAGTCATAGCTGCCCGAGGCATAATGGCGGAATGGTTAGCACGCGGGCCTTCCAGCCCATAGTTCCCGGGATCGAACCCAGCCGCCGACGTTTGATGGAAACAGATTAAAATAACTTAAAATTTCAGCATAGAGGAGGAAAATGCACAGAAAAATATAGTATGTGGGAGTGCATTCGCCCCGTGTATTTAGAAAATTTTTTAAGCTTGAAATTAAGCTTAATGCAAGCTGAACAAGTGTAAACTAGAACACTTGATTCAAGCTTGCATTAAACTTACACGCTTGAAATTTTCAAGTTTATTGACTTGATAAATCAAGTTTGCTGTGCAAGTCTCTTTTAAAGTGTTATACAAAAATGATAGTGATTTTTACACCGTATTCTACGAATCCATTTTATATAAACCCATGTACTAACTAATCTACTGTACTAATGGATTGTGTTTGAATGGACTAATCTTAGGAAACTACATGTCCGATTCAAAAATTCTTTTTTTTTTTTTTTTTTTTTTTTTCGCTACTTAATCTACTTAGCAAAGATCCCAGACAGCACATAAGCTTAAACCAAGCTTGACATTTCTTTGAATTTGACGCATTAATGCAAGCTTGACTGTTCAACTCATTCTAAGCTGGGCGCAAGCTTGCAGGAGTCAAGTTGAATTGTCAAGCTTAAATACAGCTTGATTTAAGCTTGACAATTGATACTCGGTTGATTTTTCCTTTTTAAAGGAGCGTTGATGGCACCATCTGTTAAAGAGAATGGACATTAATTGTCTAGCATCCTCAAATTTGTTGAAAGTTCATAAAAGATGTGTATTTTATTACCGGCAAGGCAAACGGGGCAACTGCCCAGGGCCCAAAAATCTTACATCTTACACTTTTGTACTTTTAAAATAAAATTACAAAGGATAAAAAAAAAATTCAGAAGTTAAATAATTTTTTTTAATTATAAAGTATGAACAATGAAAATAATTCAAATTTACATTTGTATAAATTAATTTAAACTTATTTTTAATTCTTCGAAATGCTCTATATCGATATAGCATACCAATATGTAGGAAAATAACTAACCACATTTGTAAAGAGAATTTTTAGCATTAAAAAATAGCAAAATTTTTCAATTATTTGTTATTATAAGAAAAATTTACAAAAATGACTAAAGTGTTTGTATTCCATACATGTTATGTAAGCAACTGTGATATAGCATTTCAAAGTAATGTTTAACTATCTGTTTCTTTGATTTCAGATTACTTAACACAAAATTTGTGTTAAGTAAGTAAACCCATTCTATATTTCCAAATATGGAAATTCTTCAAAATAAAATACAATTATAGTACGAATTTGATTTCAAAATCAGTCGTTTGTCTGGATTTTGGCCAGCAGTATTGCTCATGAGTGTTGTAAAAGTTTTAAAACATGTGCTGCTCTTAAGTTTATATTATGTTTATTTCCCTATTAGTAGAGTCTCTAAATCACACATAACATTATTTTAATTTTGATGCATCCCATGGAAAAATAAAAAAAAAACAAATAACATATATCCCACTTATCAATCTGGCCAGAAAACCGCTTGATAATTCACTTCAAACTTTAGTCATAACTCCATCGAAGCTTGGTAGCTGAATGGATAACACGCTCGGCTACAAACCGAAAGGTCCCGGGTTCTATTCTAGCCACGGACACTCGATGGAAACAGATTAAATTAAATTGAAATTTCAACGTAGAGGGAAAAATGCGTGGCAAAGTAAAATATGTGGGGCGAGTTCACCGACCGGCACCCCGTGTATTTAGGAAAATTTTTTAAGCTTGAAATGTCAAGCTTAATGCAAGCTGGGCAAGTGTAAATTAGAACACTTGATTCAAGCTTACACGCTTAGAATTTTCAAGCTTATTGACTTGATAAATCAAGCTTGCTGCAAGTTTGATGTGCTGTCTGGGATAGTGAAAATGAACAATCATGAATTTAAAGCACAAAAATACATGTACCAAGGGATGAGATTGACAAAAAAAGAAGGAATATATGAACATTTGATCAATACTCCTTATTAATTTCAATAAATATTGTATTTGCTACACTGAAATTAAATCTATCCTAGTTACATACAATTTTACCTTAATAAAAAAGCAGAAAATTTTTGAAAATCTGAATTTTTTTATGTGAGCATTGAAAAAGTCTTAAAATCAGACAAGTCTGAATAATCCCATCCCTGCTTAAATGGAGTACTTCTGGATTTACATATGCCATCATCAATTAGGCAGAAAAAAGAAAATGGAATATAGTGAAACCTCTATGAGCGACCAACTCTATTAAGCAATTCCCTCCTACAACGACCAATTTTTTAAGGTATCGACTTTTTACCCTCTATTAACATTAAGAAGTCCTCTAGAAGAGACCATACAACCCTCTGTCAGCAGGGTGTCCACCAATGGCAGAAGGCAAAAATAGTATCATTAGTAGCCTCACTGACATAAAGAAAAGGTGCCAGTTTAGTAATCATTTTTTTAATTTTAGTCGTCAAAATAGTAGCATTTTGGTATAATTGGTAGGTTATAAAATGATAAATTAAAAAACTTCATGCATTGTATAAGACAGCATGTAGTACTTTTTTTTTTTAATACAATTAAAAAAACTGATAATGTTTGATGAACAACCAGCCGCAACTTTTAAAAGAAAGGGGAGTTGAGAAAAACTGATCGGAATTTTAAATTAGTCGCTTGGAGTAAGGTACAAGTAGCCGAAACCTTGAAAATAGTATGAAAATGACTTTTTCATTCAAAAAATTCATCCAAGTCGCCTTATCTTTAAATTAGTAGCAAAAGTCGCCTTTTTAGTCGGCTGTGGACACTTTGTGTAAGTGACCGAGCCTCGTTCCATGTTCGAAAATTTCCTTGCACTTTTCAGGGGAAAAAGTAAAAACCGCATACCAAACTAGCCACTATACTGCAAATTGACAGGTCAGGTGTAAGTACACATCACATATAAATCTTGTAGTTTTGAGAAAAGATATGTCTAAGAAACAAATGACTTTACTGTTGGAGCAGTGCATTAATGTGGTAGAGTCGTATGAAAAAGGAAATTCAGGGAGGAGCTACGAAGTCACACAAAACAGAAAATTCAAAGAGGAAGTTGGCAGTTACTTTTGGTTTTGTCTGAAAACCCAAAAAAGCAAATAGATTTTATTATTTCAAATTCAGAATATCAAGATAAATGCTCTTGTCAGAGGTAAGAAATGAAGTAGAGGGTACTCTCGGAAAGAGAAAAAATGAAATAATCCAAACTTTCTGAACATTGCATAACAATAAAAATTTTTAAAGTATGTTTGTATAATTACTCTATTATTATAAAATTTCATAAATAAGAAAACAAGCAATTTTTTAAGAACTTTTTTCTTGGCTATTAAATGTTTATACTTCTTCAAGTGGCCACCTCTCTTAACAACCAATTTTTCATGGAACAGAGGGTGGTCGCTTCTGAGAAGTTCCAATTTATTTCCAAAATTTAGATTCAAATAGAACATGACATCTTGTGCTTTCATGATTTTGTTTTTTCAGTCTGTCCATGCACGAACTGCCACAAATATGCAATGCATGGATTACTTTGAAATTTGTACCTTGCTTGGACTAAACAATGTACCCTATTGAAATTGTTTCACATAGCATAAATAGTTCTTTGACAGGAGTATTTCATGTTCTATATGGACAATCACCGATTAAATTGCATTTTGGAGTCATGAATGCATTAAACTTAATATACCCTATTAAGGTTTATAAAATAAAGTTCTCCATCAAAAAGAGTATTTAGCATTCACAGTTCTTTTACAGGAGCACATAAACAAATTTCAGAACATTAGTCTACAGCAGTTTTGAGGCATTAGGAGCCATTCATTAATTACGTAAGGGCAATTTTGGCCATTTTAACCCCCCATAACCCTATGTAAGAGCAAGTAATATTTCTCAGACTCCCCCTCCCTTTCTTATGCAAGATTTTATCTGGTTTTAGAAAAATATAAATTTCACTAAAACTCATAATTAAAAAAAAAAAAATCTTTGATTTATGTTTAAGAAAAAAAAGATTTCCAGTTGTTTTCCGAAATGCTCAGTTCTCAAATATTCATCACCATGTTAGAAATCTTACATTTCAACTGATAAAACATTACGTAAGAATGGCTTTTACCCTCTCCAGAGATAAGAGCATGCAGAGATTTTGATTATGTTCAAAAAGTACACTATTGCTACTGATACATGTTTGTATTTGCGAAGAACGGTGCTGTATATGGAGTTGCATAAGTCTGACCTTTATATAACCCTATTAAAAGAAATCCAACAGATTGAGGTCCAGCTATCGTGGAGGCCATTGAACACTACCACTATACCCAATAATTTGTTAACAGTACAGCAGGGCGATAGCTAGGGGGTGCAAACAAGAGAGGGCACAAAATAAGCTGGATCAAACACATCCGTAAAGGAGGATAGGTGGGATTTTATTATGTATAATGATTATAGAGAGTGATGCATTAAGTTGTTGCTCAAGGTGTGGCATGGGCGCAATTTCGACTGCTCTGCCATAAGCGCAGAATCACCTAGCTACACTCCTGCAGTATAGTACGTCACAATCTGCAATTGCATACTGTTATATTTCCAAAATGTGAATATGCAGATAGAATTCCTGCACATGAATTTAAAATATTTTGGGGTATACAGGAGACAACATATGTGAACCAGCAGTCGTTTTGTAGTAATTGATGCTCTAAAAATTTCTAATTGAAAATTTTGCTCCCTCTTTTCCCATTTTTGATTTGTAAAAAACTTATCTTGCCACTAGGGGCACTGCTGTCGTTTGCACTAGGTCGGCATAGTCACTTTACTATACTGTTACTTCACTTTCACCTAGCTACACTCCTATGTACAGTACAACACAATCTGCAATTGCATTTCACTTTCATGCTGTAGCTCTCTCTGTTCACAAGTATTTTCAGGTTAAAGGAACTTTCTATGCACCTTGTATATAATTTTTTCTTTTTTAAATATAGATTCAATTATAAAGAAAGCATTTGTAATTCTTAAAGGGTTGCATGAATAGTAATACAGTTTTAGGAGACTATAATCAGAATACCTCCAAATGGTCAAGTTTGGCAGCCATATTGTTAAATTTAATGCCATGTCTTCAAAAATTAGTTTTCATTCAACAAGATGCAGTTTTGCACTATTTCTCATATAGACTATTAATTTTAGTCTATAATCTCAAAATAGTAGATCAACTGACAAACATATAATAAATTTTGCTCTAACAACAGTAACTGAGCATTAGGGTGATTATTTCTTCAATGTTTCATATGCACATAAGTAAAGCTTGAGATTAAAAAAATTCCTCAGTGGCCAGTGACCCTACAAAGTTCAGTGGCCACTTTGATATAGTTAGTGGCCAAAATTTTCCGTACTTACGTAATTTTTGTTTTCGACACCCTTGCTCCCCCCCCTTTCAGATATATGAAAATAATATGAGATTTTTTATTTTGTACATTTAATGATTCAATGCTTTTTTAGTAATAATGCATGGCATGTTCCATATATTACATTCAGAAATAACTAGCTGTATTTAAAGAAATCTAAGTACTATGAATTTAAAATTTATTAATTCCTCCTGATTGGCTGCAGCTCCTTGTTAGAATCATCACATCACTGTCTGTGTCTATACTATATATAGGTACACACATGGAGGAGGCTATAGGAGCTTAAACCCCCCCCCTCCCCCAAACCCAAATTAAAAGTGAAAATCTCTTAAAAATAGAGAATTGTAATAAAATTAATGATTTAAAATATTTTACTTTAAAATTTCTCTTCAGATTAATTCAAACGTATCTTTTACGAAAAATAGTTGGTTATTAAATAAATACAGTGGACTGCCAACCTTAAATCTGTATGGCTAAGTGATATAGAATATTTTGACATTATTAGAAAGTTGTCACTATTACCAAGTACTTGTGAAACATGAAGCCTAAGTAAAAAAAAAAAAAAAAAAAAAAAAAAAAATTTTTTTTTTTTTTTTATAGTAAGAAACTGGAGGTAAGATAATATATATAGTATTGCAGACCACTTTCTCAACTTATGGTGTACACATAATAAAGTACTATTTATTTAATTTATCTCTCCTTTCATTCATGGAATTTATGGGGGGAAAAGGAATTGGGACGTAATAAAAGAAAGAGGATCAAGGGCCCCAATTTTCTATTAATTTCGACAGTAAGCTTCCTCCTAATTTACTAATTTTGGACTTGCAAGAAGCTAACAAACGGTTATTTTACTTAAGGTAGTAGCTCCCCAACCTCCTATTTAAAAAAAAACACTAAGCATCTTATCAAATTTTAAGGAAAATCGGATGCATTTTAAGGCTGTTCTTTGAAAATAAAGAACTCTGTTTTTAGTCTTGGTACACAAATTGAAATAAACTAATAGCACCATGGTCTCCAAAAAATTCCAGAGGGTTCATCATAAGCTGTTTTACACACTGCGATAAGCGAAAACGCTGTGGCATTTGCGAAATTTTCAGAAAAAATTCTTAAACAGGGATTGGAGCTGCAAGATTTTTCGAAGAGTGACACGCTTTGCGAAAATTTCGATTTTTAAGAATTTTTTCTGAAAGTTTTGAAACTGATACAGATTGGCCTGTCTTCGCAGTATGTAATACAGCTTGTAAAGGGACAGTTTCAAAAGGTTGAAGTGCCTGGCATCATCAGTTTATTTGTAATTATGTACCAAAATCCCATGATTTTTTCGAATAACACCGTTAAGATGGGGAAATCGTAAGCATGTGCTACTCAAACAGCCCATTTTCAAGGTTTCCACTTTCAAATAATCAAGTGTCTGATTATGTAAAACATTTTTAAACGAAAGTTACACATACTAAGGGTTCAATTTACAAAGGTGAATCATATAAAAGAAATAACTTAAAACAGGGAGAAATTTTTGCGGGGGGGGAGGAAAGACTACTTCAGCGTATGGTTACCATGTTGGAAAGAGCAAAAAAGCAACTAAAAACACTGCATACAAAAATCCAGGGGGGAGCCTGCTGCCGGCGCCCATGGGGGGGGGGATACGTTTTCGCTTCGGCCGACCAAAAATGCCTTCTATTCGTATAATCTACAGAGAAATTCCCTGTCATTAAAACAGAACTGGGAAAAAAAAAAAGCTTGAAGTGTGAACAGGAGGGGGGGGGGGGAGAGAAACACTTCTCTCTTCTCGGACAGCTGTAACGCTGATTAATGGAATTCTAAAGGCATGGAGATCTGTTTATTTAAGCTTTGAAGAGCGAGCGCTTTTACCAGTGATTACAAAATAAAACACAATCAAGTGTTTTGTCTGTTTCTCTTCCCCCTCTCTCTGGTGCTATTGTAGAGATGCCAAAACTCTTGCATAAGGAAAAACGTAATAATATGAAAGCAGCTGAAATTAGATTTATTTAAAACTGAAAACGGTATGTTTATGACATTAGTTTTTATTTGCGTATTCCAATGTACAAAATAACGTTTTTGTTCGTTTTAAATAAAGCATCTTGTGTGGTAGTTTTCGATCTGCTGTAGCGTAAATCAGGATGCAAAGAATGCCAACCTCTTCATCGACCTTTCAAAAGCAGAGGGTTCGTTTATTGTTTTCAAGTTAATAACAATAATTTTTTTAAAAAAATGCACGTGCTTCCCGTCTACAGTTTTAGAAGGGTCATAGTAAAGATCACATGAAATTTTTTAAAAATATAATCGATTACTCTTAAGTTGACTGGACCCTGACTGAGTCGAACGACGGAAAATATACAAAGGGGAGTACACTATAATTTAGAAAAATATTAGCTTCGTTCCTTCAGTACAATGTCTTATTAATGAGATACTTAATGCATCTTTCACATACAGTCATATATTGTATCAGTCAGTAGGCAAATATCAAATTTAGTTTTAAATAAAAGTCCTTTTCACTCTTCTCCTTTTATTACGGCCGTCTATTGTAGAAATTGTAACAAATTTTAATTAGAATAATACTTTTGTTCAGATTTTTGCGACCACGTGTAATGTCCCACGGATATGCCTCTCTGCGTACTGGAATGTCGATGTGGATATGTAATAAAATAATGAGATGGTGCGAAGGGTCAAGGTCAACCAACGGGTCAGGTCACAGAGAGGGACCCTGAGTATTCTGTTCCGGTGCGTTCCTACCCCCCCCCAAATGTTACATGTATGTTATCAGTTATGATGAGCTCCTCCCCTTTCTTCCCCTCCCATAGACGTCTGCAACCCTTTCTCCCCTGCTTGTCCACATAGCGCTGACATTCAGCTTTTCCTACAAGGCCGAGGGTGGACGGGACTAAGTAAATTTTGCGCATCATCAATTTTAGACGTTTTTTCAACTGCTTTGCTTTACTTTGCTCGGACATACAGCGCCGACTTTTGTTACGGGGACGGAAACGAGGGGGAAGGGGGGGTTGCTTGCTGAGTAAATTTTGCAGGTCGCCAATTTTGGCAACTGACAGACTGTTTTGCAGTCGCCAGGAATAATTCCACAGTAGCCACTGGCGATCTGGTGACCGCTAATCTCAAGCTTTATACATAAGCCACAAGTTTTAAAAATGTTTTATAATCAATGCATTTGGCATGATTTATCTTTTAG
Source organism: Cheiracanthium punctorium (assembly GCA_038373885.1). Lineage (NCBI taxonomy): Eukaryota > Metazoa > Arthropoda > Arachnida > Araneae > Cheiracanthiidae > Cheiracanthium > Cheiracanthium punctorium. The sequence continues at coordinate 78,754 of JAWZYV010001432.1, read as the reverse complement.
TTTAAAACATTTTCAGGATCAAAATAAAAATTAAAAGCTTATATGTGATTAAAAAAAAATAAAATAAACAGCACTTTCATATTCTTTATGTTGAAGGTGGATCGATTCTGTTTTGGCAAAATCAATATGGAAGTGAAAAAATTTTGAGACATTTGTATAGCCTTATAATCTAAATTTCTTACTTTCAATTTAAGAATTATGCTTGGGTATATTAATTGTATTAGAAAATGTGCCAATTTCAAGTGAAATTAAACATCTTCATTAGTATGTATTATAAACAAATGTTTTGGTACATTTAGTAAGCATTGCAATCTCTCAATGCAAAAGATTAAATTTAACATTGTATCAGGCTTCTATAATGATCTTTTAACGATAGTATTTTAATTAAAAAACACATCTTAATACAATTGTCTGAAAAATATACTCTTTGTTGCTTTTAGTTTTAAATGAGTTTGTTTGTTTTTTTTTTTACACTTGCAAACCATTATAAATTTAACTCTGTAAAACATGTAGTCACAATATTTAGTACACATATATAAAAGCAAGTTTAATTATCCTTTAATTTGCTTTGCTTTTAATTTTTTTGCTTAAAAAAATAAAGCATTTTATTAAGTTAAAAAATTATATTTAGCCCAAAAATTGACTAATATTTACTGTTCTTTTAACATTTCTAGTCTGTTGTATGCGTCTAAACTTGCAATTAAAAATCATATCATGTATTTTTTAAACACTAACCCTTTGAGAATTAGCAATGTATATAAAGCAGCCATGCAAAATTTATTGCAAAGTGTGGCGAATGTGTAAATGTGGCATATCATGCAAAAAAATAATATAGAACACAATATGATTTTTAAGACTTCACATAAATAAGCTTAACATTAAAAAACTGCTGTCATCCAGGATAATTTCCACAGTGGCAGTTTCATATCCGCAGTAACTTCTTTAAAATGCAACAGCTGTCCAGAAAGGGTTAAATCTTAAAATATGTAGTAAGCTATGGAAATTTAATCTGCAACCTTTCATTTTACAAGTGAAAATGATAACCCAGTACCACTGCTGCAGCTTTCAGCAGGCAAAATTATTGGTAAATAAGCATTATCAAATCCTTAATAGGAATTTTCTTGAAAATATTTTAGAGTTGGCATTTCACTGCATTAGGGATTTTTTATATGCTCAACATTAGTCTTAATTCAAATGATCAATACTTCCTTTTATGCATTTGTATTTTTAAAAGTTAAAAACCTTTGTTTCAATATTTTATAGTTTACCCATAAATTTATTAGCATGTTACATTCTGCTGTTAAATTAGCAAAAATATAGAACATGAATTCATGTGATTAGTAAATCATTTGGACAATGAAGATTCTATTAGTACAAAAGAATTGAATTTTAGTTATTTACATATCTTAATAAAAAAAAACATAATTTAGCTCTATATTTAAATCTCTGAAAATATTCAAGATCACAACTTAGATGTAACTTTGTAAGTGCTTTTTGTTGTTGCTGTCAAGTGGAAGATCTTTATTTTACAAAACAAAAGCTTGTAAAACTGAAATAGAATGTAAAAAGAAACAATGCAGATTTAAAAAAATCCATATAAAATGCAAAAGCATGCTTAAAACTGAAACCCTGCTTTAGATTTTCAAAAGCATTTTGCTAATAAAATCTAAACAAACAAAAAAATTTTTTTTAATATATTTTAATGTGACACAAAGTTGTACTGAATATATCGTTAAATATAAAATTAGTAGTATGTTAGCTGTTATATCTTATACTGCACATTTCACATTTATTAATAAAAAAAATTACCAATTTTATATAAACCAATATATTTTACTAAAACACAAGATAAATTTCATAAAATAAACAATAAAATAAATTATAAAACAAAATTAACCTACAAAGTTTCACCGAGACAAACAGTCTAGCTACACTGCACTTCTTCCAGCATAATTAATAAAACCAAGTTTGTTTTTTTCCATTATTTATTTTGATTTTTAAAGCATAACTTTATAATTTAGAGTATACAAGGCTTTACAAGTATGTAAATACATTCTCACTATACTGCAACAAACCATTTTCACTCAAAAAATATTTACTTTAGCAATGAGAAGAAGAGAATGATATAACATAACTTTTATTTAAATACTTATTCTGGATTCATATGGACATATTTGCATTAAACATATAGCGTGCTGAGAAAAATTAAACAACAGCACGCCAAATGAATATTTTTTGTGTGTAATCTTTTATTCCAAATACTTTAGAAAGCAAGTTGCCCAAGTTCTAATTAAGTCTTATTACTGAGAAACACATGAAAAAGTGGCAGTCCAACCCCCTCATATAAGTTCTAAATATCAGTGAGGCGGAGGAGGTTCAGTAGTTTTGTTTCTATCATCAACCTGACGCAAGGCTTTTCTTCTAGATGGGGATGTTCCTCTTTCTCGGTTGGTTGTCCGGCTGACTGGTCTTCCCCCAGAGTTAAGAGTGTCACGTGCATTTGCTCGTTGTGAGGTTCCACCCCTGCCAATTGGATTATTATAGCTATTGCCAGCACCACGAGGATGAATGCGTCCTTGAGTATTGGTACGTTGTTGGGCTGGAGGATTGGGGTTGGGTTGGGACTGCCGCACTTCTTCATTGACATTGGTAGACTGCAAAGAAGGGGAGCCGGACTCCAGTATGGCACTTATCTGGCCCCTTTGGGAGCCATGATTATCATTGACGCCGGAGCACTGGTTGGACTCCTCTCCAGTACAATTTAGATCAATTTCTTTGACAAGACTGTCCCATTCTTCCTTATTAAACTGTTCACCTAATGTATTGAGTAACAGTTCTTGGACAAATAGACTACGATCTGCATGTTCAATCTCTAGTGCTTGTTGCTCACCTTCAGTGATAACCGGGTCTGTGCATCTGAAAAAATATACCACATCAGTTACACTGCTTTGCAAGTGTCAGAAAAAAAGAATTTCAATATATTGTAAAAATTTGAATCTAGAAATGGGTAAAATGTCAAATGAAATTTTGGGAAAAATTAGCTACAAATTTGTAATAAAAGCGTAAAAGGAGACAAAATCTTGTTAAAAAGTTAAAAGTACCTTAAAATCCTTTTTAAAATGCACTTTCGGTGGCCCCTCACATTTAAGTAAGATTTTTAAAACTGTAGAATGTTAGAACTTTTAAACATGAAATAGGTGAAACCTCAATATTTATTTGAAACCACACAAGTTTTTCTTAAGTATTCAAAATTTCACTAAGAGTAGAAAAGTGTTAGAAAACCAGAAAACATTAAAATTTTGCAGTCTCCCAATAAATCAAGTAACTTGGCTGGTGTGAAACAAAATTTCATGGTTACTTGAAAAACTCCTGTTTATACATGTACTAGTTGGTACCTGTTCTTCATACGGGAGGAAACATTTTTCTAACACACTTGATTAAAATTTATTCAATGAAAGCAAAACTATCTTAATCGTTTCACTCATAACCTGGCATTACGGTAGTCAAATTTTTAAAAAACTTTGGGGAAATTTGTAATGAATTCTAAATGTTAGAGAAATAAACTATGCACAACAGATGAAATTATTTTTAAGTATTAGCTCATCGGCCATTTTCCTATATATTTTACCCAAAACTGTTACTGAGTGTCAATAATAAACAAAAACAATTTCATTGATTACCAGATTACAAGTTTTTTTTTTCTTTCTTTTTTTTTTTCCCACCGAAAAAGAACTTATTTGATATTTAAAAGTAAATTATTTTTAATCGTGGGTTAATATTGAACGATAAGCTTTGAAACTGTTCCAATTTTTCCGATAATCTATCCCCAATTGTTACCCCTGAAAGGGATCAAACGCATATGCTCCTCTGAATAATTTGGATTTATCAATGATTCTTTAATGGGCTTCGTAGAAATGTTGCCACACATGTAAAGGAAATAAATTGCAAAATAGAATAGAAACAAAAATCCTATTTCTTTTGAAGCACCATCAAATTAATGTTCTATTTATTGTATTTTGATGAGCCTAGGAACTCCAAGAGTGTGCATTCTCAGCAAATTTGAATTCATAATCCAATAAGATTTCGCAAACAAGACAGAAGGAAATAATTTCGCACTTTATTTTGTTATGTATAGGAGTTTGTTACTTCTTACCTAGCTGAAATATCAACAGATTTTCAAATACACTCTAATTTGCTGCAAATAACCACCCTATCCCCACAAAAAATTTGATTAAACCTTGTTTGTTTCCACAAGATTTTTAAAGCTAACTTAAATCATAAAGTTACGAAATTATTTAGTGTGTGATGCAATTTTTATTTAAGATGCAAAAGTTAGATGTTTTAGTGATTTGCTTTCAAAGCCAATTTAACTTAACTCATGAAAGATGTTTCAAATTAAAATTTTTTGCCAATTGCAGAGTTTTGGCATCAAAGCTTTTTAACAACTTAATCGGGTTTTATGTTTTAATGCATCTTTACACTTGTGATATCAAAATGTCAATTTCACTTGCAATATCTAACTTGAATTGTTGAAAGAAATCTCATGATGTTTGTTCACTGATCTACTTTTATTGGATATTGTGGAAGTTTATTATTTCACATGTAGAACAAATTTTATTATGTAATGTATTTTTAGTCATGACATTAAAATGACGTCAGTTTTGTTCGCAAAATCAAACTTAAATTATTGAAAGGAAATAAATTATTGAAAGGGAAGTAGTTAATTTCAGGTTTTTCACTGTGATCTACTTTTATCGGATATAAACACCTCTTCATATGTAGAAGTTGAGTCATGTGACTCTAAATTACAAAGATTTGATAATGTGATCACATGAAATGAAACCGCTAGTTACAATTATATCAATTTATGTGGTTCAACCTGAAAACATTATTGCGAAGGCATAAATATTGCCTTTTTCTTCAATACACCTGCATATTATTGCCGTACCATGATGCTATATATTATATACTAGCTGAAGTGCCCGTCCTCGACGGGTTAGTGAATGAAAATTTCCAAAAAGCAAGAACTTTCGTCAGCATTGTAGGAGTACACAGAATGGATGAAGTATGTTGCCAAAGTAAAGAAGGCGAAGTTATAATTTTCATGTATTACTAAAATATTACAGCTTAGAGAGTAACTAAGTAATATCATTTCATTCGCTTTAGTCGTAATTATGGGATGCGCGAAGAATATTTATGCATATTGAAATAATTTTCGCAAAATCTCAAAATTTAATCAACATTTTTGAAAAATTTGAAGCCTAGAATTTAAGTTGAGTAACAACCTATCATGTCACCCAAATTCGTTTCATTCCCTGCAGTCTTTATTTCGTGATGCTGGAACAAATTTTCAGCATTTTAAAACAATTTTCGAAAAATCTCAAAATGTAAGCAAAATATTTTTAAAATTCAATGCCTATAAATTAAGATAAGCAACTACCTATCATATCACTCAATTTCATATCATTCGCTTCAGTCGTTTTTACGTGATGCTTGAACACAAATTTATGCAGTTTGAAAGGATTTTCGCAAAATCTCAAAATCCAATCAAGATTTTTTAAAAATTGGACGCCTATGTTTTAAGTTGAGTGACCACCTATCATGACACCCAATTTCATATTATTCGCTTCAGTCGTTTTTACGCGATGCTTAAACAAAAAAAAAAAGCGTCACGGACAGAATGACAGACTTTGAGGGTCGCATCGGATTCCCGGGTGCTTGAAACAGATAGAAATCCCAAAATTTTTTAATTCCAAGAAATGTACAGACAAAAATCTAATTTTATTTATATAGATAAACCTTTCACAAAAAACTATCTGATAGTGAAAAACACATCAAAATCTATTGTGTGGTTTAGGAGTTAGTGGATACCTCAGACAGACGCAGAAAGCTACTTTATTTTATACTATGTATAAATATTTAAAAGGGTGGGAGGGGGGAGAGATTGCATTTATTAAGAAATTTATATTTATACTCTTCAATTGAATAAAATTGCTTTAGAAAGTATATTCTGGCATTTAAATTATTTTTTTTTTTAATCGAAAATGTAATGCTTCACATTTAATTTCATAATAGCTTCCCCAAGTGTTAGACCAAAAAAATAATTAGCATCATTTTTGTTAAAAAATGTAATTTTAGATTGTTGTTGCAGAGGTTGACTTTCTTTTTCTACTGCCTTCTTCAGTAATATCCTTAGTAGATTGTTTTGAGGAGTATGGTGTCATACATTATGTGGTGCATAATTTGATTCAGAGGAAAGTTTGCGCTAAGTGCTAATTCACTTTTACTTTCTTTTTCTTTCCTGGATATCATCACCTGGTTAGCTTAAGATACTTAATAACAAAAAATGATTCAAAAGGCTGCACATTAAACAATGATAATGGCCGAATGTATAACAGCTAACAGCTGATCAATTTAACAGCTCAAACTACTATCTGGAGTACGGAGTGAAAATTATGTGTTATAATTAAAATATAATGGGGAAAAGTTTCTCACATTCCAACACATCGACTCATCCTATTCTAATAGACGGAGCATTCCCACCCTACCTTCCCTCTCCTCTTCCGGTACAAGCCCAAAGAAAGCCAAACACAGTTCAGACACTCAGACTCACCCTTATCAGTTGAAAGAATCTGATACTAGAGATGAGTTCGGGCTCATTTTTTGAAGCCCGAGCCAGCAGACTTAATCCGAGCCCGTCCGAGCCCGAGCAATATTATTAAAGTTGAAGCCCGAGCCCGAAATTTCAGCTAAAGACAAATAAAATTAACTACTTCATTAATAGGATACAATAATTTTTGGAGCTTCACACACCTTCTAGTTCCCCGTGCCGCTATTTTTTGAAATAAGTACGTCTATTTATCCCATGAATCACTTTTTAAAATCTGTTTCAAGGAGTATGTTCAACAAAGGAGAAATTTTTCACGAGCCCAAGCCCGCACGCAATCGTTAATTACAGAGCCCGAGTCGGGCTCGGGCTGAGCCCATCTCATCTCTATCTGATACTACTATGATTTCTTTAACAAACCTAACTAGGTTGGTCGGATGCATGCATAATTTCTTACTCAGAAAGAGCTACAAATCTAGAGAGATCCAAGCAAAAACCCAGAAATCCAGGCTACCCCTGGAACACAATCACCCCTGACAACTCAAAAAACTTTGTTTATCAAATTTTGAACAGATTTGCAAAAATACTACATTTTCACTGTCAAATAATTGCCCAGGTTTGCAATTTTTTTTTTTTTTTTCAATACATTGCCAGATTTGGTGGGAACTTTTTTCCCCCCATCTTATTCCATGAAAACAATGATTTGTAAAGCATGATCTAATGTTGAATCAACTTATTTGGAGCAAAATGCAAATTTTGACCGATTTAGTAAGTATAGAACATTGTTCCTTGCTCAAATCTAAAAGATCTTTTCACAACATTAGTTATACAAACACTGCTACAAACTAACGGTAACAGCAGTAACATTTACAAATACAGTCAAATGTCATTTTAGCAAATTCCGTTACAGCAAAAATCTTGTTATAGTGAAGACTTTAGTAATCTCCAAATCAAATTGCATAGTTACTATATTAAAATTTAAATTATTATGAATGACAGAATGTTATAAAGCCGGGAAAGGGTGCAAAAGGCAATCCTGAGCATATATACCAGCACTGGATGGTATGACAGTTAAAATAACTTAACCACAAACTTCTAACTTTGTGGAGCACATTAAGAAACATTCATGCTTACATATGTAATTCTGGATGATTTTCTTTCTGCAGCAGATAATATCATAACCTCTGAACCTTTGACTGATAATGATATTATTTGTAGGATTCAAGAAAAAATAGAATAATCCCTCCAGGATAGCAGCAGCAAAGAAGTATGTTCAGAAGAAAACATTACTATGCCAACAACTTTCAAAATTTTAGCATGCGTAGAGACTTCAAAACATTTATCATTCAAAATTATGTTAATGATAGCTTGTTTGAAAAGGTAATTTAGAAAAGTTTGTAATCTCTTCTGCACATACAAGATGTTTGTACAAAGAAATTTAACTGATTACATCTCTACTTCAAGTAAGTGAGAAATTTCAATAAAAGTGATGTTGATTCGATTTTCATTGTTGAATATAACTTAAATATGTAGAACTTCAAAAATTTTGCTGTAACGAATTTTGTTTTGGTTATCTTAGCAATTCACAATATTGGTATAATGAACTTTCATTATAGGATAGTGATTTCACTGGTCCCTTGGACTTCGTTAAAACGCGATTTGATTATATATCTTTCAACACATGCCAAATTGAAACCATCATACCTGCCAACCTCCTTAGGCCAAAAACAGGAAGACTCGGGTTGAAAAAACAGAAGATTTCACAAAAAATCAGAAGATAATTTTTAAATATAAGAAGTAAAAACAGAAGACCCCCAGTTTACCACCATTTCTCATTAATTTTTTATATTAGTAATGCATGGAAATTAAAACAAAATTAAATAGTAATAGAAAAGAGCTTACCTGAAATTTTTATACAAAAACGGAGAAAGATGAAGTATTTTCGCAAAAATAAAAACAATTAAATAGATGGAAATTTGACTATTTTTAACCAAAGTACATTGAAAAAAAAAACAGATTGAGATTTTTTTTTTTCTTCTACTAATAGTTTATCAGAAAAATTATTTTAATAACAAAGTATGTTAGCTTTAGTTTTCAACACAAATAAATTTTCTAATGATGAATTACTGACGGAGGAATGAAATGAAGTCTTTACAAATGCTTTGACCTCACTCATACAACAGCATTGTGCTGTTAGCTGTTGAAATGATTACCTTAATAAATGACTTTGAAATGGATTTATTTATTTACCAATTTTTTATAATAGTTTGCAATACAATTTAATACATCAACTAAAAATTTAAAAAAACAGAAGATTTTATCTTCTGGCAGAAGACCGGAAGATAGCTTAAAAAAACAGAAGTCTTCTGTCAAAACCAGAAGGGTTGGCAGGTATGAACCATCATCAAGCTTCAAATTATTTTTGTTTTAGAATTGAATCCAGGAACATAGCTTCTTTTAAATGTCATAAATTTTTAAGGAAAGGCAACCGTTCTCTTCATGCAAAAAAAGGGGTACTAATCTCGTTTATAAATAAATCTAGGCACTCAATTTTTCCCAGGCCGCATTTTAATACTTTCCAGATTGAGCCAAAATTTTACTTTTCTACAACTTTTTCAATCAAATTCAGACTATTTCAGGTTTTCAAAAACAGTGGCAACTATGAGACAGGAGACAAAACAGCAGACCTAATCATAACTATTGCGTTGAAACTTACCTAGACAAAAGGAACTGGGATCCAGAAGAGGCAGATGAAGGACTAGAAGACTCAAGAGAAACAGTATAGTGAGTCTGGAGAGAACTGCTCCCCCCTGAACCAGATGAAGTAGAAATGCTAGTGGTTACAGTCTGCCTGCGAGGCAAGCGTTCCAACTGCTGGCGGGCCACTTGTGCTTGCTGACGCTCCATCTGCAACTGCATCTGAAGTTGCTGCAGCTGAGAAGTTGTGTTGGATTGAGCAAGATTAGAACGCCTAACAGAGGACAGTTGAGAAAGAAGTTCTAAAAGAAATAACATTCTTATGAGATTCTGAGAATTACAGATAATTGAAGTTGCACATCAATCAGAAAAAACTTTGAGTATACAGGGTGATCAATTTAAAATTACCTTGATTCAGCAAGGTTTTTTAAAACTTTAATTCAGAGTGACAACCAAACTATCATCTTCAAATTACCTAATATTTCACAAATTTTCCTTGTCATTCAAGGTCAGAAAACACTGAATCCACAATAATTAGGATCTATTATTATTATTAAAATATCAGGTAATTATTTATACTGCTTTGAGTTAACCTTTCACATGAACTAGGAAATAAACATAATTAGAATAAAGCAGCAATTAAGTTAAATTAGGATTCAAATGTATTTGGATTCAGAAATTGCAACTCGACTGTTTTTCCTAGGCAAATATAAGATATTTTAACAAGGCTGTCAACCTTGGAGGAACAATTTGAGAGGTCTCTGAAGCAATTTTGAGGACTATTTTGCTTTTTTACAATGTAGTTTAATAATGTGAGTAAAAATCATGAAAACACTATAACCACCCACATAAACTAGTGTTTGTAATTTATCCTAAACGTAGGTCTACAATTTTACTTTACAAATAATCATAACATACATTAAAAGATTATATTTTCCTCTACACATAAAATTCTCTTAAGTCTGATAAATGCTGATTTTACACATTTTCCTTTTACAAACAAATGTTTGATTCGGCTATTAAACAGCTAAGTACTAGTTTAGAAAATAGACAGGAAAGGTAAAGCAAAACTTTTGCAGAGTAACTTAGTGAATTGCAGATGGTAACCCAGAATTAGTGATAAATTAATAGTTATGGAAAAAGTAAAATGTAATAATTGGAAATAAGATTATGAGGAAACAATAGGAATGTTGGAAAACAATGCTAGATATTAAGATCTTAAAATACCACAAAGTACCAAAAAAGACTGGTGTTAAAGACAGCTAAAAAAAATTCTTGTCGGGGGTGCACAAAAAAGGTCTGCTTTTACAAATTAAGTTTAAACATCTGTTCAATTCCAGTATTTTTTTTTTTACTAATTCCCTAATACTTCCCTGTTTTCTGATAATTTCAGATTGAATGCCATAGCATCATTCTTTACAGAAAATGTTGCAAATGTTCATCACCCTTTTCAACGAAATCATTAAATGTCAAATTAAGTTTTAGGGCATATTTCATAACATTATTTAATGTTGATATTTCTTTAGTTATGAACCTTTGAGGAATGAATAGTAAATATGGAGTATGCATCTGCTAGGTCTATGGGAGAAAATGAAGTAATTGTACACGTAGCCCTGAGGTGCGTGGCTCGATAAATCTGGCATGCCATTATATGGCTCTAACTTTGAGCCATCCCCCACACCCGCAATAGTTTAAACAAAAAGAAGTACCTTTTAATTAAAAGTGTTCAACAGCAGTACATTTTTCTTAAAATTTTCATAGATTCTCAGAGATACAGAAGAGTCCTATTCTGAACTAATTGGGACTGAACACAGTTCGGTTTAGCAGGAATTTAGAATAGGTGGATTTAATGAATAAGCTCAATGTATTGACTTGTTAAGGTGTAAATTAAGTGCAGGGATTGTATAAATGAACCCAATATGTACTGTAACCAGTTTTCAAAATATACGTTTCCCCCCCCCCCCCCCCACAAACAATGTCTCTTTTTAAAATTATAAAATTGATATTTTTTTACGAACTCTGTTCGGAATAAGTGGATTTTCAGAATAGCAAGATTATTGTATACTTACTAGATTGAGTTTTTTTTAAATGAATTTAGAAAACTGCAGTTTTTTGGCAAAAGAAAACAAAATGTACTAAAATATTATCCACATATTCCAACATATCTGCAAGATTTTTTTTCTATATATACAATTGTTACCCACCATGCATGTAACATGCTAACTTTATATTGCTTCTTAGTATTATTTTAACATAATGCAGGATACAGTTTAAAGTGCACCAGAGAAAAACTGATTACAAAATAATACAGTAAAATTTACTTATAAAATACTCAGGAACCTAATTAATAAGCTAAAACAGCTAATGTTAATATGATTTGTACAGAAATAGCAGCAATGTTAAGTTTTAAAAAATATATATCATTTATAAAGAACAAAAAGAGTAGCAAACCAGCAATAGGGTCCATGGAATCTCTACTATTTGGAGAAAGTGAAGCAAGACCACCAGTGGATGCAAACTGCATTTGAGAACGCCTAGCTCTATTATTAGTCATGCCTCTTCCAGCATGTGGTATCCTTCTTATATGCCGTGAACTAGTAGGTTCATCATAATAAGGGTTAAAGAAAATAGCACTTTATTTGACATGTTATTAGAATTTCATAAAAGAAATAATTGAAGATTAATTGCATTTCATGTAATCAAGAGCTTTAGAAACTTTCTCATTCTTAAATAACTGATAGCTTCATTCTGGATTGAAACCTTAACCTAAAAATAATTTCTTTATAAAAATGTTGTCACAAAATTGATTGTTAGCACTTGAGAGTGCTATTTCTTTCAATCACTGGTTTTTTGTCTACACCAGTTTTTCTATGCGCCGTATCACTTTTCAGTTTTTGTTGATTTTAGGGACTTTGGTAGGGTTTTCTTTAGTTTTCAATCTATATTCTTGCATTTTGTGTGGTTTTTCCTTGGTATGTTGTTTTTTTACCCTACTTTTTTTTCTTCCTACATAGCGCCGTATCACTTTTCAAGGTTTGGCTGCCCTCCGTGGGGTCTTTCTAAGATGACAGAACCACTGTGCCATGGTGATCCATACTTCATACTTTGAACCGACATATAAAATCTTAAGGTCTTGCAAGAGTTTTCTTGGTGGTTTCAGTTAGGTTGACAGATGCATGACGAGTCACGCTTCGCCTGCCTATTATTTCCAAGGACATAACCACTGTGCCATGTTGAAGCATACTTCATACTTGGAACCGACATATAAAATCTTGGTGGTTTCGTGTGTGAGAGAGTAAAAGCACACTCAAGTGTGTAAATAAAATCTGGAAATTCAGGTTTTTTTTTTTTTTTTCTTTTTTATATACTCTTGACAGTGCTGAATCTAATGTACATACGAGTTCTCATTACACATTTTTTGGTTGGTAATTAAATACAGTAAAACCTGTGAAGTTAAGCACCTAGACTAAGTTGATCTAATTGACCAAGAATGGAATGGCTTAATTACTTTAACATTGAGTGAACCTTTATAAGTTGACCACCCCAATGACAGAATTTTGTCATGCTTTCTGCAACAAGCTTTAGAAATACAAAAATCTTTCTGAAGCATAATATATATTTATGCATGCATATACAGTAGAATCCCGTTAAGCCGGACCCCTTTAACTCTGATGTCCATATAACCCGGACCAAAAAAAAAACACCGTAAGTATCAAGAAACTGAGTAGTCTAGGAGTAACCAAATATTTGGCGGGACTGTACTGGTGCACAGCATGATGTTGGCCTTTACTAAGTACTGAATGGAAAGTAATCTATCCAATTGAGACCACAGAATTCAAGGGGGTAGAGAAAGGAAATCGCTGTGCTTTGCTTTGACCAGCAGGTCACGTGATTTTAAATCCTCCCCCTGGAGTTGCAGACTGTGTTAATTGGCAGGAAAGCCTCTTTGCGTAGTTTGGGTGACAGCTTGTTCAGCAAATAACTTTCAAGGCTTTCAACCTTGCTGGTATTATTGATGGCCATTACGTGCATTTAAGTTCGCAGAGCCAGCTTAGGAGAAAAAAAAAGATTTATGTAAGATGCAAAGTGAAATGGCGTAGCAGTAAAGTTTTTACCACCAAATGTGACTTCCCTAGTGCAAACCATGGACCAGGGGGTTCTTCAGAATATCAAGAGTGTTTACAGACGGGAGACGTTGAGCCAACATAAATAAATATACTGTATAATAAATATTCTGTATGCTGTTTTTTTTTTCCATTAAAAGGCAATTCCATGTACGATTAGTTATGTTTATCTTCACTTTACCGATTTTTTGACACTATCTCCATGTAAACTGGATTTTTGTTAACCCGGATCGGCCTCGGTCCCAATAGATCTGAGTTAACGGGGTTCTACTGTACATACAAAGATGTGGGTGCATTTAAACATTGTTAAAAGAAAATTACAATTTAATTTATGTTGTCAATAATTAGTTTATGAAAAGTGGTTATTCAAACAAGATGGGAAGTTTTGAAGCTCAGAAAAAAATGCATAATGTCAGGGTTTATAGACCTTAGGGTACATACGGAATGTGTACAGCACTGATAATCTGTATGACCATAGAGTGGACTGATGAGATAGCCAAACAGAAGTATCTATTGCAACACAGTAAAATAAAGCTGCGAGTTCAGTACATGTGAATGAGAAAAAAATGGCAACTTTTCCTTTTTTCTGAATATTTCTTGGTGTTGATGTCCCCTGATTGATTTTATGAGAAAATGTTCTCCATGGAGTAGACATGGACATTTTCTAAAAGTTAAAAATTGAACTTCAATTATTTCATTAACTCCATAATTTAACATATTTCTTAATAACATTTTGGCTTATTTAGGTCTGAAAATAAAACTTGATTTTGTAGAGCTGATTTGTCTATGGAGTGGACATTCCAGGATATTTGGATAAAATTCTAAAAGTTATTAAAAACTTTCATTAGTACCGGGCCTGAGAAAACTAATGAATGACGTAGCTGTAGTGTTTTCTCTATGAAATTAAATTTTGATTTTTTATAGGTTGTGGAACATTGTTTCTAATCAATTGTGTTGGCAATGACCAATGTAAAAGAACCTTGCAGAATACCTTTAGTAAAATGTGAATACAATGGTAAAAGCATTTTACTTTCATCCTCAACTTGTTTTGCAACACAAACCAACACCTACCTTTGCAAATCGAAGAGTAAATTAAAAAACACAAATTCAATTTGCAAAAGGATATTATATCTCTATTTCTATGATCTAGTGCTAAATGGGCAGAAAATTCTTCAGTCATATGATTGGGCTCACCACCGGGCTGTGAAGCACAAATAGGACAAACCTGCCATAAAGAAAGAACAAATTATACAAAGTTAAAATAATTAAATTATTGAATTCTAAACCAAACTTCTACAAAAAGTTGACTACAGAATAGATTTTTTTACTTTCGTAAGACATATTAGCATTCCTAGAAGATTCAACTAATTTAAGAGTAAGGGAAAAAACTGATTGATAAGTTTCATCAATAAATATAGTAACAACACTTTCTAATACTAACACAAATGTTTTAAGGCTTCTTCAGGGACCCAATTTCCTAAAATAAAATTTATAGACAAGATTTTTCAAGAATCCTGAACTTATTTTATGAACTGAATTCTTTTAATAGAAGTGTAATGTTTTAAAAAGCATAATATAATACTTTTGTTTTGGTGCATAGTGACAAATGAATAATACTAACACAGCATTTAACACTTCAAACTACAATCTGAAACAAAAAATATATAACAAGAAAAAAATTAGAAAACTTGATAAGATCATTACAGTATTATAGTAAAAAAATTATTGATGCAAATGAAACAAAATCAGACTAATGATAGATATTTTAAATCAGTAGAAGTAACTTTTATACATACTTTTATGATTCTGATCATACATAATAACTTACAATTTCTACTGAAGATTCAGAGTGCTCAGCAGCAACATGTTCTGCCAATGCAGATTCAGTTAATCCCATGCGACCACAAAATGGACATGTAAATGATTGTGGGTGCTCAACAGAAGCTGCCTCTCCACCATAATATAAATCTGAAAAATAAATTAACAAGACTTGAATTAAAAAAAAAAAAAAGAAACCAAGTTAGTTTTTAACTTTTGCCCATCATTTTTATCAGACTAATATTTAAAATAATAAATACCCAGAATTGCATTTAGGAGGACAGTTATGCACACAAAAAATATAGCAAAGAATTTTCTTGCTTATTTTGATTCAGTTTTTATTCGATAGGGTAATGAAATATTTTTTAAGAACTTGTGTATAGTTGTTTACAAATAGTACCATTTTTAAAAAAGTGAGGGTGCCTATAAAAGATTATACTTCATGCAGATTTTTTCAGAAACAGGTTTCAATGGGAACTATCAAAATACTTCTTTCAGAATTCAAAATTAATACACAAACCTATAACATTGACTGTAATCACATGAAGGAATGTACATAAAAACTCAAATATAAACATGAACAAAACTTAAAGCTAAGTGGCAGACCTGTTGAAACAGGTCTGGCATTCGATCCTCAATTTGGGCTTGACCGACTTGCAATTTTTCATCAAGTGGATCAATTAAATGAAGTCCAAGCTTGCTTGGGAGCCAACTAGCCAATGGTGAGCATAAAGGGGTTTGATTGGGGTTGTAAACATACACCTTACATTGAGTGTTTCAAAAAACAAAACTGCTCAACTTTTTTTTTTAAATATAAATTAGTTTTACATAAAAATTGTAAAAACCTTCTAATTGCAAATATACTGATTTCTTAACCTTATAGTCCAGGACATTGGTGGTGGGGGCACTGCCTCCTTACCTCTTTAAACAAAACAAAACAAAAAAATGTCATCCCCATGAGAAAATTTATAATATTAATCTCACCTCAAAAAATAAATCTACGTTGTAACCCTCCAATATTGATTTTCAACTCCTGCCTCTCTTGAAAAGATTTTTTTTTATTTTTTAACTAGTTATTTTTACTTATCTTCTCTCAAGCTCTCCAATCCTTTACTTCTGTTAAAACTTTATTTTTGTTCACTCAATTTTCTAAACATGTACCAATTAAAATGATCTAGTATCATAGCTACTTACTTTCAAAACCTTACCTTTGGATAACCCTATTTTCCCTTCATATATTCACAAAACCACAGCATTTTTTGAATGGAAGCACCTGACTGGTTAAACAGCTAATACACAATGCTATAGTTTGGAGGTTAAACTCTAGAGAATTTGCTTCCAATTATCCTTTGTTAACACATAACAAGTTTAAAAAATCAGTCACAAAAAAAAAAAAAAAAAAAACTTAAAGTATAAAAGAGTTTTTCAAAAAGTAAAAGATTATAGCAGTATCAATAAGTAGAACATGATCTGGAAGCAATTGCGAATTTGCTAATTTTATTATAATGCATTTTTTATACCCGTAATATTTTAGCATTAGAGTGTACAATACTGCATAGTAGATTTTTCCGCATAATAGTTGCATCTAGACTTTTACAGTGAAAACCTGGTAAAGAAAAGGGGTTGACTACTATGTGAGTAAACACTGTAATTGTTTAGGTACACTATGCTGGTAACAGCAAAATGGAAGAATTTTTGTTTTGCAGCCTGCTTGCTACCAGTACAACAGGTGAAGACATTTTAAAGTTAACGAGTGCATATTTTAAAGGTTTATCCCTAGGAATAGTGCCTCAGCCTTTGCAGTGATAGTGCACCATGAATGATTGGGACATGTCAGGGTTTCTGTACAAGAGAAAAACAATTTAATTCTAATGTAAAGGTGTTGCATTGCATTCTTCACAAAGAAAGTTGTGCATCCAAAAGGCTATTAGAAGGTTTGAATACTCCACAGAAATGCACCAACTTAGCATATAGTTGATAATCACAATGCAATAGGCTAAAGCACATTTTCACCAAAAATATTAAAATACCTCGGCAATAAGAGATGAAAATAATATTATTGATGAAGTGTATAGAAATATTTCCAAAAACATTCTCAGGTAACATATTGAAGTCAGTTATTTTAGAACCTAAAAATTAGATTGTACTTTTATTAGTGCTGACTTAATTGAATATCTAGTGAACAGAGAACATATCCCCACGGCTATGATAAAATTGGCCATGATGACAATGAAAAAAATAACTATCCAGTAGTTTTTGAATTCTTTGACTATTAGTGGTTTGGGTTTTTTCGGTTAGCCAGGAGCAAGTGAAAAATTGCCAAATAATTGTGACCAGCACCGAATGTTTATAAACCTGATGAGATTTCCAATACATGGTTGTTTATCCCCACTGCCATATTTTGGAAGTTTAATTTCATATTTCAATTAAATTCCATATGTTTCCCTTATTTGCACATTATGGAACAAACGATTAAACCAATAAGCATACAAATTTCTTTTTAATATATTGATAATTTTGCATATCGAATTGTACACTGCTCAAAACAATTAAAGGATATTAAGGTTATGTGTGGATCTTGCGACTGGGCAATTTTGTTTAGATCTTGACATAGATGATTGATATAATCGACAGAGAGAAAAGAAAACATTCATGCTTCGCAAAAATAATGCATTTTATTGAGCATTTGGGTACAAAAAGAAAAAGCAATATATGCATGTGAGAAAAGGAAAAAACACAATATATGCATGTGAGAAAAACAAAAAAGTTTTCCCTTGAAAGAAAATATTTTTAATAGGGGGTATGATTTCTCCGGACTGACAAATGTTGAACACTTTTGAAGCATGGAGTCAATGAGGCTATTAATGAGCAGATGGGGATATTCTGTCCCACTCCTCCAGAACAGCTATTTCCAGTTGTCTGAGAGTATGGGGGGGGGGGGGGGTAGGCAGCCGGCAACTCATCTCTCTAGATTGTCACAAACATGTTTTATTGGGTTCATGTTCAGAAAATACGCTGACCATTCCATTCGTACAATTCCTTCCTCAAAAAGGAAGTCATCTACCAAGCATGCATGATGTGGCTGCAGTTGTCATTTAGCATGAAGTTATCTCAAATTGCTGCAGCATAAGGGACTACAAAAGGTCTGATAATCTCATCCCTATATCTATGACCAGTCAGAACTCCATACCGAATGATGTGAAGATCGGTGCACACATCAATGGAGATACCAGCACAGACATCACTACCACACTGCGAAATCTGACATTTTCCAGCATAAACACAAGGGTGTTTTTAGTGCCATGTTCCCTCCAGATGAAAGTATGCCTATTATCAGGATGAACAGAAAAGCGGGACTTGTCAGAGAAAAGAATATTGTGTCATTTGTTTCTCGTCAAATTGACATGCTCTGTTGCCACTCCCTACAGGCCCTATGATTTCTTGCTGTTAACCTGACACACACCATTGGTCAGCGAGTAAACACACCTGCAAGTTGTTATTAAAGAAGAGTGACATTCATATTTTGGTGTCTCCAAGCCATCAGCGTAAAATATTGATCTTCCATGAGAGATGATGCGAATCTTTGACCTTACCCTGGTCTCCGTCTTGCATTTCCAGTCTCTATGAAACTGGTTCCAGATCCTTGGTATCACACTGTGTGGGACTCTAATGGCTTCAGCTACTTTGGCTTTGTTTGGCCCCCTTCTAACTGATCAACAACTCTCCAAGCTTCTGATTCAGTTAAAATCCTTCTTTGAGACATCGCACTCATCAATACAAAGTACTTACGGAATGTCGATCATTCTTTTCCCACTTTATCTTTTATTAAGTTGAAGGTTCAATTTCATTCACTGCCACTAAAGCATCGTTTTTGACATCAAACTAAATATTTGCATACTCCTAAGTTTAAAAATATGAAAAATTTGCATTGACAGTCTTCTTCCATTTTCTGTAAAAAAATTTCTCTTATACCATTATTTTATATAAAACTTACAATATCCTTTAATTATTTTGAGCAGTGTATATGTAATTATAAATACTATTACATACACGGATTAACATTTTCGGCTTTGTTTGGAGAACAATGATTTAGAAGAAGTCAAATAGTTTCAGAGAAAAAATAGTTAGCACTAGGAGGATTTGCATACAGCTAATCAAAAAACACTATAAGTTGCCACCACTTAAGTTAGTACTGAAAGTTAATTGCATCGTTTTATTAAACTTAAATACAAAGGAAGCATTAACCAATGGAACAAGAATGCACATCAAGTTTATACATTGTAATGCTATTGATTGCGAAGTTTCAACTGGAACGGCAAGTAATACAGTATAGGACCGATTATCCGGAATGGTTGGGACCACAGCGATTCCGGAGCTTTTTTTTTTTTCAGTGAGAAAACCAGACTTTTCACTCACTGTGCCCGCTTTAAAGCATTTTTCCCCCAATCTTCTTTTACACAAGAAACAATCTCATAAATCACACAATATTTATTTTGCTACATTATTTTTTACTAAATAAAATATCTCCAATTTTTGTTTGCCGCATTAATTTAGTTTTTTGTTTTAACGCCTTTTCTTTAATTACTGTCATTATTTCTTGTTCCATAGCAAAACCCTGCTGCTGACATCCGTCAATGAACTAATCAGGCTATCAATCTGAATTTTTTCGTCGCGTACCTCACTTTCACTGATTTTATATGTAAAAACTCAAAAGGATCAACTTCTATGGTGGAGGGGGAAAAAAGGGACAAAAACCCCAGATATGCTCCCAAATTACAACATATACATAACAAAAACACAATATTTTGCAGCTGCGGTAGCTAGTATAGAAGAGAGGATGGGGAGAAAAACAACTTGGTCAGCTGGCTCTGTTTTTAAATCTTAATGATTCCAAAGCAGCAGCGCGAAACAAAAACAAATGCCCAAATAAGAGCAGAAAGGCTGATAATGGATTATTTAAATCTAGTGAGTCGTGACCCACTTTCCAGCTGGACGTTCCAAAGATTCAACTATATTAGCACACACGCCATTATAAACAGACACGCAAAAGGTGGGAAGCAGAGAACACCATTTTCTTTCTTTTTTTTTTTTTTTTTTTTTTTTTTTTAAATCATTCTTTTGTATTTTTTATTTTCATTATTCTTCCAAAGGATGCAAACACAAATTAAAAACTCCATTTAAAAAATACCTAAATAAAAATAGATCTGTATGCACGTGCAGATAATTCTGGATAATTGGTCCTATACTGTACAAGAATTTTGATTCCACATATTACATATTCCGATACTATTTTACCCTGTCCTTTCAAAAAACTCAATTTCTAAATATATCCACATTTGCAATTACAATAAATAAGTTTAAAAGGCAATCATTCAAAAAAAGTGAAAATTTATTGAGGCAACAAGTTTTTATAAATGGTCAATGATACGTCTCAGCAAGTAATGTTCAATCATTCAAAGGTTTAAGATTTTAGGATCCGAATATAACTGTCAAACATTTAGCCAAGGGCAGCTCCAGACTGAATTTTTTTAGAGGAGCTACTAGACTTTTTAGATAGGCCTAAATTGTTCAAAATGCAAACTGAAATGTGTGAAATCATTTGGGCATGTGTAAAATCCAAGTTCAAGGAGCATGGCCCCTTACTGTAGCTGCCCTTGCATTTACCAAAAGATGATAGAGTGTTTACAAAAACATTGGTTACACAGAAATTTTGATCATTTTATTAATTTTCAAACTATTTTAAGTTCAATAGACAAAATTTTATTTTTTCAACCTCCATTCACATTTTTCAAATAACTCGAAAATTAATGCATGTTATGCATTTGTAAGCACTTGCAGCTGACGTAACAGAACAAAATTATGTCTATTCAAATTTAAAAATTTAATGAATTACAGTCGAGTTTTGACTACTGGGAGACAACTAGTTAAAATAATTTAGTAAAAAGTTCATAACAGCAATTCAGCACATTGGTTCAATTATTTCAAAATACCCACACAAAATAAAATTTCATGTTTTTAAAAAAAATCCACAAAACCTAACAAAAAAAAAAGTAAAAGAAAACTCCCCAGCAGTGACATGACAAAATAGCAGAAGATCCAGTCTGAAAGTACTAATATTTAGAATTGACAAAAGGTGCATAAAATTTACCTCAAATCATCTACAAAACTAAACATATTTTCATTCATTAATTTAAGAATTCCTCAATTTTTCTTTCAAATTAAGTTTAAATTTGTCAGACCTAATAATGAAAACAAATTCATTGACATTTCAATTAATGAGACATAAAAAAAATTACCAAAATCTGATCTAGTCAAAATGCATTGCATTGGATGATCAGCATTGTGGCGAGTAGTAGATGCCCCAGCTTCATAACATGTAGCACACAAATCATAATCATAGCACACAAGACATTTATAGCGTTTTCCTCTAAAGTTTCCTTTCAAGCAAGAATCGCAGCTTACACCTGAAACAGAAATTTTATGTTCAAACAACATTCACTGAACATTATAAATTACACAAATTTGTTTACAAAAGAAATTCTCTAAGAACACAGTTTAAATATTTTATTAAAACTGAAAGAAATGCTTTTAATTAGGGAAAAAACACCACCAAAGAAAAAAGTACAATATAATACCTTGAACTTACACAATAGATGGGATGGAACAATAACCACATAAGTGGATTTTGTTTATGTGATTATGGCAACTCTACACCAGGGCGATCTGCCAAGGATTGGGGGGGGGGGGGAGGCACTTTGGTAGGACAACTTTCTAAGGGATTTTAATGCCTATTCATGTTACATATAGAAAAAACCAACCAAAACTCCAGATCATTAGATCAACAGCCATGTGATGGGACCCAGGACCTTCACACTTTGGACATCTACATTTTCAGTGACATAACCACTGCCATATAAGTTGAAGTTTAATTTTGCACATAAATATGTACATAAAAATTATTTTTAATTGGGACAGGAGATAAAATAATAATTTTGAAAACTTTATTAAAATCTTAGATAGTACACATATGAACAAAACTGTTATTAAAAAATTATAATCGCAAATTGAAATTGCGTTGGAGGCAAAAAAAAGTTAAATCGAAGAGATTAGAAAATTGCCTAACATCGGGTACTGCATAGTCAGATAAAAAAAAAAAAACTATCTGCACACATAATCCAAAGCTATCTGCAAACTCATAATAGTTCGTGATAACTAAAATACATAGTGCGTATATGAATACGTGTATATGCATATGCGCACACATCTGTGCAACGCGCTTGGGCTATAGTGACTTAGATTTTTTTTTTTTTTTTTTTTAAATGGATAGTTACCTAAAAGAAAACTTGGAATTACCGGAAAACTATCTGCAAGACCTTTGAATGTATCCACGCCCGGCATGCGCACGTGTGTCTACATTATCTGACTACGGGGTACTGTCAAGTTAAGGTTTTGCTGCATACCAGAGATCATTGGCTCCTTAAATTTGAGAATCTTAAAGACTCATAAGACCAACTATTTGGGTTTCTTTGCTGAATTTTTTGGGTTTTTTCATAACATAATGAAAAAACTTACTAGTCTAACACAGTGACATAAAAATGGCTTTGCAAATATTCCTAGGGTCATAAAAAGCAGTTGCTGGGGATCCCAGAAGTAGAAAGTACTTAAAAGTGCGATGCAGAACAATCGCAATCTTTGCAGAATATTTCATCCTTTGAAACAGGAAACTGGTATGGGCAACCTTTGGAAAGTTGCAGGCCAAACTGCAAGTTAGAGAAATCACGGACCTTGTAAGTGGGATTTATATGGGTTCTATATGTTAATTTGCAATGTTTACAGTCCGGATCAAGAGCCATGGCAGGCCACATCTGGCAAGCGGGTTGCCCATATGTACTTTAAATGAAAAAAAAATATGTTCTGCAGAACAATTAAAAGCAAAGTTTATGCTATGCCTTCTCTCTCCACTTATTGCACAATTTGTATACTTATTTTGATTTTTACAGTAGTCTTCCAGCAAGACTGTAGCCAAGGGATGATCATGGGAGTTAGATCCTTCCCCCCCCCCTCTCCCTCATAATTTTAATGTGTGCATGTATGTCAAAATTAAAATTTTCAAATGGTAGCAAATGGGTACTAAGAGCAATAACAAATAGTAGCCATATTATTAGAAATACCCAAAAAACTTAATATTTGAAAAAAAAAAAAAAAAAAAATGAAAACATTACAGGCAAAAATCTTGCTGCCTGGAGCATCCGGAATCTGTTGAGCTCTTCCGTCACAAACTAATCGCATAGTTAAAATTTTGATGGCAAGTTTCTTTAGACACTGATAAGCTTCTTTCCCCTAAAATGTTTTTCATGCTACTCCACACTCATTCAACTTCAGCTTTACTAGCTGACATACACAAAAAAATATTTACTAGCCTCAATATTTCTATCATATGCTCGAGTGATTCCCTCGGTCGCATTTTAAACAAGCAAAGGAAATTGGTGGATTTTTTTAAATTAGACTTGATAAGTTTCAATTCCTTCCACAGCGCCAGAGCACTACGTCTCTCCATATTAAATACGTCGTATACTTCGGCAATAGAGTCATCACCAAACTTAATTGATAACATCTCCTTTTTCTTCTTCATCTTCACTATACACTTTTTTTTGGCAGGGAAAAATGCCACTTTAAGGATGCTTTCAGCAACACTTACCAGCAAAATGTCCCTATACCATTGTTCTTTAAGACCACTTAGATCAGATCCACGGCCGAGCTAGTGTCCAGCTTCAAAATTCCCAGCCATTTCACACAAAAAATGGTTTGAGCAATCAAAATTCAATTTGCCCAAACTGATTCGGATGGATTGAAGCCGCTTACCAATGTGGTTGGATTAGACTGTTTTGACCCAAACCGGTCTTGGTCCACTCGAAACAAGCTGTCTGTGATGGTGCCCCCATGCACATGGTAAAAGGTAGTACGTTCACAAAGTTACAAAGATTTATTGTGCAGTCGATCAGGATTATTGGAAAATATCCCACTATGTTTAATTTTTGAGAATACATTGAAAATTTTTGATAGCCACAATGGCGATCACCACAAAAAATAATGACCCCCAAAAAGTTTTAAATGGTCAATTGGTGACTGCTAAATTTGCAGTATATCTGTGCATCAGTAGTTTTTTGTTTGCATTGCTTCTGGAGAAAAAAAAAAAATTAGTGCTACATAACTAGCAGAGAATCTTTCGCTGGTGAGCATTTCCAACAACAATGGTGAGACATTCCATTTTGTGCTTACTGGACAAAGCTGTTGAAAGTTTTGTATTCCAATGCAGAGTTGTGAATCTAGGAAAAGACCCCATCTTCTTGCAAGCCACTAAAATCTCCTTTGCAACTTGTCTTCTTGATCTGCTGTAAAGTATGATGCTGCAATTGTATTTTTATTTCTTCCTATTACTGTAATTAGTGCATTTGTATATGCTGCTTGTTGACCTGAACTCATATTTAAGCATATTGCTAGTGAAACAAGATTAGGTTTTTATAATATCATATAGTATAAATAATGTTGTGCCTATTTGTTTTGATGATGATTTCGAGCACTTCTTGAGGGTCCATTAAGATGAAATGTACTTTATTGTAGGCAGAGTTGTAATTAATCAGGCTAGTCACATATTGAAAAGCCAAGTTGAAACAAACAGGAAATACATTTCATTGCATTCTAAGCAAAGTGTTAGTGTTGCAACATAGTGGTTCATTAACATTAAATAATTTTATGGTATATATTTTATTACATAATTATTCCCAGACTATTGCAAAATAACCTATAAAACAATTTTCAATAAACTGTAAAAGCAAATAATTATGAAAAATATTGAATTAAAGATTTTATGCACAAAATCTGAAAATTCAAACTTGTGAATAAAGAGGTTGGTCCAGGAATTTTTTCAAAGGTCCTATTTTTATGAAAACTGCTTATTTTGTGAATTTCCGTACTAAATTTTGTGATTTTAAACACTTATTTTTGTGAATTTTAATACCAATTAAATGTAAAAGTCATTTTTTGTTAAAATAATTGATAGAACAGATTAAAAAGTAGGGTAAAATGCCAATGAAGGATCATTTTAATTGACTAGGGGACTAGTGAAGGAGGCATTTTAATCAATTGTAATTTTGTG
The DNA here is from genome assembly GCA_038373885.1 of Cheiracanthium punctorium. Classification (NCBI taxonomy): domain Eukaryota; kingdom Metazoa; phylum Arthropoda; class Arachnida; order Araneae; family Cheiracanthiidae; genus Cheiracanthium; species Cheiracanthium punctorium. The sequence goes on along the minus strand of JAWZYV010001432.1, from coordinate 53,352 downwards.
AAGGGGCCATAAAATGGACCCAATTCTTGTCTGCACAACCTCTGGAACCCTCTAAAATTGTTAAGAAAACAAAAAGGCTTGGTATGACAACTTTTTATGCGTAATGGAGCATTTGCAGACTAGGGACAAAGTGATTTGTTTCTAGAGAGGATTTTGATGCACCCTAGCCAGAGAGTGAGTAGCCTGAAGGAGAGGAAAGGGTCCTTTTCTTAAAAATTGAACTGATGGATACCGATATGTGTTTTTCAACATGCAACTGGGTAGGTGGGAGAATGGAACAGGTGAAATACTGGAGGTTGTGCATTCCTGATTTAAATCAAAAGATTTTTTCAATCAATTTATTTCAATTATGATTTAAATCAATTCATTTAAATCATTGACACTGCTTCCACCACACTAATTTTTCAAAAGAATTCATTACTGAAGTCTCAGGGTCATAGATAGCTTTTCCGGAGGCCAAGGAGGCCCAACTGCCCCACACTCCCAAAAGTAAAGGGGGTCTTGCCCTCCACTTTTCAAAGTTGAAAAGTAATGATCCCACGATTCCCCCCCCCCTCAGTGTCTCTGGCCAGGTGCATTGCCATACAAATACTTTACTGGCTGCCCAGCAGAAAAATCAGAATGTAACTTTGAATGCTTTAATTTGATAGAATTTATACACTGCAGCTTCAAAATGGCACCCCGCTAAGAAAAGTTTCTGGGGAGATCTCTGGATCCATTGAAAAATGATGGGAAAAACCAATACACAAACTGAGAGAAGAAAAGGAGTATGAGCTAAAAGAGTTATTCTCTTTATCGATTAAATGACTTTCAGAGACGATCATTTAAGGAATAATGTTAAAATCCAATAATACAGACAAATTTTGAAGAAAAAAAAACCTTTATCCCTATTCAGGGATGTTAACTCCAACACTCGATTTGCGAACACCCCAGGAGCAGAAAAAATTTCATTTGGGAGCACCTCGGGAGCAGAAAAATTCCATTTGGGAGCAGAAAAATTCTATTTGGGAGCCGAAAAATTCTATTTGGGAGCCGAAAAATTCCATTTGGGAGCCGAAAAATTCCATTTGGGAGCCGAAAAATTCCATTTGGGAGCCGAAAAATTCCATTTGGGAGCCGAAAAATTCCATTTGCGAGCACCTCGGGAGCAGAAAAATTCCATTTGGGAGCCGAAAAATTCCATTTGCGAGCACCTCGGGAGCAGAAAAATTCCATTTGGGAGCAGAAAAATTCCATTTGGGAGCAGAAAAATTCCATTTGGGAGCAGAAAAATTCCATTTGGGAGCAGAAAAATTCCATTTGGCAGCAGAAAAATTCCATTTGGCAGCAGAAAAATTCCATTTGGCAGCAGAAAAATTCCATTTGGCAGCAGAAAAATTCCATTTGGCAGCAGAAAAATTCCATTTGGCAGCAGAAAAATTCCATTTGGCAGCAGAAAAATTCCATTTGGCAGCAGAAAAATTCCATTTGGCAGCAGAAAAATTCCATTTGGCAGCAGAAAAATTCCATTTGGGAACACCTCGGGAGCACAAAAAAATAGTTTCCGAGAGGAAAACTAAGATTCGAGATCAGAATTAACATGATTTTGGAGCATAAAATTGAAGATTTAGGAACACAATAAATGCATACAAGAAAAGCAAAGTTTGCAAGCAAACACCATTTGCTAAAAGCAAAACACTATTTGAAAGCACTTTAGGAAAGCTCTGGAAAAAAAAAGGGTGTATACAGGCTATGCTATCAGCAACTTCGTAAAAACAAAACATGGATTTACATTAGAGATGAGACGGGCTCAGCCCGAGCCCGACTCGGGCTCTGTAATTCACGATTGCGTTCGGGCTCGGGCTCATGAAAAATTTCTTCTTTGTTGAACATACTCCTTGAAACAGATTTTAAAAAGTGATTCATGGGATAAATAGACGTACTTATTTGAAAAAATAGAGGCACGGGGGACTAGGAGGTATGTGAAGCTCCAAAATTTATTGTATCCTCTTAATGTAGTAGTTAATTTTATTTGTTTTTAGCTGAAATTTCGGGCTCGGGCTCCAACTTTAATAATATTGCTCGGGCTCGGGCGGGCTCGGATTAAAAGTCTTCGGGCTCGGGCTTCAAAAAATGAGCCCGAACTCATCTCTAATTTACATGGACGGAAGGAAATTTTTTGTGTGTGTGTGTGATAGTGCTCTTTTTAATGGTTTTCATATAAATGCTAAATGGAAAGAGTGGGAAGGAATTATTTCTTATATGCAATGGTACTTTTAATGCATGTTCGAAGGTTGTAAAAATACTAATATTTAAATGGTAGAATTAACATTTCTGCCGTTTATATCATTCTAGAATTATGTATTCAAAATTTAGTCTACTTTAAAATAAAGATTTTAATTACGGATCTATAAATGAAATTCGTAACACATTCTGAAAAATTTGCAGACGCACTTTGGCTGAACACGGGCCCAGGGGCGTCGCCCCGTCTGCCCCCTCTCGTAGAGCCTGCACACACACAAAAAGAAAAACAGTGGTGTAGTTTTAAGAAAAAAGGTTTAGGAACACTCGCAACTGAAGACTCAAAAATCATGCGTCCATGATAAAAAGTGAAGAACGCTTACTTTTGCTGACAAGCTCGAATGAAAAAGCAGTGAGACAGCATCTCCCCGCTCATGATCTTCACGGGCCGAAAATGTCTAGCCCGGCCCGGCATTTAATCAAAATAAAAAATTCAGACCCGGTCCAGTTCATATATTAATCATGATTTAAGGAGGGGGGGGGGGGGGGAGAAATCACAAGCCAATCGTTTGGTCTTGTCCAAATTTTAGGAGAGCAAAAATTTCCGGAAAGGCTCGATTTTGCTAGCACAGAGGACCGTCTTTAAGAGTATACGCTTGTTCCAGTTCATTCTAGAAAATGCTGAGGTCAGCCCGTGCCTTGAATGAATCGTGCTGCAAAAGCCTGGGCCTGCACAGATCTCTACCCCCCCGCGACTACACCACTGGCAGCAGATTTCCGGATTATTTTGAAATGAAATATTCTACTAATTCAGACAGCCTAGATTCTGATTTCTAAACCGGTCATGCTTCCAATTTTCATTCTTGCTATGGGCCAGGTCATAAACCGTGATTTTTTAGGGGCTGAGACGTCACCGTAATATACCGTTTTCTTTACGGACCAGTCTGGTTTAGATCAGGGGCTGCCCTGCGGTACATGACACCCACTCCACCCTGCAAACGTAGAAAAAGACATCCCTTTTACTTTTTTCAAAATTGCTTTTATGATTTTAAGTTGGAAATCGTGCACCTTCATAAACAAAAAACTGTGCCCGTTGCGATGATTACTTGTTTGCCTATCTGGCCGGCCCTGATTGAGGTGACTAACAAAGCCCGACTGGTCCGATCCGGGGTGGGTAGAATGGCTTCGGAATGCAGCTTTCGTACGCAGTTTGAATCTTGCTTTACTGCTAACTTTCCATACACGCTTTAAAAGATAAATGAGCGTGGCAAAAATTTAACAAAGAGTCAAAATGATGTATTCGGCACAGACCAGCGCAAAATTCAGCTAAAAGCGCAGTTCGGCGCAATATTTGTTTCGGCGCACCCTGAAAGAGTCAAAATAACGTATTCAGTGCAGACCGGCACAAAAATCGGCTAAAAGTGCAGTTCGGTGCAAGAATTTGTGTTTCGGCGCAGCTCGGCGCAGAATTAACATCCCTGCCTATTGCATGCCCACACACTCATTTCTTTCGACCCCCCCCCTGTTTTGCTGGACCAACCGCCTATGCAGTGGGCGAGTGTGGGTTTTGTTCCATGCCTAAACCTAATAAAGGAAACCTGTTAGTGTTGGCAACAAGCAAAAGGACTGTACATTTTTACCTCTCGTCCTGGCTTGAAGTGTTTTCCCCCTTCCTATGACAATAAAAGAAGCGACTTCAGATATTCTATTAAGCCCAGTAGAAAAGAACAAGGGCTTTCTTCTCAATGGGATCAAGATCAATAAAAGAAGTTACTTCAGATATCCTATTAAGCCCAGTAGAAAAGAACAAGGGCTTTCTTCTCAATGGGATCAAGATCAATAAAAGAAGTTACTCCAGATATCCTATTAAGCCCAGTAGAAAAGAACAAAGACTTTCTTAAATGGTGTTTTAATAAAGTTCAAAATTAACGGTCGCCACATGGTGACTGTAATTTGTGGAGACTGCAAGTTTATGTACCAGTCATCGCAGTTTATTCTCTTCCCCTCCTCTTTCTTTTTTGCAGACTTTTTCAAAGTTTTTATGAGTTAAGGGTAAAATAGAAACAGGACACACTCAAACAGATGCTCTTGACAGGAGGCAACAGAACTCAAAGATCAACTTTGGCAGGGGGCAGGCGGAGGAGGGGCAGTAGGGCTGAATGATTGATATATGGTATTAGTACCACTTGACTAATTAGCAAAAGTGATCATCATTCTGGAAATTTGCGAACAGGGGTTATGACAATGCCTAGGATTGCAGTTCGAAGCAGACACTTACATTAACTTGTTTTTGCAGTTTCCTGCACCTGCAATGCACCAGCTCTCTTTCTGAGAACAAAAATCAGATAAGTGGCAAGCATTCATTTATTAATTCTTTTCATAAAAATGAAACATTTCAAGATTTGTTTCGGTATAAGGCTTTTGGCCAGCAAAAAGCGTAAAGCTGATGACATATGTCAGTCACGGAAAATTAAGAACGTTCTTCATGAATAGATCAGTGGAGTATGTAAAAAGGCAGCGGTAGGGGATTTAAAAAAAAAAAAGTTGGGGTACCTTGTTTTCAAAAAAAGCACTTTTGTGTACCATGTAGGAAATATTCAGAATTGGTTTGATGCAATCTCAAAATGATTGAAGCTTATTCTTAAACTCGTTTCGTAAAGGCTGTGACAAATTCAGATCAATGCATGTCATGAAATTGCGCAAATTTTCTAACTCGCAAAAAGTTGTTTTCATTTAAGTGAATCCGTAATTCTCTAATGCTTCTCTAAATATCTGTAATAACTATAGATAATCTGAAATAGCAAGGCCAGATAAAGGTTACACTAAGCAATCATTTAGAACAAAAACTTGCTAGTGTGTTAAACCAGCAATTATAAACATTAGGACAAGTTTTGCCAAATAAAAGTGAAAACATGCACATACCAGGGCAAAGGGTAAAAAAAAAAAAAAAAAAAAAAAAATGCCAAACGTAACATCGAGCATTACCTAGGACTAGAAGAGGGAAGAGGAGGAATGGATAAAAACAGTGCAATTCTATTTAAAAGTAAATCCACATCAAGAATTCCAGATAAGAGAGCCATCTTGGTTTTTTTTTTAAATAATTTTTGAGAGTGAACTAAGCATCGGGCTGTTTTATTAGGCTTTAATTCTTTATAGCGAGGCAGTGGGGACACTACAGAGAAATGCTGTCGATTAAAAGCAAGTTCGTAGCCAGGAAAGACTGAAATTTTGTACATGACCTAATTAAAGCAAGGGGGAAATCTCACTAACTGGGAATATTTTTGTATGGGGTCCCCATAAAAATTTTAGGTACAGCTTTAGTATGGTCCCTTTGGCACGCTTTACTTTTGGCGACTTTTTTTGGCGCGATAAAGGATGCCAATATGGTAACCCCGCCGTCGGATGCTCCGGAGCGGTAACCCTAACCTCGGGCTAAAAGTGGATTCTTCCGTGACGTCACGGATGCGCTCGTGTTCGTCCGGCAAATCGTGATCATTTGTTCCTTTCATGAACTTTTTGAGCCCTGTGTATTTCTTAGCGCGGGAGGTTCGTTCAAATGGTTGATCTGCTATGTGCTTTATGGTTTTATTTTAATGGCTTTATTTTACATTAAATTTTATTATTATTTAATTAATTTTGAAATTTAAAACGGCTGTTCAGGTTCATACTGACTGTTTACATACAGTTTTGTATGAATAAGCATTCTTTTGATAGTACGTTTCAGATTAATATTTGCGTTCTCCATTGTTTATTTGTTAAGGGTAGAAGCAACAAATAATTACGTTATTAATATTTTATACAGTGAAATAATTTGATTTTATTATTTCCATATTGGAATAATTTAGAGATTTTAATCAAGGTATGTGATAAGCATTGTTTGTTTTTATTTGTTATTATTACCTTTGTTTATTTGTTAATGGTAGGAGCAACAAATAATTCCGTTATTAATATAATATTTGATATTTTGATTTTATTATTTCAATATTGAAACAATTTAGCGATTTTAATTAAGGTACGAGATAAGCATTGTTCGTTATGATTTGAATTAGTTCTTTATTTTGCTTACGTAGTCTTTTGTCAGAATGCTAAAATGTATTTTAATTTTTTTTTGTTATTTTGTGAGGTATTGCCTTTAGAATATTATTTGTTTGCATTGTTTAATTTAATCAACTAAAAAGAGAAAGGGGGGTTGAGGGGGGGCACAGCCCCCCCCTCACACAAAAAGAAAAGTTATTAAATTTTATTAAACCGAATCTATATGTACATGTAAGCTTGTTATCTGTTTAATTTTTTTTTTCATAAAAATATTTAAAAGCCATTAAAATAAATCATAGCAAAATTAACGGCGACGATCAATTATCAGCACCATCCGATCCGCCATATTGTTTACAATTGGCATCGGCAAGGCAGACTTGGGTTGGCGACAAGATTTTGTCGCCAAATCAAAAAATCGCGAAAAAGGGACCATACTAAAGCTGTTCCAAATTTTATTTATTTAATGTTCTGAAAATGTTAATCAACACCTTAAAATTCTGTCCCGTATTTAACTTTGTAATTTACTGTACATGTCTATGATGAATATTTAGGAATAAAAAAGCCTAGGCCAGTGTTTATGGGACACCTTTTATATACTGGCAGTTAATTTTTTTTTTAATTAGCAGAATATTTATATGTATATTTTATGAAATCTTACTTATATAAGCTGTGCATGTTTATTAAACTTGTATGCAAGTTGTGCAATATTCAAAAGCATGCAAGTGGCCACTCAAAATTTCAAGTTCAGTAGGCACTGGCCACCTGCAAATTTTTCTGAATTTTGACCTCTATATTTTAGCTTTTGAAGATGCTGAGTAGTAATATTGCCATTGGGATACTGGCCAAGAACATACATACTACAGCCAGTAACATAATTTAATGGAATCTTATTTAATTTAATACTTCGAGTAATTTCTGAGAAAAAATATAAAACTAAATATTTGGGACTCCCTCTGAAGGCAGAGTCTGGGGGTGTTGCATCTGCAGCACCCAAATGTTACAGCACATAAAATACATGTACCTAAGAATACATTTGCACATACTTATCTTACATTAGAGAATGCCTCATAGATCAAACAATCACGATTTTCCCACACATTTAACAAAACCAACAGACAACAGCATTAATGTCAGTGAATATTTTATACAAATTAATGGTTCGATAAATGCCAGGCTAACTGGTATGTTCCAGAAACAATTACAACAGTACTATGTATTCTAAATACTAAACATGATTGGCTTTTTTAATCAATTTGTCTTATATTAAACAACCGGGATATTCTTTCAATGACTGGATACATTTAAACAGATTATAAGACTGACATTATCGCAATAACTGACACATGAAAATATTATATTTAAAAGTTTGTAAATAAGAAAATACAAACTATTATTAAAATTTAAACTGTGCAAGATACAAAAAATAAATAAATATGTTGGAAACTTTAGGTGCTACTACCATTGCGTGACTACTTTTAACAAAAAAAGAAAAAAAAAAAAAGGGTCAATAAAATTATCAAAATATAAACAACATTTTTAAATTATCGGCATAGCCTATTTTGTCAATTGAAATACGCATTTAAAATTTACTAAAGCTGTAATCATTCAAAAATAAAATATTTGGTAAGTTTCCCTTTTAATGATAAAATTAATGTTTACTTGAATACAGAAAGCATTTAACAAAACCAAATGAGACAAAAAATATTAAAACATACATGATAAATCATTAAATCTTCTAAATTTTACAAATAAAAACAGACTAACTTCAAAAGATAATATTTAAAAATAGAAATTCTCTTACCACTTAAACCTACTCGGTCCGTAAATTACAGCAAGACCGAGATCGAAGGCGATAACAGGTAAATAACATTAGGCTTAGCCAAAGTCGTAATGTTTATCCAGAACCAAGAACTTTTACCATTAACACTACCTTAAATAGTGAGACAGCGTTTAAAATGAATTCAAATTAAAATCCACTCACCTTCATGACGAGACATTACTGATATTCGGTACGAGTCGAATGCCACGTCAAGATAAAGTAAGTTTATTTAGTTTACAGACTTAAGTACTGAATATTTTGAAGCAATTCATAAACTATTAAAATTGCAGAACACTTTTTAAACTGAAATTCTCCCCGAGGGATGATAAAAAACATAAGAAATCGCCCATACAAATTCTATCTCCTGCGCAGTTTCAGTCACCCCAATATCCGGCATATTGGTTGAAAACAAGTAGAGATTAAAATAGTCATTGCCAGATTCTCTTAATTTCATCCATTTTCATCATAACCTTGCCATATAAAGGTAAAGTCGAGTAATTAATAAGGGATTAAACTGATAAAATTTACATTCATATTTGTCTATATAGAACTTTCCTAATAGCTATATCATACGGAATAATAAAATAACTTTATTAAGTGAATAAATATAATTATAACTCTTTTTACATTCTGTGTGGAACACTTTTCTGCTTTGTAGTTCTGGTTTCCCATACAGTTAAAATGTGAAATACTATTTCAAAAATATTTATTTGTGGAATGTGTTCGATTAGTTTGCAAATATTAATGGTCTTGATTGATAATAGAAAATTAATAATCATGAGTGTACATCTACAGGAGGAAAGGCTGAATTACCTGTTATTCCGCTATCATTCATCCTAGATATTATTTTCTGTAGAATACTCCAAGCACAAAGTACTACACTGAATGCATGTGTTTGATTTGCATAACGTGCCGTTTTCGCAAATAAAATGTGCATATTTCTTTTTCCTACGGCAATATATTGCTCTGCCATCATTAAACTGTTGTGGGCTGCCAAAGAAGCCCAAAATAAATTTTTATGCATTTTCTATCATAATTAAAGTGACCAGAAGTCCTGCTTTTGGCGGGACAGTCCTGATTTTTGCTTTAGTCCTGCTGTCCCCACAGAACCCTAAAATGTCCCGCTTTTCCATTCCTGTCCCACCAAAGTCCTGCTTTATGAAAAATGAATAAATAAATGCAGAATAAATTTGGAATAAATTCACATGAAAATGATTGTGTTATTTAAAAAGGTTTTTTGTTACTTGTATTTAACACCTTTTTTTTTATTGATGAAAATTATTGTTCCATAATATGTATTAATACATACCTATAATCAATGGATGGTGATTCTATAGTTATTGTTAGAAAGCAAACTATTTTGGAAAGTTATCCGAAAATTAACAATAAAATTATTTAAAGCCTAAGTTTATATAATAGGCCTATTTTATTTGTATATTCGCTATATTTTTTCAACTCATTTTTCTCATAAAAGTGGAAAATCAAATTATGCGTAAAAAAAGAAAATCTTGGGCTCGGGAGGGGAGGGGGAGGGACGTACCCAGAAAAAAATTTCGGGGAGGGTCCGAAAATTTCGGAGGGCGTCCAAGCGGTGAAAAAGGGAGAATTTTCCACAAAAAGCTATGTCAAAAGCAAAAGTCCTGTATTATTTTACTAACAAAAATTGAAATTTCGGGAGGGGTCCGGACCCCCTGGACCTCCCCCCTGGGTACGTCCTTGGGGAGGGGGGAGTTTCGGGATTGATTTTTACCCCTCTCGTCTCTGCGGTTTAGAAGCATCCTGATTTTCGGTTCAGAAAAAATGGACACTTTAATCATAATTTATGGAGATCAGCGTTTACTTCTCGCATTCTAATCGATCTTCCATATTCTTATCTTTAATACCAGACAGCACAAACCTGTCGAGAATTCTCCTACAGGACGTACATCCCCACCATAATAAAAAGACGAGTATAAGCTAAATTTCCTATTGCTTTCCGTATTTCCTTTAGCTTTGCGAATAATTAATGAGTTTTTAAAAGCGCACAACTCGACAGAAATATAAGCAAGAAAGAAAAATCTTGCCAAACGCATAGATTATAAAACACTTTCCAACACAATAATGTTTTTGCTGCAAATTTGGCGATGTATTTTCCTTAAAACTGGAGAGATTTGGGAGATGTTATAATTTTGTATTATCACTATAAAGGCAATTTTTAGCACCAGAGTGCTATTAATTTCAACCTTGCTTTTTGTGTAGACACGATTTTGGTACAATTTTCGAGTCGAGTCACTTTTCAAATGTGTTTGCCAGATAATGTGGAGAGGGGGGGCAGGGCCGATCCCAGAAGAAAATCTTGGGGGGGGGGTGAAGAGAAGTAAATTGCCAACTGAAAAAATAGATTTCCCGATTGAGTTCCCAGGTTGGACGCCTCCCTATATTGGACAGTTTTCCGGGGAACAGAACGTGCCCATAACATAGAAACAGCATAAATACTTCTTTAAGTTGTACAGGGGGAGCCGCAAATGTTCGACTTTCAGAAGATTCACATTATTTACGCATTAATGATCAATCTGGTTTTTAGATTAATAAAGTGAATTAGTACATGAAAAAATTGCAGAGGTCGTATGTAAAAGGCGGAATTTTCCACAAAAAGGCTCGATTATTATCACTTAGCCAACAAAAATCCACATTTTTGCTGAGTAGGTATGATTACATCCCTGACTCTGTTACAAGTAATTAAATTTTCATAAAATATTCATGATTTTTAATTTAGTCATAAAATATTTGCCTATCCATATGCGACAAAACTATCAGTGTCCGAGCTTGGGTTGGCGGAAATGAGTTTGGGGGGGACCCTCAATGGAGTCTTTACATTTACTTAAAAAAAGGAAAGGAAGCCATACCGAGAGCACTGTTTATAAAACACTTTCCAACGCTGTCTTATTTGTGTATATACTATTGCATACCTGCCAACTCTACTGGATTTTTCAGGTGACTACTGGATTTTGATGGTTTCTCCTGGTTTCCTGATTTTACATTAAAATCTCCTGGTTTTCTTAAATTTTGAAGCTTTAATAGTGGACACATTTATTTCCCCACCATTTTTGAAAGATTACCGCTCTCTGGGTCTATTCTAATAGACTCTTCTTCTCGGTCTATTCATTCAATATGGACCAGTATACCATGGTATTTTGATCCAATAATAAAGATTTGTGCTTATTTTGATTACTCATTTGTGAAGGATTCTTGAAAATGTCAGAATTAGATAGCAAATCGTTTAATTGTATCATTTTTTGAGAGAGTTCGAAGTCCCAAAAATTTACTACTTTTTTTTTTTTTTTTTGGTCTAAAAAGAAGATATGTAAAATTTCGAACATTTAAGAAAAAAACTTGTGGACGTAAGGAAACGTTGAAGTTTTATTCATTTTATGTTAAAAGAATTCTTCTATTTCTCTGAGCTCTTTTACAAATTCAATTTTTAGTATCACGACCTTATGTGAATGAAATTTCAAACATAAGTTGTTATTAAAAGCAAACTTTTCATTTTAAAAACCACAACTGTGTCGTGCCATGTCAAATTATATGTTTTTTAAATTATATATAGAATAGATGGCGAAATTTAATGTGTGAAAAATTTTTGAAGAGTGTTTTGACTTAGTGTGTGACTTAGATAAGTAATTAGGACTTTAAGATTATGATACCACATAAATCACTGGATTTTCTTAGTTAAATGTTGGCAGGAATGCTATTGCATGACGAACAGTTAACTGTTTGCCCCCGACGTTGCTAAAGACGCGACGGTAGAGATTCCTCCCTCCCGTGTCCATCGTTGCTCTCCGGCGGGAGTCTTAGAATGTTTCTGCTCTGTCGACAGCCTTGCACAAGCACATGACTGGGCCATGCCAGGGCATTCAAAGACCCATGCCGAGAAGCAACAATTTATACAAGAGGGAGGAATTTCTGCCATTGCGTCTTAGCAACGACGGTAGTGAACAGGTTAAAGCGAACAATAAACTCAAATACTGTTTTAAGTACTGGTCTTAAAGCCTGATCTATGAGTATTATTTTGTTCCTGTATAGGTATCAACTCTACGTCCGCCCATGCCGATGGACAGAATGCTCTCATAAACCTCAATAACAAATGCCAATTTTGTTTTGCTTGAAATATAAACGCTTCTAAAATGCACTCTAAACATTCTCTGCCCATAGGCTGCAATGCATTAGAATTATTTTGTGTGCTCCTGTAAAAGAACTATAAATGATATCTACATCCTTTTTAATAGGGTAGATGGTATGGTAATTTTCATTATTATATAAAAGTTTGATCGATAAACATTTAGGGCAGTTAGAGCACGGGAAGGCAGACAGACGAAAGCATAAACATTTCAAGTTTTTTGGAAAGTGTTAAAAAATAAAGACTAAAAAAGAATGTGAGGCTTGAAGGGGGGAAAAAAACTGGAATACGGAAAGTAATTTTAGCTCGAAAAGTAAATTTTTGCTTTTATGTAAGATAAAATGGAAAATTAAGCATATATTAATTTTGAAGCTCCTAAGGTCGCGACCACCAGTATTTGCTCTGCCATGTCTTCCTATTTTAACGGTGTGATATACTCTTGTATTTTATCTCTTATTATAACTTCATTATAACTTATTATAACCATCTTTTACATAAATTAAATTAAATTACAAAAAATTGGGGTTATTTCTATATCAATAATATGAAAGTAAATCATAATAAAAAGTAGTACAAATATAATCTAGACTAGATACATAGTTACCAGATCGGCGATATCTTTTTCTCGGAGAATGGATTTGACGGAACTCCAATAGTTTGAATGGAAATTCTCTTTCTATTATGACAGTTATTTTGCTTCTTCTTTTAGTCATTATCAAAACAACTACGTATCACATGTTGTGCACTGCACTTTTTGTCGTTTTCTTTTGTTTACAACTAGTTTCGTGTTTTTGTTTACAACTGGTTTCAGTCTCCAGTCTTAAATGCACACTGCAGCAAACTTTTACTTCATTTTGTTAAATGCTAGGGATTTTTTATTTATTTATTCATTTTTACCAAATTGATATATTAATTATATCTTAAAAGCTAAAGATGGTTTTCTTCTAATCAAGGTATGTTAAGATTTAGATTCCAAGGTATGCTAAGGCTCCTCCAAATATATGTTTGACTTTGGCTCGGTTACTGTCCAGCTAACCGAGCTAACAGGAATAGGGGGACACATTATGTTCTGCTGTACAAGATAATTTCTTTTTCCTATGCATTTCAAAGAAGCAAAGAAAATACATGTATTTCCCAGAAAAGACCGAGCTGGACCAAAGGATGGCGACAGCCTCAGGCCAGTTACGGCCTCCTTGCACTACTTATACTTCATACAGAGTGGTAATTAATTCATAATTTGTCTCAGGGCAATATATGAGACTGGAACATTATCGTTCTCATACTCAGTATTTCTCCCATAGACATGTGCACAGAAGACTTAATTAGATTACTATGGACATGTTAAATGACTATTTGCTTCGGAAAAAATGCCGAGACAGGTGTCATGGGACGTATGTGGTGTCAATTGCAGAGAGCTGATTCTCCGACTTCCCCTTTTGTGTATCTAACCACCCAGTGCCGAGTGCTCCTTATTCATTCCCTCTTCTTTCTTTTGACTGATGCGAATATGCAAGGAATTTCTCACTCGGTTTTGTATGTACTGGTAGTAGGATGTAAACGGGATAAAAGTTAGGAAAAGTGCCGATTAAAAACTCTTGTGAATACCAGAATGGGGAGTTTTGGAAGTCCAGATAGCAATTTTGCCGACTGCATTTTAAGTGGAGGGGTGTCTCACCCCCCCACACTCCCCCGTGGGATCGGCCCTGAGGGGGGGGGTGTTAATAAACTGTTGAAAGTAGCACAAGGTTTGTAATTTTTGATAATTGATCGCTAAATTTAGCGCCAAAACGCGACAATTTATATATATTTCGAGTATAGTTAGAAAACGCCTGGCGAATATTGTATAATAGTTTTAGTAGGCGATTTTAATATAGATTTTAATTCCGAAGAAGTGTTTTATAGAACAGAGAAGACAAATACGGCACACTCATAGATTATGATACACTTTCCAAATGGTATTTATAAAGGTGAAGTATGGTTTGACTATGCCTGGCGAAAATTGTTAAACAGTTTTGGTAGGTGATTACAATGTAGATTTCTATTCCGAAGAAGTGTTTTATGGAACAAGGAAGGAAAACACGGTACACTCATGGATTATGATGCCCATTCCAAACAGTATTTAAAATGTCTACGGGATATAGTTGGAATATGCCTTCAGAAGATTGTAAAACAGTTTCAGTAGTTGATTTTAAGATAGATTTCGATTCCAAAGATCTGTTTTACGGTACAAGTAAGAGTTGATTCCTATTTTAACTCCCCGCTCTCGGAAACCTAAAAAATCCCGCACTTTGGCGAGCTTTGCAGTCATGGGTCTCTAAGACATATGGACAAGTTTCGACGCTCCCGAAAGAACTATATGAAAACTAAAGTGAACAAATTAGCGATAAACGCACCTGTTAAGGAATTTGAAGACACTTAATTATTAAAACTACATTAATTGGCAACCCAAAATAAATAAAAATGTAACGGAATGCTTTACTTAGTGTTGTGCTAAATCGCCATTTTAATTCTAAATTACGATTGCCACATAAAGTCCTATAAAGCCCCATAAAGCCACATAAAGTCATATAAAAAATCGTCGTAGTACCTCCATATGTTTAATGATCGCCACATTGGCGAGAGTCGGGGCGTTAAAGTAGGAATCAACCCAGAAACAGAAACACGGCACACTGATGGATTCTGATGGACATTCGAAACAATATTTAAGACGGTGAAGTATAGTTGTAATATACTTGGCAACGATTGTAAAATAGCTTAAAAGGCGATTTTAAGATAGTTTTCGATTCCAAAGATGGGTTTTATGAAACAAGGAAGAAAAATACGGCACAGTCATGAATAATGATACACTCTCCAATTTAATGGAATAAGGAAGAAAAATAGGGACGACGCATAAACCATGATACGCTTTTAATATATAGCACTTTGGTTCGTATTTAAAATCTGAAAGTGTTTCAGATTTTTTTTTAATTATTAGTTCACACACATGCGCAGAACTCCATTTCAATTGGGTAGAGTTATATAGCAAGAGCCCGCGGCCGCCAGACCTTCGTCATAGTATAAAAGCTGAAACTTTCTCTGCGTATATTCCCCAATAGAGATAGGAACAATCGGCCACTATAAAGTTTGAATGATCGTGACTTTGACAGGTGACAGGTAGCCAAGGTGTATAAAATTGCAGAAAATTTTCGTCATTTCATAAAGCTTAATTTTTTTTTTATATGTTCTTCTTCGCAGTACTAGAAATCACTTTATCCCTTGCCAGACACTTTTCCATCGTGGCAAACACCCGCCAGACACCAAATGTGACGGACAAGTCGATGGTGATAATGAAGTGTTGGCAACATGCCCTCCTGTTATTTACATTAATAAAAATAGCCCAACTTCTAAATCATCTGAGTGTCGGACGAAGGAATTACGGATTACAAGACGAGAAGTTACACACGGCCGGATTTACACATTTTTGCACCCTAGGCCAAAGGCAATAATTGCGCCCCCCCCCTCTCGAAAAATTCATCAATAGTTCCAATTTAATATGCATAATAATTCGTTTTTTCTCATCAGCACTATATGTCAAGTAAAAAAGTGTTTTAAAAAGTACAGTTTTTTTTTTTTTAAAAAGATTGTGCGATAATTTACATTATCTGTTATCATTTCGATAGGAAGATCCTGAATTTTACCATTTAAAGACACGAAACAGTTCAGTTTTGAGAAACTTCTGAAAAGTCATCGCAAAACAGAGGATTGCATTGTAAACTTCTTGCGATTTTTGGACACGTTAACTTTCTGCAAAACTTTATCAGTTTCTGTTCTCAGCATTTTAATGGGTAACATATCAGAATCAGAATGCACCTTTTCTGGCGATCTTTTAGAAGAAACCAGAAATGCTCGTTTCATTAATTGCGCGATGTTTCCCCGATATATTTTGGATGAAAGAGTTGATAATGCGTTTTCAAATTTTTTAAAATTATAGACGCATTACACTCAAAGCAACAGACTTTTTCTCCTGCAGACATATTTACCGTTCTGTGCGTGTGTGGGTTGTGGTTCTTTTTTCTGGAACGTTGGGATATCGGAAGAGCACAGAGAGTAAGACGCCTTTTCGATGATAACTTACTTTGAATAATTGTTCTTTCCGGTACTCCTCCTTTCCTCAATGTGATTGTTCCTTGGACATGGTCTGTGCTGGGGTGCTCTGCGAGCAATTCTGTTTCTGCGAGGGGGGGGGGTTAATGGATCACCGCACATGGGTTTTCTATAGATAAGAAATTGTACTAGGGGAAAAAGGAAATTTTCGGAAGCCATAAACGTGCTTTTCTTGGGCAATAATCACTTAAAGTAAGTCGTTTTTGTTTCTCCTTTCCAGTCCTTTTCCTCATCTGTGATTGTTCTGCAAGGGAGTTCTTTGTTCTGCGCCCTTTAGACCGCTGCGCCGTAGGCCATGGCCTAGGTTGGCCTTATGGGAAATCCGGCCCTGGAGTTACGGCAGAACAGAGAAGCGCTGCTGAGGAAACAATTATAGAATTCTAAGACCTCCTCTCTCGTACTTCCGGTGAGTTTGGTCGTACGAAGTTAACGCAGCACAGAATAGATACAGGCAGCCATTCTCCCATCAAGCAACATCCTAGGCGGCTGCCGTCTGCTAAGCAAGAAGAGGTGAGCAGACTTTTAGAGAAGATGCAGCGTGATTCCATCCAGCCATCGACTAGTCTCTGGTCCTCGCCGATTGTTTTGGTCCGGAAGAAGGATAGTCCCAACCGGTTCTGCGCTGACTATAGACGTCTGAATGATATTACTAAGAAAGACGGCTACCCTCTTCCCAGGATAGACGACACTTTGGACACTTTATCGGGAAATGAATAGTTTGACCTCAAAAGTGGTTACTGGCAAATGAAAATTCATCCCGATGACCGTGAAAAGTCTGCGTTCACTACGGGACAAGCATTGTGGCAGTTCAAAGTTATGCCTTTTGGACTCTGCAACGCACCAGCTGCATTCGAGCGTCTAATAGAGTATTTTCACGTGACGTCACTGAAATTTCTTTTAGGTCAACTCGGATATTTAGTGATACAAAGCCACGTTTTCGGCCAATGACCATTCTCAAATGAACTAATGTGTGACCAAAAAAAGTTGGTTGCTAAGGTGTGACGTAGTGATAATGACGTAGGTGAAACAGCTCTATGGAGACAGTGTTGAGAGGACTTTCTTACGAAGCAGACATAGTGGTTTAAGTGATGGCCACTTTGTCATTATGAAGACTCTGTAGAAAGTTCGCGAGCGCTTCTACTGGGCTAGGGCTCTAGACGATGTTTAAAAGTGGTGTCAAACTTCTGACGCCTGTGCCTCCCGTAAAGGCCCGACGAAACGAAGCCGTGGAAAATTACATCGTTACAATGAAGGATGCGGCTTTCGAGAGAATTGCCCTCTACATCCTGGGGCAGCTTCCGCGAACTGCAGATGACAACAAGTACATCCTAGTTGTCATTGATTACTTCTCTTTAATGGCGCGAAGCGTTTCCTATTCCCGATCAAGAAGCTACGATCGTAGCAGAGGTACTGATGCAAGAATGGATTTCAAGGTATGGAACCCCTCTGCTACTTCATTCCGACCAAGGAACGAACTTTACCTCTGCAGTTTTTAAAGGACTACGTCAATTTCTCGGAATCGACAAAACCCAAACTACGACTTTACACCCACAATCCGACGGCATGGTGGAGAGATTGAATCGCACTATTTTGAGCAACCTCTCGCTCTTGTGTCTAGAAATCAAGGGGACTGGAACAAGAAACTCCCCCTCTTCCTGCTGGCCTATAGGAGTGCCGTCCATGAGACTATCGGATTCACACCTTCCCAGATGCTATTCGGAAGAGATCTTTGTCTTCCCGCCAGGACCGGCCTTCTGTTTGAAGTGGCCCGGTTGCAAACATTTTTTGGGGGCCCCAAACATAGATGCTAAAAATCCATTAATTAGTAGACCCATTTATAAAGCAAGAAGCATTAAGAATGAACTGAAATACCACTAATACCACTTTAATGGTCGTGGTAATTAGGGTTGAAGGCCGGCTCTAAGGTAGCTGGCACCCTGGACAAGCTAATTTTTGGCGCCCTTTTTAAATAAATCTAACTCGTTTATGACGACTCCTTATTTAAGAAGAACCCAGATCGAATGAGAAAATCGAAAATACTTGGCTGGTACAATGTTAAGTTTATGGGAGTATAACTCGCTTTTAACGAGTAAAACCTGGTTATATCGAGGAATATTTTTGTGATTTATAAAATTTCTACTGACTTCCACCTCACCAGCTCAGATAATCCTTTCTTAGAAAATATCTTTTAACATTCTAAAGTCATTAAAGACGACGATGATAGAGAAGAATAGGAAAAAACTTCAAAGGGAGCTTACCTGACTATGGGCAAGTGGGACAGTCTGACGTTGGATAAACCTTCAAAAGGAAAAAAAAAATCTGTTCTCTCTCCTAAGATATGTTTTCATGGCGTCCCTAAACATATAGTGCCCCAGGCAGCTGCCCGAGTTGCCGGTATCTTGAGCCGGCGGTACTGGTTGGAGGTCTAAACCGTATTGAATATGTATGCTAAACCTATGGGGCTGTTTATCACCCATTTCAGTTAACCTGTATTACTAATACTGAAAAATGTGAGAAAATATGAATCTATTCACTCTGGAGATCCACCGACCACCGAGAGTGACATTAATTGTTTCAGAGTAGTTTTGTCAGTAATGAAGACAGTAAAATAAATATTTTGTTGACCAACTACCTATTTAAAATTTGTAAAAGAAGCCCACAATATAAGTGGGGGGGGATGACTTTAAGCTTAGGTCAAATTAAATAAAATTTATAATTTAATACTTAAGTTAAATTAACCAAAATGTATGTTTGAATATTTTTCTTCACATTAAGTCCATTAATTTAATATAAGAGGACATTTCATTAGTCCTGCTAATTTAAGGGATTTGTCGCTAAGGTTAGCAACTTTTTACTGTATTTAGTGAATAAAGTTTTTGGAAAGTGACACTTTTGATGATCTTGCGCTCTAATTTAGAGATTCAGATGAATTTGGAGTATTGCTTCAAACTTTCTAAGATTTTAAAATCTAATCAGTACTACTTTACAAAAGAAATGATGCGATGAAATGTTTAAGAATGGAATGGAACAGACATATCAGGGACGTAGCCAGAGAATAGGCGATGGAGGCCTCGGCCTCTTCCGAAATTCACATTTTCTTAATTGGATGTCAATAATCAAGCTTTTAAGTAGAAATGCTATCTTAATTAGAAATGCCTCCTTTTGGGCCCGAGACGTACATTTCAATCATCCAATTTTATGTATACTTTTATCCGCTATTATACTGTAAATATTCAAATATAGTATGAGTGCTATTTTAAGTATGAGGGTTCTATTAGAAAATAGAGCAACATCCATTCGAAATATATTATTAATTTCA
The DNA here is from genome assembly GCA_038373885.1 of Cheiracanthium punctorium. Taxonomy (NCBI): domain Eukaryota; kingdom Metazoa; phylum Arthropoda; class Arachnida; order Araneae; family Cheiracanthiidae; genus Cheiracanthium; species Cheiracanthium punctorium. The sequence continues at coordinate 33,660 of JAWZYV010001432.1, read as the reverse complement.
GTTGGTATTTTTTTGGAATTAACCCTTTATTGGTAGGATATTTTTTCGAAATTATTATTATTATTATTATTTTTTTTTTTCACAGCTACCAACCCTTACCGAACACATCTAACCGCTTTTTGGAAACAGTAAATTTTTAATATCTTTTCAAAATGCTAACCAACCCACACGTATATTTGGAAACTAAATATGGTATTCAGTTGTCCACGATCTTTTTCTATATTCTAACATAAAAATCACTGCACATATAAAGTGGTTAATTATATTCCCTAAATGTTATCAACTGTACGTCGCATGGCACGCGCACCGACTCTGCGGGCACAAAAACGCCGAAAGTGTGAGATGCGACGTCGAAGAAGAAGGGGTTGAGATCGATTAATGTGTTTGAAATAATAACGACTTACCTTTTTTCAAATGTAGAAAACGCGATGATAAAATTGGTAAAGCTTAATCCATAATTTAGGCCCGTGAAAGTCATAAAATTCAAGAAAAATCTTTTAAAAAATATATAACATATACACAAAAGTTAATAGACTCGTACAAAGTCTAATACAAGCAGACACTTCCAATGGCTCAACTTCGGTTAGTAACTTTGAGAGAAGGAGTAACTGCAAAATAGGATTTGACCAACACATTTGCACAATTGTAAATGGGGAAAAAATGTTCCCATGCTTGCAAAGGTACCCAAATGCAGGTTATTTTTTATTCTTTGTGTACTCTTATCTTCAAATTAATGCCAGACGCGTGAAACGTACTTCGTATCAACATAGTTTAGAGGGGGCCCCCTAGGTATTAATCAATCAGTCCTTGGTTTTGACAACAAAAAGGCCTCTTCCGCTGTCCTTTGGGTTTCGGTTCTTTTTAAAGAATTCGCTAATGAGCGGTCGTTATGACCAATGGTCCAGATCTGATAATTTTATTTTTCTCTAACTGATGTTTTCACTCTTTCCACGGTGAAAGGTGCGAAGGTAAGTAACATTTGATCAGAGCTGGGGTGTACTGTCAAAGAATACTGTTCGTAGAAAGACACTTTTATAAATGTAAATGATGTTTAGCTCTGAAAGATGCAGAGTAATCACACAACACTATCAGTCTACTTTAATTTAAAGAAATCTTATTTTTCACGATAAGAGAGAGCGACATAATAAAAAATATAGAACGGATTTGGGGGCCCCTCTGAAACCGGGGCCCAGGTGCCTTGCATCCGCAGCATCCCCCCTGTGGCCGGCCCTGCTTCCCGCCGATCTAGTGTTTGGCCGCCCTCCAGATACGCTTTCATTGCCAGAGGAGTACATGGAAAATCTTCGAGCACGGTTTGGAGACGTACATAATTTTGCTCGAGAGCGGATCAACCAGAACACGGAGAAGATGAAGACTTGTTACGACTCGTAGGCTACGGGACACGAGTTCAACGTAGGTCACAAAGTTTGGCTATGAAATCCTACTCGACGAAAAGGCCTATCTCCCAAGCTGCAATCGCCGTGAGATGGTCCTTACAGTCCTAAACAGACTGAACGATGTCGTCGTACGGAGCCGTAAGTCACTTAACTCGAAAGCAATGGTCGTCTATTACGATCGGCTAGCCATTTATCGCTGTCGTATTTAATTATTTTAACATCAGACCATGGTCACTATGGCTTAATTACTCCTTTCTTTCTAGAAATCTCGAGAAATATTGGTCCTACGCCTTCGCTAACCTCACTTTTCAGGACTTATTTTTGGCGCCAAATTGCCCAAAACTCGCCACGTTTGGCGACATTTCGGACATTTAGCGCTTTTTTCCTAAGGTGTTTTTCCTGCATTAAAATCACACATTAGCCTTGTATCTCTCTATTCTAAAAAAAAGTAAAGGCCTCTGTCAAAGCTTGTTGGGCTAACTCCTCCTAAACCGTGGGGATTTTAGTTTCGAATAAGGTGCCCACAGATTCCAAAAATTCCGAGGAACCTGATAATCTGACTTAAATTTCGAAAATCCAATTATTTTAGAAGATATTAATAAAAAACTGAAAAAATAAAACATAATGGTTGCCAGATTTGGCATAAAATCATTCAAAAGCAATTCCAAGTACGTAGAATCGCGTGAAATTGACAAACATGGAGTGAATTACACCCATTTTACGCCAAATTAAAAAGTATATGCAATAAATAACTCAAAGTGCGTTACACAAAGTTGGCAGTTTTCAAATAGTAAGTTCACTTAGACAACAGTAGCTTAGAATTAGCAACTATTCGTTTTTCCAAAACAGAATGACTAATTGTAACTGATTTTAAAAGCGCCATCTTGGCATTAGGAATGATTCGCCAAAATGGTATCTTTCCAGGCAGGGTGAATCTTAACTTCGAATTCCAGAATGATAGAATCCAGTACCTTGAAAATGAAAAATAATTAAAATGCAGATTATTTTAAAGCCGGTTCGGTCCAGCTGGAGTATTTGCTACCAGTAGGCATATTTGGTGGCGTTAACTATGACATTATAGCAGTTGTAGTACATTTTGTATATTTGCCAGCGCGGCGAGATGATATTGTTGCAGAATACTCTGCTTGTTTCAGGGGTTCGTCGTTCTAAAGTCCAGTTGGTGTAGGAAGTTCCAGTAAAAAGTCCACTGGTCAGGATGGAATACAACTTTATTGCTTCTAGAACTTCGTGGAACAATCAGCTGTACAAAATTCACAAGCACAATTAAACAGCAATGTGCTTTTAACAGTTCGCTTAGATCAGAAGCTCTCACAAATGCTGTATTTCTCACACAAAATAGAACACTTTCACTGGCAAAAATTCAGTGAAAATATACGAGAAATAACACTAACAGTCTCTCAAGACTCAGCGATGAAAAATGTACGCACAGCACTTAAATTCAAAGCTTCCGAAAGAGCGCGAAACACAGCTTCTATCACAAAGCAAGCGTATTCACTCTCTCAAAGCTTGATCAACACTGAACTCTCGGAGCAGCGCGCTGGTGGAATTTATAGAGGAGGCAGAAGCTGCGAGCAGCTTCCAGAAGTCTATTTCTCGAAGATTCTACATAAAGCGAGAATTTTGATTACGTTATAGAAGAGAAATGTAAGTTTATTATGCGTTTTTATTGCAGGAAAAACAACTTCCAGGCCCCATTGGGAAAATCTCGCCAAATGACCAAAAAGTCGCCAAGCTTGGCGACTTTTGGCGAAATATCGCCAAATCTGGAGCCAAAAATAAGTCCCCAAAAGTGAAGAGATCGATGCCCTCGGACCAATATTTCTCGAGTTTTCTAGAAACCTCATAGAAAAACATACGGGAAAGCGAAACCTCCGTATCTCCGATTCTAATTGGCCGATTTTGATGCAACAAAAAGCAAAATTTATCTATTTGAAGCGTAGAATACGAATTTTAAACCATTTAAGCCCCAGAGCAACGGGTTACTAAGAAATTCGTAACATTGCCCCCTTCCCAAGGACTGCACGTCCCGGGCAGTACAATCCCCAGTTAGGAGGTCACACAAATATTTACAGTGTCCCACCTTTAACCAAATCTTAACAACATAATTTAAGCAAATAATCGATAAACACAGTAAGCAAATACACACTAATAAATAAATAATAGACATAATAAACAATTCCACTAATAAGTAATAAATGTAATAAAAAAAATACACATTAATAAGAGCCAATATATAACAAATATGTACACTAAACATGGCGTAAGTAGTGAGTGAAAGAGAGTTGAAGAAAGAGGAAGAGAAGGGAAAGACAGGAAAGAAATGAGAGTTGAAAGAAAGGAGGAATTACGCCATAGTGACCATGGTCTGATAGTCAAATAACTAATTACCACCGCAGTAAACCGCTAGCCGATCGTAATGTACAACTCTTGGTTTCGAGTTAGGTGACTTACGAATCCGTACAATGACGTCATTCAGCCGGTTTAGGACTGTGTAAGGACCGTCCCACGGCGATTGCAGCTTGGGAGACAGGCCTTTCCGTCGAGTAGATTCCATAGCCAAACTTTGTCACCTACGTTGAACTCGTGTCCTGTAGCTTTCGTGTCGTGGCGATTCTTCATCCTCTCCGTGTTCAGGTTGATCCGCTCCCGAGCAAAATTATGCACGTCTTCAAACCGTGCCCGGAGATTTTCCATGTACTCCTCTGGCGATGAAGGCGTATCTGGAGGGGGGGGAACACCCACTAGGGGAAGGCGACCGCCGAAGGCGGTTTACGCCGGAATATTCCCCAAGGGGAAAAATAAGGGCCACCCCGGACCAAGGGCACCCATCGAGCGTACCGAACCCACAAGCTTTATCTCAAAAAAGAAAACAGGGTGGAAACAACAATACATAAGAAAACATTACAATGACATTACAAAATATAAGACTCAACATAAGAAACACGAAACATCTGCCATACAGAGAAGAAGCCAATATAAAACTATACGATGACATTAATAAAAAAAAAAAAAAAAAACACGAGTACAACGAGTAACTCAAGGCAGAGGCAGACACACATTTTTTCCTTTTTCTTTTTTTTCCTTTTTTTTCCCTTCCTTTTTTTCCCTTCTTTTTTTCCTTATAAATCACCGGAGAAACCTTATAAATCACCGGAGGCAGATCTGATATTTTTGTCTGAGGGCCTGATAGGATATCTTCAATTTATCTATTACATGTCTCTTGCGAATAAATTTAAGAAGTAATGATTCTGAGCCCAAGGATGACCCGCATCCAAAGGCGCTAAGTCCAGAAGAGCAAGGACCAAATAAATAATGTATGGAGGAACCCTCCGATCCACATTCACAGAGCCCATCTACATGTTTGCCCAGACGGAGAAGGAAGGCAGGGATAAAGCCCTTTCCGGTAATATATGGAAGAGTGACATTATCAGTAATGGCACTATTCAGGTTTACTCTTTTGATATAACGATATGATTCCCTGCCGGTCTCCCCCAGATCCCAGGCCGTTTGCCAGTCATTAAGTATCTCCAGAAAAACTGCACGCCGAACGGCAGAGACGGGAATAAGAACCTGGTTAGTTTTCTCCGGCCAGTCCTCCAGGATCGGACGCTTTGCCAAACTGTCTGCCCTTTCGTTACCTACGAGACCAACGTGAGCCTTAACCCAATTAATATGAAAGTTCTTATTATTATTCTCAGAAATATTAAATAAAATTTGATTTAATATTGGGTCCCGGGTATATTTATTTTTTAGTGCAACTACCGTCGAAAGGCTATCCGTAAAAATATAAATTTCCCTATATGGTTGGTGGGTAGACCATTGAATAGCCTTTAGGAGGGCCAACTGCTCGGCCTGATATACAGTGTTACGATATCCTATACGTTCGGAGAAGTCAAAGATAAAGCTATCTTTCAGCTTGGCGGTAAAAGCGTAGGCCGTCCCAGTGCCCATCCTGGATCCATCTGTGTATAGACTCAGGGAGCCGACATTCTCAGTAAGGTTTCCCTTTTCATTAATGTAAAGATTATTATACTTATTTTTAAAATTTATTTGGCATTCAGGGATAGGTTTTAATATTTTGCTATTTTCGAAGTAGTAATTATTAATTTCAATATCTTTATTATAGGTTAATTTTTGAGTTTTTTTAATTACTGATTTTAAGTAAATACTAGCTGCTTACCCGTTCTCCGCACGGTGGGAAACGAATATTTTCTTTAGACATATAATTCGAATTAAACCCAGTAATGCGGAATCTCAAAACGCGTAAAAAATACTTGAATCGTGACTAAAAGTTGACGTCATGAGTGCAAATCTGAGATGATTGCAACCTGATGACACAAAAACTTCGTCAGTGTCACTGCGATGAAAAAAGAAGATCTTTACGGTATCCAGCTGAAACTTCTTTCTTTCGAAAAATGCCTGATTTCTACATCATATAATTTTGTTTTTTAGGCTTAATTATAGCATTTAATAAATGCCATATGAATAAATTACATGATGTTGACAACTATTTTATTTTATCTTGCATTTCCTAAAGTGTGGAAAATACATTAGCGCAGTTATTTTGCGGATGGCTTTATTGAATTTCACCTAAATTAACAAAACATTACATAAAATAATAGTTGCTTCACGTACGTTAGAAGTCAAAATTGCACACAGTTTTCGTGAAAATCAAGTCGCATTTCAAATGAAAACATTTGTGACGTAACTTCTGCGATAAAGTTTATCACCCTTACTAAACTCTTAATGCAGTATCATACTCGTTACATAAAACTGGCGTTGGTCTCACTGTCAACTCGCCATAATAAATAACTAATATCATGTTTTATTTTTAACAATTTACAGTAGACCCCTTCATAACATGGGTCTAAAACACGAATTCGTAGAACACGGCGAAAAAATTGTGATCGTTTTCGTGTAACACGTTAAAAGAGACTCGTACAGCACGGTAAAATGAGACACATGTTCTGATATTATGACTTTTTAGCTCCTGTAATTAACATAACTTTTGAATGGCAACACCAAACATCATTGCATTTCTACGGAGTGCAAATAAGTTTTGCCGCGATTATTCCACGCAGTCCGCTCTCCACGTGGAGTATAGCGCAGGACCCGTACAACACGGATTCCTATAACACGGAACGTATCTACCGTGTTATAGGGAATCTACTGTAGTTGCATAGTGTCAAATTCAAAAGAAAATTCTGGGTTGCCGTATTTAGTAATATTTCATCTCGCCTTGGTGGCAAATATCCGAACTGTATCAAAAGTAAACTTTACAAAATTTTAAATTCTGTATAACCCTCGAAACAATTTCGGTGTTTACCATCTACGACGGTTTTTCATGACATGACAACATATGCTTGCGTGCAGTGGCGTAGCCAAGGAGGGGACAGGGGGTCACAACCACCCATGAGGAGTTTATTGCCATACAAAATGAATATTCTTCACTCCCTTATCACACACGCGTATACATACATATGTGTGAGCTGCAGTAGTCGTAACACCCCCCCCCCCATGAAAAATTTCTGGCTACGTCACTGCTAGCTCCTAATTGATCATTTTTCTTTTCATGTATCAGTGATCAATATACTTCAGGATGAGATCTCCATTGAAAAAAAAATGGTCTAAAAAATCTGACCCCAGAAAACTCTGATTAACACAGTGGGGTACCATGGGCCGTACCCAGATAAAAATTTCGGGGGGAGGGTGGGGGGGGACCAAAATATGAAAAAGCCCAATTTTCACAAAAAGTTTCATTATTATTTTCTTGTTAACAAAGTTTTGGATTTCGGGGGGGGGGGGTACCGGACCCCCTGGTCCCCCACCCCGAGTACGGCCTTGGGGGTTACACAAATACGCGCCGGACATACGCTCTTGTTTATGTCCGAAGGAACATGTACATTAGTGCTTATGTGCAGCTCCGGATAATCTACCAGCAAGGCAGCAAAATTTGACATAAAAATGGCACCCACACAAGAAGGAAGTAAAATTAAAGGTATGTAGAATTGCATGAAAACTTCGATTATTTTTAAAGTGCAATGCAAGTCTCTTACAGTTCTATTTGTTTCCAATTTGATGCGTTTTCACTTTTACGAGTCTTAAAAGCTGTATAAATGAGTGGTTTCACTTATAATTGTTAAATTTAACAACTTAAGTGGCAACAATGGATTCCGTTGCTACGGAAACTATAGCAATGTTAAAAATAGAACATGAAATGAGCTATTTATGTTTACTTTGCTAGAACTGCCATATTGGCGTCATTAACGCCACCAGTCGATGTCAAATAGCTCAAATCGCAAATTTAACTTGACACTAAAGGCAATTCGCAATACCCTGTTTGGCGGAATTTAAAAATAAAATATCTATGCATACGCTAGTGACATCGGCTCATCTCAATTGTGGAATGGAATTAATAATACGAACAGAGTTGCACTACATTTGAATATTTTCGCCTACTTTGCTAAGAAATGAACTAAAGTAGGAATCAACATAGATTTCAATTCGTAAAACAAAAAATATATTAGACAGTATTAATTATGTCTGTTTCTAACAGTTTCCAATAAAAGAAACGTAGCGCTGCTTTAACATATAAGAATCAATTATTTAATACACATGTAGTACTTCAATCGCCAAAATGCCAACATACACCATTTTGCGAGATCCTTTTGTTTTCAGGGAATCATTCGAAGGTTTGATTTAACAGCAATCAAAATGGGAAATAGTTATCTATCATTTATATAGTTCACTCGCCAAAATTTAATCCAATAGGCATCTAATTGATTAGTAGCAGTTATTTAAATTATTAACTATAACGGGTTTTAATCAGCGTTAACTAAAATGTACAAAGTGAGAGAATTTCAATTTTCTGAAATTTGGCGGAATTCCTCCAATTTAAATCAGTTTATTTAATTTGGCGAAAATTCTGTAGATCGTTTAAAATCGCCTTATATAACAGCATTATTTCTGTATGAAAAATCGAAGTATAGCGCCGTATTCTAATAAAACTTATACTTATTAAAAATACTATTTCCTTACGCTCTCAGTAATTTGCGCCAAGCCCAAAACTGTGCAAATCGGTAGAACCTACTACTTTCTCAAAATCGCCAAATCAGCCATTTTTTTTTTCGACAAACTATAAAATATACATATTAGTCTCGGAAATCTCTCAATCCCTTATTCTTTTACACATAAAAAACATTGAATTCCTGCTCTGATTTCACATGAACGCAATATTTTAATTAAAAAATAACTTTGTAAATAATCTAAACAGAAAAAAATCACTATTCTTTTATTTTTACTGCAGGAGTCTAAATAATTTAATAAAATAGCCAAACATGGCAACCTCGATGCTTATTTCTCACTTTTTTGACTACAGGGGTTACAATCACGGAATTGCGGAGAGCAAAAATTAGCGTTTTTGATGGGTTTTTTTATCAATATTTCCTAAACTAATTCGAATTTCGAAATTTAAATTAGCGGAGGTTCTTTCTCGAATTTTTCCGAGTTCGTGGATACCTCGGTCGAAACTCAACTCCCAGCCGTTTAGGAGGAGATGATGCTACACACACACACACAGACAGACGCGCACAGATTATACTAGCTGCTTACCCGTTCTCCGCACGGTAGGAGACGAATATTTTCCTTACACATATAATTCGAATTAAACCCAGTGATAGGAATCTCTAATAGTGAAAAATTGCTGGAATTCTGACGAAAAGCTGACTCCATGAGTGGAAATTTGAGACGATTGCAACATGATGACACAAAAACTACGTCATTTGTCACAGGCGATCAGAAAAGTAAGAACTTTACGGTATGCAGACGAAACGTTTCTTTTTCGAAAAATGCCTTATTTCTACATCATATAATTCTCTTTTTTAGGTTTAATTTATAGCATTCATATATACCATATGAATAACATTACATGATGTTGAATACTATTTTATCGTATCTTGTATTTCGCAAAGCGTGGACAATGCATTAGCACAGTTATGTTGCAGATGACTTTATTAAATTTTACCGAAATTTAAAAAACCTACACGAAACAATCGATGCACATTGTACGTTCAGAAAACAAAAATGCATCCTGTTTCCGTGAAGATCTTGTCGCTTTCGTAAATGAAAAAAAATGTGACGTAACTTAAGCGGAAAAGCTTATTACCCTTACTGAACTCTTAATACAGTAGCACACTTGTTACATAAAACGACAGCTAATGCCAGATTTTTGGCACATAAATTTCTCATCCTATAGATAGCGCTCTACGCTAAGAAGGTCCGGTAAGGAAGGGAAAATCAATGTTATCAAAGCGCGCTTCAATCCATTTTAAATAATTTTTCTTCTTGAAACATTTACCTTAAAAAATTCAAACGTAGTAAAATTTTATTGCTGAAAATCTCAACTATAACATATAATTTTTTAAAACTCGACAGTTATTTATCTTTCCTGAAATAAAATTTATTAGAACATCGGATGTTGATGTTTTTCTTTTGCCTGAGTGATGTGTCGGCGAAAGCTTTCTATTGGTTCCGTTTTTCGCGCCGATTCGGACCAATCAAGACCTCGGAGACCGGACTCTCTTCATCACAGTGCGCCCTCTATATTCTTTCAAATTTAGATGCCAAAATTGTGCCTTTCGACCACGGAAGCTTCCCCTCCATAGAATATACCTCCGTGCATAAAACTAACGTTGATCTCACTGCCAATTCACACTAAATAAATAATTAATTTCATATTTTATTTTTAACATAGATTAATTGCATAGTGTCAAATTCAATATTAAACAAAATCTGAAATCGTTTCTAGAGCTCTAGGTCTTGTAACTGGAGTAACTGGAATATATATGAAAAAATAAATAGAACTTTAACATATAAGCAATTTATATGAAATATTCTAAGCACATTGGATCCCGTTATTCGGAAAGATTCCACAAACGCCATGGGAAGAAAGAGCAATTAATTTCATATTATATTTTGTATTCCTTGCAAGCGCCTTTGTTATGTACATGATTGCAATAACATTCTCGTACACGATGCTTATCCTATAGTCTCTGGTGATTTATTTTGGATTTTCATTTCATATTACTGACTTTTCATACTTTTGAAATTTTGTTGCTTTGCGCTTGTGAATAATCGATTATCATTTCGCATTACGGCTACCAATTAAATAGTTTTCCATATCGCTTCTTCCACGTTAACGACGTTAATCTGCCTTTTTCTAGTTTAAAAAAAAAACGCCTACAAAGTTTCATTGCTTCAATTTAGACACACAGAGGGGTTGGGCAAATACGCACCCGACAAATTTCTTCCTTATGTCCGCCGAAGCAGCACATACGTTAGCGTGTAATGTGCTTCTCCGGATAATCTGACAGCAAAACAGAAGACAATGACGTGAAAATGACGTCACACGCGAAGGAAATAAAATGAAAAATATGCAGAATTGAATGAAAAAACTTCGATTATTTTTAATGCGCAAATATGTTAAAATTCTATTTGTTTCATATTTAATGCGTTTTCACTTTTTGGGGTCTTAAGAGATGTAGAAATGAGTGGTTTCATTTAATTATTAAATTGAACAACTTAAGTGGCAACAATGGATTCCGTTGCTGCGGAAATTGTAGCTGTGTTAAAAATAGAATATGAAATGATTTATTTATGTTTACTTTGCTAGAGCTGCCATTTTGGCGTAATTAACGTCGGAAGTCGATGGCAAATAGCCAAAATGAATCACACATTAAACTTGACAATAAATGCAATAATTTAAAGGCATTACCAGCTAGTCTAACTGGGTTTAAAAAATATTCTCATTCATCTCAAACAGCATTCGTATTTATAAAGACTTCCTATTTTATTACACCTTGTTTAACGGGATTAAAAAATATTATCTATTCATACGCTCGTAACATCAACTCATATCAATCGGGGCATAGAATTAGCAATACAAATGAAAAAGTTTAATTTTCTGAAATTTGGCGGGGTTTCCCTAACTTAAATCAATTTATTTAACTTGATGAAAATCATTTAAAATCGCTTAATAACTGCATTATTTCAGAACAGAAAATTAAAATTTCAGGCTAAATTCTAGTAAAACCTACACTTGTTTTTAAAAATACTATTTCTTTACGCTCTCAGTAAATTGCGCCAAGCTAAAATTGTGCAAACCACTAGAATCCACTTTCTCAAAATCGCCATATAAGCCTTTTTTTTTTTTTTTTTTTCCAAATTATAAATGTCACTTTAGTCTCTGAAATTTACAAATCCTTTTTCTTTTGCGTATAAAAAATATTGAATTCCTGCTCTGATTTCCCTTGCAGACGATATTTTAATTAAAAAATAACCTAAACAGAAAAAAGGATATTTCTTTTATTTTTAATTCAAGAGTCTAAATCATTTAATAAATTCGCCAAACATGGCAACCTCGATGCTTATTTCTCACATTTTCACTACAGGGGTTACAATCGCGGAGTTGCGGAGACCAAAAATTAATGTTTTTGACGGGGTTTTTTATCAATATCTCCTAAACTAATTCGAATTTCGAGATTTAAATTAGCGGAAGACCTTCCTCGGAATTTTTCGAATAAGTGGACACCTCGATTGAAACTCAACTCCCAGCGGTTTCGGAGGAGATGATGCTACAGACAGACAGACAGACAGACAGACAGACGCGCACAGATTTTAATAGTATAGAAGATTAATCGGGGGAATTCCATAGAGGGCATTCATTTCGGCAGTAGAGGTACGATTGAAGGCTCCCGAGATGGCCATTAAAGCTCCACGTTGAACCGACACCAGGGAGGCCTTTAAGGTTTCGCATAGTTCCGGATACCAGACAGCAGCAGCATAATCTATTTGTTTCAGGGTGACCGTGTTGTGCCAAGTCCTGAGATGTTCAACGCTCACTCCCCAGCCCGACCCCCTGACTCTATATAAAGAATTAGTAAATGCGTTCACCTTGTCTCTCAAGCTGCTTATATGCAGACGCCAGGCCAGATCCTCATCCACCACCAAACCCAAGTAAGCCAAGGAGCGTTCTATTTTTATTGTCCTGTTATATAATTTAAAAATTGGTTTACGGGTGATGAGTCTCCGGCCTGGCAATTTATTATAAAAAAAAAGAGCACGGGTTTTACTAGTAGAGATAACTAACTTATTATTTTCGCAAGATCTCTCAAAGATTTTTATATTTTTATTGACTATGTTTTCGAGCTGGGGACGAGAGCCGGCAGTGCAGATTATTACAAAATCGTCCGCGTAAGCGTATACAACACAGTCCCCTGAATTCACCTCCTTCAGTATCCGGTCCGCGACAAGAAGCCACAACAATGGTGCCAGGCAAGAGCCCTGAGGACAGCCGTTAAAAACACAGTACTTAGATTGTCCGTTTAAAGTATCAATTAAGATACAACGATCCCGGACGAAACTGGCCAGAGTATATTTCAAGTATTCAGGGAGATTAGAATTATGTATAGAGTCATAAAGAACGTCCCAACTTACATTATAAAAGGCACCCTGAATGTCGAAAGACACCAGGGTGCAATACTTGTTTGTCTGTAAATTTTCTCTTATTTTATCAATTACTTTTGATAATACAGTCAATGTTGAGCGCCCCGGTAAAAAACCATGTTGATTTTCATGAAAAAATTTAGAGGCAATAAGGTGGCCAAGTACCCTTAAGCTTATTATCCTTTCAAAGGTCTTCGCCAGGACGCTCAACAGACATATTGGACGGTAGGAGTTAGGGACATCAGGATCCTTTCCGGGCTTCCTAAAAAAGATAACCCTAGCCATTTTCCAATTTCTGGGAAAGAGACCGACAGAGAAGCAAAGATTCAGAAGTGCCAGAAAATCCCTCCATTTATATTTTATCAGATGTTTTAAATTGTTGCCGTCCACTCCGTCCGGGCCCGGAGACTTATTATTGGGTTGTTTGCTCGCGGCATACTTTAATTCCGTGTGCGTAATTCTAGGGAAATCAAAGAATTTCCGAAAGCCACCATCACTTCCTTCCGTAATCAACGGAGAGCCGCGCTCCCCAAAAGGTTCTGCCTGAAAATGAGTCTCAACAAGTAATTTCATAATATTATCAAGATTGTCCTGCAAATCCTGTCCCTGCATGAGATTCCTGACATCGTGATGGTCTTTATTTTTTAAAATTTTAAAAATTTTTCCATAAAGATCGCCAATATTCGTGCAAAAAGCTCTCCAGGAGATTATTTTGGCCCTTACGATGTTTCGACGGTAAAGAGCTGTATTGTATTTTTGCTTCAATTCTTGGTTATTATTCGCAGCACGCAGTCTGCGATGCAAAGCTCTTAACTTTGATCTCTGTGCTCTTAAAGCAGGACTCCACCAGCTTAGAGTAGGGCGATGTGAGTTTTTCTTTTTACGCAGGGACCTGTCACATAAAGCCTTGAGGGAGAGCCCGTAAGCACAACAGACGTTTTCAAATTTTTCGGGATATAGCTTCTGTTCATCCATGTACTCATATAGGGCGTCAACTGATTCAGACATGAATTTATTGTACCAGCTATTAAATTTCCAGAATTTTTCATATTTGGTTTTATAACGGGTAATTTTATTAGTTATTGTATGTTCTTTCAGGGTAATAGTTTTATATTTGTGGTCACTGTTTGTCTCGGTTTCCAGAATTTTCCACCTATCTACTTTATTGTAGGCATCTCCCGAAACTAATGTTAGGTCAGGATTGCCTTTGTAGTTATTATGCACCCAGGTAGGACCCAAAGAGGGATCATTTACCACCAAAAGGCCATTTATATTTATGAAATTTAGAAGACTGATTCCGCGGTTGTCAGTATGGTCATAGCCCCAGAGGGTCGAATGGGCATTGAAATCTCCACCAATAACAATATTGTTGGCAATCCGTGACAGTTCCGGCCACCTAGCTAAGTCTTCCTCTAAGTCGGCCGAGGGGGGGGGGAGTAATGTGAACCTATCAAATAATCGGCTCCAACGACATGTACTCTAACAAAGACCGCTGAGGTGGCCCTAAAAACTAATATTGGGGAAAGGACCGGATTAGCTATAATGGCACAATTGTTCGAGCTTGACAAAAAAGGAATATAAACGTCGGGGCACCCACAGACTCTACCCTCATATAAATATGGGTCCTGAACGAGAGCGATTTTGCTATGAGTCTCTTGTAAGAATTGGAACAGGACAAGATTTGCGGACTTGCAGTGATTAAGATTGGCCTGAATAACTCGGATACCATCATTATCCATGCGAAGCGGAATCCAATTTATCAATATTCAGCGACTGTAGCAAAACGAGTAGAAAGTAAGGCGTATCTGGAGGGCGGCCGAACACTAGATCGGCGGGAAGACGAAGATCTCTGCCGAACAGCATCTGGGAAGGTGTGAAGCCGTTAGTCTCATGGACGGCACTCCTATAGGCCAGCAGGAAGAGGGGGAGTTTCTTTTCCCAGTCCTTTTGATTCCTAGATACCAGGAGCGAAAGGTTGTTCAAAATTGTGCGATTGAACCTCTCCACCATGCCGTCAGATCGTGGGTGTAAAGGCGTAGTCTGGGTTTTGTCTATTGCGAGAAGTTGACATAGTCCTTTAAAAACTGTAAGGTTCGTTCCTTGGTCGGAATGAAGCTGCAGAGGGGTTCCATATCTGGAAATCCATTCTTGCACCAGTACCTCTGATACGGTAGTAGCTTCTTGATCGGGAATAGGAAACGCTTCGGGCCATTTAGAGAAATAGTCAATGACAACTAGGATGTATTTGTTGCCATCCGAAGTTCGCGGAAGAGGTCCCAGGATGTCGAGGGCAATCCTCTCAAAAGGCACTCCTACATTATAACGATGTAGTTTTCCACGGCTTCGTTTCTTCGGGCCTTTACGGGAGGCACAGGCGTCACAAGCTTGACACCACTTTTTGTCTTCGCCTCGAGCCCTTGCCCAGTAGAAGCGCTCGCGAACTTTCTGCAGGGTCTTCATTATGCCAAAATGGCCCCCAGTTAAGCCAATATGCAGCTCTTCTAGAACCTTCGGAATCCTCGAACGAGGGAGTACTAACTGCCATCGGAGCATCTTGCCGTTGTCCGACTCCCATTTACGATACAGGACTCCATTCCTCAGGCGAAGCGAATCCCATAAAGCCCAGTACTGTTTTGTTGCCGGACTCCAAGATGATACAGTGAAATCCCTCTATAACTATATTTTGGGGGTCAAAATAATATATCGTTGTAAAGAGAATTATCGTTATAGAGAGAATCGATATTGGAACGAAAAGATTTTTGTTCTTCATATATCCCATACCCTGCGGTGTCGCCAGAAAGTGTTTCGTTTTCATTCAGCACACACTCGCAAATAATATATAATAAATGAAAGGAGAAAAACATATTTATAGTTTTCAGTAATTTTCACAACACTCACAAACTTTACTTAAATACCCTTGCCGCCTCGCCAGGGATTATAGCGGCGATATAGCTTATAAATATTTATAGCATATTTCAATAACAAATACATAATGTCTAAATAAATAATACCTGAATGCCGCAAAAGCGTTCTTTAAAATGTATTAGATATTAATTGAAAATACATACAGATTAATTTATCCTTATTTATTTTGAATTCTGTGTCAAGAAATCGGAAATTGGCAACAGTCGACTGTGAAAGTCCGTATTTTCTGCAAACCTCAGCTTGCTTCATGCCTTTATCAAAATCTTTTATGATGTTGAATTTCACTTCGATAGATATTTGTTTCCTTTTACCCATTTGCTTTCGATTTTCACTAAACAAACTTCAAAGTAAACAAAACTCATAAATAATTTAAAATATTCTCGTGTAATAATCGACCTCGATAGGATTTATCGGAGGTTAAAATTCTTACTCAAGTTCAGACAAAAGAACGTATCGTTTTCTATATCAGTTCCGGTGAAAGGAATCCTTGACCATTTTATAAAGAGGGGGGATAGGAATCAAAGATCTGTCATCCAGGAAATGCCAACTGTCCTTCCACCTTACGAGAAATGCACATTCTCATTACCATAGTGTTACATCAGCAGAACGAAACTTAGAAGACGTTCTTTGGCAGAGGTGTGGTCCAACTCGTTCCAACCACATTTTACCTCGACTTTCTTTGTGTATCTTTCAATGTGTGTGCATGAGTTGGGCTTCTGATGCATCGTAGAAAAAAAAATATATCGTAGTAGAGAGAGTTGTTGTGATGTAAGGGATAATTATTACCATCGTTGTAGAGAGAATTATCGTTTTAAAGGATATCGTAATACAGAGAACTGTTTTACATTAATCTAAAGGGAATTCAGCCAGGACTATGAAAAAATATCGTAATAGAGAGAATTATCGTTATAGAGGATATCGTTGTAGAGAGATTCTACTGTATTTCTTGCCAGCTGGGCTTATCGCCGGATTTTTCCATAAATTCCACAATTGGTTTAATGTCGCTATCTGCTAATTGGTCCGCCCGAACATTTTCGTCACTCCAGGGATCTTGAGATGGTGTCAATGATGTAACTTGGCGGACAACGGGATGTTTCAGATGGTAATTTTTCTCCGCCCTGGAGCAATAGCGACAACTGTCTATGCAGGGCCTTCTCGACAAAGCATCTGCATTTCCATGAGATGCTCCTTTCCGATGACGTATCTCGATGTCATATTCTTGTAATCTCTGTATCCACCTGGCTATCTGGCCCTCTGGATTCTTGAAATTTAGAAGCCAGGTTAAAGAGACATGGTCCGTTCGGAGTAGGAACTTTCGGCCGTACTGGTAATGATGGAAGTGCTCCACGGCCTTAACGATAGCAAGAAGTTCCTTTCTCGTAACACAATAGTTACGTTCTGCCTTCGAACGGCACTTGCTCCAGTAAGCAATCACATGTTCTTGGCCATCTATCTCGTGTGACAAAACTGCTCCGACACTCTCCTTACTTGCGTCTGTGTCCAGGATAAATGGCTTGTCAGGGTGAGGATACGACAAGATCGGCGAAGATGTTAGGCGCCGACTACGTGGGTGCTCCGGGCCTCATGCACCCACTGAAATTTTAGTGCCAAGTCATAATTTGAAGTTCCCAGAAAGGGCTAGGAAAAGACGTTTATGTGGGTGCTTTGGGCTTGTAAAAAAATTACGTTGGATGCTGAGCACCAGCAATCGTCTGATAACCCCAACACAGTGATGTACACTCAAGGAGAGTTCCCCCCCCCCCGCCCCAATTATGCCATTACGTAATATGAATATTTGAAAAGCATACGGAACTTTTTGCATTATTTCAGTACTAAAATGATTTATTTGCTTATTAGTTGTGTGATATTTTAAAAGTTTGAAAGAAAATCTTCATTGAGGCCAAATGTATGTGGGTGCTTCGGCATGGACGTCCATATGAGTACTTTAAGACGTCCTTTAAGAGGTACTTTAAGAGGGGGGGGAGGGGTTATTTCTTGCATTTGTAAGGTCATCGGCAATCGCGCTTTCAAACATTTTAGTACTGAAATAGTGAAAAAAGGTTAGCTAATATAAAAGTGTTCACTATACCGACGGCTAGAGGGAGGGATCCGAGCCCTTACCTACTTCCCTATATAAGCACCCATGTCCTTTATAATTTAGATGCGCATGAGTAACTTCGATGAGACAATCACTGGCGTAACTATAGGGCGGTAGAACGGGCAAAAGCCACGGTCCCCCGGACGGAGGGGGAGCCTTTCCCAAATAGAAAGCTAGAAAAAGTGAACTGCAACATATTGGTTGAGATTCTGTACAATGAGGAAGGACCCTATCCAATGAATTCATTACGGGCCCTAACGGTTTAGTCACGCCACTGATGACGACGAGTGCTTTGCAACTGCATAATTCGAAAATAAAATTTTAGTGAGGGACAGTTGTTTTTTTTATGTAGTATGTCAGATCTCAAGTACCCACAGAAAAGTTTTCGTGGGTGCTAAATACTTGCATGTATTTAAAGGAAGTGCTTAATTTGCACGGGAGGGAGCTCAGCTCCACTACTTCTTTTTTCTCGGTGAAATTTTACACTAAATTTAAATTTTTAATTACCACCGTAATTGTTTCTGTTGATATTAATTTTATTACATCGCAAACTAATACAGAGATAACAAAAATTAACTTAATAATACCTTAAATTAGGCAATTAATTTTGTAAATTGCAATACAAAAAATCAGGGCTCTTGCACTTTTTTGGATAGAAATTAAACCCTATTTAAAGGCAACTGAATGACAGCTACTTTCAGCTTATCGCTGTAGTTCGGAAAGGAAACAAAAAAAAAAAAAGGAAAAAAAAAAAATGAAATTTTGGTACACAGATTCAAAAAAATTAATTATGTCAAATATTTCAAATTTTTAGGATGTATGTTTTAGAAACTGCACTATACACTGAAATAAACAATAAACCTGTATCATTCACGAAACTTTTAGAAAAAATTCTTTAAAATCGAAAATTTTAAAGAAGTGTTATTCTTTATTTAGGTATTAGTGCAGCTTATAAAGAATCATCCTAAATTTTTTTCGAATCCTTGGTGCGATAGTCTACTTTAATTTGTGTACTAAGACCGTTATGCAGATTTTGTTTCTTCGGCATACACCCTTATGTGCCTCGGAACTGGAGTAATTATAATAAAATTCCAATAAGTAGTAACTTAGCACAGACTCTAAAATTTTAAAAAGTGCATGAAAAAAAAAGGAATCCAAACAGGTAATATTTTTGTCTACTTAAAATAATAATAATAATTATAATAGTTTCTCATATGAGTACTAATTTAGAGGTGTATGGGGGTGGGATCATCTTAACTTTCAGACATTTTAGCACGAAAATAATACTTAGAAGTTCAGTATGCTGTAAAAATGTTTATTATACTAGGCGGGCTCAAACAGGGCCTTCTCTATTCTACTCACCGGGCCTGCTCCTTGAGATGAAGGGGTCTAGAAATGAGTCCAGTTTGTTCCGCTGGAGATAAGGAATATTGAGCAAATACCTTTAACGGAGGGATAATTCAAAGTGTTTAATTACGAAAAAATTGTAAAATAGCCTTTTTTAAAGCAGTACCACATTTATTGACGAAAAGGAAAAATATTATTATTATAATTTTGTAATCGCCTTATTTGTTTATTTCAACTTCTTTTTAGAAAAATGATGGAAATCGTTTGCGAAACCTTTTGATTTGAAAATAGTTTTCTTTCTTCTGGCAATATATTTATTGCTCAACATTATTAAATTAAATTCAGAATAATTTAATAATCATGTATAGATAACCGAAATGGATGGTATGAAATCTTTGCTATTGATCATGTTTCCAACGTTCCCAAAACTCGCCAAATGTAATTTTTCATTGCAAACTCTTTAATAAATATACCAATTCTGAAAAAAGCTAACTGAATAAAGCGGTCTGAGTAATTATAAATGCATTGCCTTTTAAGAAATTATTAAAAGTGAACATTAGCATAATTTTTTCTTCAAAAAGTTCATATTGGAAATCCAACTCTGAAACGCTGATATCAGACTGACGATAGTAGACAATTTTTAACAAAAATATTATTTTACTATAGTTCATAACTGGTTGTTGAACACATTTATTTAAGTGCATAACTTCTATTTTTCCTATTTTAAGAAAACCTTTTTGAACAAAGTTAATAGTATAATATAGAAAATCTTGCATATGTATATGTGTTAAAGAAACAATACAAAATATGAAAATACAATGTTTATTCAACAATATTTTGAATCAACTTAGAAAATTTAAGCGTGGCATTAACATTTTTCATACACATTTTTTTAATCATAGTGTATTAAAAAATATTCATATGACTGTATTTTTCTAGAATAACGCGAGCATAAAGTAATTGAAAAAAGGTGAAAAGTTTGTGACATTTGATTAATATTGTAACACAAAAATGTATTATATCCTTGAGCAGCCATTCTTTAAAAAGCTTTCAGCTTAAACTGTTTTCAAATACTCTAGATTAAGGCAGAAAAATAAAAAAATTGACTTACTCTCTTTCGGTTAAATTGGCATATTATTAATCAATAATTTCAAAAGAAGCATTTGTAAAATTGTACAAAGTTATAGATGGAATTTTTTTTTTAAATCTGGGAACAATAAAAAAATGAACCGTCATCTCTAACAGCCTTATCTTCTCGAATTATGTTTTGGTCTTCAAAATGTTTTGTACAAACAGCCGCTTGTTTTCCTGGAATGAAATCTTTTCTATTTATGCATTTTATCCATTTTTCTCTCAGCTGGATATCTTTCGGAAAACTAAATATTGTGGTATATTGCTTTACAGAATCGTAATTTGACGAGCAACCGGGAACACAACATCTACGAGGCATCTGAAAAAATTGAAGCCTTTATGTAGTGACCTTATTATATTAAGTATATACTAAATATGTCATGCTTCAGAAAATATTCCAATGAAACTCCACGTTTAAGAATTTTCCCAGAGTTCCATAACTGGCATAATTTATCGCAAATTATTGTGTGTAGTATAGCTTGTGAAGAGACTTCCTGAAAAATTTCAAGTCACTTAAGAGATTTATTTTCTTTCCTAAGCAAGTGGCCTGAAACAATTTTTTCCCCTTCAAAAGGCAGTCCCAATTCTTTCATTTAAAAAATGAAGAATTTTTAAAGCAGTATATTAACGAATCAAAATGTATGAGAGAGAATGGAACATTCAGAATGCCTTTCCCGATGGTTTTTTTTTTTTTTTTTTTTTTTTTTTTTCAATGTTGCTAACATTAAGCGTATAAAAATAATTAAATACTCATGATACGTTTAAGAATAAAATAACAAAGTATAAAATAATGAGGTAAAATCTTAAATGAGTAGTATTTTATCATAATTTTCACGTGTTACAATACAATTTTTGTGTATGAGAGGTATATCTAAATGTTGCATATAGCCTTCAATTAGAAATTATAGGAATAGCTACATTGCATTTTTAACCATGTGCTCTAATTAAATAACACTAAAAGATATATGATTGACTCTGCATCAAATTATAACCCTTTTAGTTTTACTTTTTCGAAAAATAAACGTACAAACACATATATTGAAAGAAATAAAATAATGAAGCACAGGAAAAGACATATTACATCCTCTCTATTATTTATATTTTAAAGTACCTATTTTTAAAATATTTAAGATTCCCCTAGACTTATAACTCGATACGTTGAAAAGCGGCTCTTCTTTTGAGGATAGCTTGAGTAAGTCAAAGAAAGGCTATACTACACTTAATAATAAAAAAAAGGGTAAAGATAACTTACCTTGTAATATTAAGGCAAAATTATCCACATTTAAATGCACTTCACTTATAAATATTATTCATATTCACACTCTGGAAGCTTTTAATCACATGCTTTTAACACATACTTAGCTGCACTGAACTTCCGACTAGTACATTCTTGAATCCTAGGTAAAGTAAGCTGCACGTGGTGAGAAAGCAAGACCCGTTTTGTGACGTAGGACAGTGGGGGGGGAAAGCACTGTAGCAGGCCCGAGCAGTACAATAGAGAAGGCCCTGGCTCAAATCTCAATCCCCCACTGACACTTGCCTGCCTATCTGGCGCCCATGGAAACAATGTCTTTCTAAACTTCAAAGCTTTTTCACAATGTGATGCGCGACTCCCTACAGCCCCACAGGCAATGCCTTTGCCCACTGTGCCCCCCCCCCTTTCTGACCCACACAAACAGACCTCATCCCAGAATCCTCGTCCTCCATGGGAAAATGTATGAATACAATGATACCAGTGGCGGCTCGTCATTAAGGGCGAGAGGGGCCTGGCCCCACCGACTAAGCACCGTCTAAATCAAAGTATCATCCTATTGTGTAAGGCAGTTCTTTCAATAATTTACCTTCATTAAAAAAATACACGGGTTTTGCTCTATTTTGATACTATCCATTAAAAAACGCACTTAAAAAAGCGATAGTTATACGATTTTCCCCCTATCTAAACCATGCATGGGCCATGGGCTGGCTTGCCCTGAACTGGGCGTCTCTTCTCCGTTCACCGGGTTGACATATTTGGCATTGAGCACAAAAGCCATACTGACGCGGATTTAACTTGGCTTCCAAACGGCTTATTTGGCGCTGCCTTCTGGGCCGAGATCTCCGGGCCCTCGCACGGTGATCTACACGACTGTACGGGGAAATTTCGGCAATCGGTAGCTATTGGCGAAATTTTCCGCTTAGGAAGAAATCATGTTTTATTTGCGTGATCGTATTTTTGCAGTGCAGTCAGATACTTTTCTGTTTTGTTTTCTTGATTTACGAAAAGCCACGTATAAATGTATTTTTTTATATATGTTGATATCAGGGGCGTAGCCACGGGGGGGGGGGGGTTAGGGGGTCATAACCCCCCCATGAGAATCTTTTTGCCATATAAAATGTATATTCTTCACTCTATTATCACACACACGTATACATATATATGAGTTGTAGTAGTCGTAACCCCCCCCATGAAAAATTTCTGGCTACGCCCCTGGTTGATATTTATTTTAAAATAAATAAATCATCTAAAAATTATGAACAGGCAACTATAAGGAACATAAATATCAAATATTTAAATGTGGCTTTTTGTTTAGTAATAAAGTAAACTTTTCAATTTAACATAACTCGGTAAAAAATAGCAAAAGTTGTATAGTAAATTCGATAATTATTTGTCATTTGAGAAATTTTAAATACGTACGCTGTGTGCACGTGGGGATAGGTTGTTCTATATGTATATATATTTTCGCGATTTTAATTGGCACAATTTTTTTTTTTTTCGGGCCCCATCACGGAAACGGGTCACAAGCCGCCACTGAATGATACTATGTTAGCCCAAGAGTACCGGAAAACGGAGAATTTGAGACAAAGCCGCTGGCTACAATCAGAAGTTCACGCGGGAAAGATAACACAGGAGTTAGGTGAAAGACTCATTCCCATTATGGAAATGTTTTGAGATAGTTCTAATAATATTACTTCAGGATTCCGAAGTGAGTAGGTTTAATTGTTTTTATTGTAAATAGAGAACATCAAGGTCTGTCTGTTTACAAGCACCTAATATACAACACTTTGTATGTCTCTGGAACGGAACAAAAAAAGATGCCCATTCATCAAAAAGTGTCGGCGCTTTGGTGTTAATTGAATGAGACTGAGGCGAGGCTTCTAAGGTATAAAGGTTTGTGTCACTTTCTTCTAAAGTCTCAATTTCCTTTTCTTATTTTTGAATGATTTTTGTGCTCAGTTATTTATTGAAAAGGATGGAACAGACTGTCGTCCACACTAACATTCCGAGATGCCTTCCTTTCATTTTCTACGAATATTTTGTTCAATTTTTGTTCTTGTTTGACAAAGCGGAATTATGTACTATTTGCTTTGATCTAGCCCAGTGCTGTTTTTGTAAAATTATACTGAAATCATGGGTGCATGGACACACATTACTGAAATGTATGTCTCTCGTAATTTTGCAAATTTGACCACATAATGGTAGAGGGTAAAATAGCTCTACTTCAGGAGGATGCTCAAAATCATGCCTGGAGGTTATACAGCCAACAATTCAAAATATTTTTTGAATAATTATTAACTCTAAGATAAACAACTTTTTTTGTTCTGCTTTATTTTTCTGTTTGCATTTAAATAGTTACCAATCTTTTTTATGTGGTCCTACACACATTTCAACATAGAAAACGTTGCATTAATTCATTCTGAGGAAATTATCTAGTTTAATTTTAACGGTATAATGTTTGTAATTTTTTTAATTTGTTGGGAAAAAAAAGAAAAGAAAATAGTCAAGGCTTAGCTGCAGCTGTTTATAGGGGTACAAAAATGTAAAAAAAAAATAATAAATAAATAAATAAATACAGGAAATGAATGAGATGAGAAACAATACTATGAATAACATTTTTTGAAAACTCTGAGGATTTCAGACAGGGATGAGATAGATTAAACAAGAATAACAATGATCGTGAATTGTTATATTCGAAAACTGAATCACTTTTTATACAAAATTTCCATTTACATGACAAGAAATTTCACTGATTGTGATATTATTGTTGCATGTTTTTTCCCCCCAATACACTTTTCTTTTGCTTTGAAATTTATAATGATTAGTTAAAACCAATCAAAATTCTATCGCTAAAAGTAAAAAAAAAGTGAAATAGTGTAATACACCTCTTTCGGGTCTGATTTATTACAAGGGCAAAGGGGGTGTGCTCCCAGGAATTCTCGAATTTTGACAGAGAAGGCAAACAAATTTAAGGTGACTCCAGCACAAGCAGATTTTTCTAAAAGAAGGGCATTTCATCAGAAATACTTCATTACTTTAAAAAGAATCTTGATTTTACTGGTTTGCTGTTATCGTTACTAAGACACAACGGTGGAGACTTTCATTCTATGCCCAGCGTTGTTTCACCGTAGTACAGATAATCGGATGCCAAAATTCACACTATTCACTTAAATTAAACTTTGAATGTCGCCTTCAGCGCTGTACGCAATTTTGGTATATAAATACAAAAAAGAAAACTAATTATTTCAAGCACTTCACAATTTTTAGGATGTAGGTTCACAAGCTGTACTAGACACCCGAATAAACGAAAATTTTTTGCAGAATGGCCACTCTTAGAAATATTTTGCTGTGCAGTTCCACATTTAAGATTTTTTTCTGAAAGTTTCATGAAAGTTTTCGAATTTATTGCAGTATGTAGTACAGCTTGTAAAGAATTATCCTGAATTTTTTCGAATCCTTGGTGCAGTTAGTTAATTTTAATTTGTGTACCAAAACCGTGAGACAAATATCGTTTCTTCGATCTATACCCTCAGATATTGGATATTTTATGTGGAGCTAAAATGATTATTTGTATTACCCATTTCCCACTGGTAAAAATGTGCACGAAAAGTCAAATGATTGAGTAGTTACGAGCAAGGAAGCAAATAATAATAGGAAAAGATTGAAGGGTAGTTGGAAAAGATTCCATAAAGTTGGAAAGTGTATCGTTATTCATGAGTGTGCCGTATTTTTCTTCCCTGTTCCATAAAAACCCATCTTCGGAATCGAAATCTATCTAAAAATCACCTACTAAAACTATTTTACAATCTTAGCCAAGTACATTCCAACTATACTCCCCCTTTAAAATAAATTGTCGCGTTTTGGCACCAAACTTAGCAATCCTTTATCAAAAATTACAAACCTTGTGCGACTTTCAACATTTTATTAACCCCCCCCCCCCACGGACTTTTAGAGCACCCACAGAAATTTTGTAAAGTCGGCGCCTCTGTTTAGGGCCGTCTTCAGTTCGTTGAATTCATCCTCACATTCTGAAGTCCATAGAAATTTTTGTCCAGTCTCGGTCAATTGATGAAGTGGTCTTGCAATTTGGGAAAAACCCTTCACGAATTTTCGATAGTAAGTGCACAGACCGAGAAAACTTCGTAAGTCATGGATATTCTCCGGACGACTCCAGTTCTTGACTGCGGACGTCTTTTCGGGATCGGTTCGGACTCCGTGGGCGGATATTATGTGCCCGAGGTAACGTACTTCCTGACGAAACAAGTTGCACTTCGATGGACTCAGTTTCAAGTTTGCCTCTTTTAATTTCTGCAGCACCTTTCGGATGTTCTCGAGATGCTCTTCGAAAGTCCTTCCGACGATGATGATATCGTCCAAATAAACGAGACATGCTTCAAGTCCTCTCAACACTGTCTCCATTAGACGCTCGAATGTAGCCGGTGCGTTACAGAGTCCAAAAGGCATAACTTTGAACTGCCACAATCCTTGTCCCGTGGTGAACGCAGTCTTTTCACGGTCTTCGGGATGAATTTCTACTTGCCAGTAGCCACTCTTGGGATCCAGAGTGGAGAACCATTCATTTCCCGATAAAGTGTCCAAAGTGTCGTCAATCCTGGGAAGAGGGTAGCTGTCTTTCTTGTTAATGTCATTCAGACGTCTGTAGTCAACGCAAAACCGGGTGGAACCATCCTTCTTCCGGACCAAAGCAATCGGCGAGGCCCAGGGACTAGTCGATGGCTCGATGACGTCATCACGCTGTATCTCTTCTAAAAGTCTGCCCACCTCTTCTTGGCAGCCGCCTAGGATGGAACAAACGGCAGCCGCCTAGGATGTTGCTTGATGGGAGAATGGCTGCCTGTGTCTATTCTATGTTGCGTTAAGCTCGTACGGCCAAAGTCACCGGAAGTACGAGAGAAGAGGTCTTCAAATTCACTTATCACTTTCTCCGCAGCCCTTCTCTGTTCTGCCGTTAACTCCACGTCGTGTAATAATTCCTTCGTCAGGCACTCAGATGATTTAACTGTCGTTTGGCTAATGTTCTTATTAATGCAGGTAACAGAAGTGCATGTAGCCAACACTTCATTTTTCTTTATCACCTTCGACTTGTCCGTCACATTTGCTACTCTAACTGGAATTTCTGTTCTCGACAAGTCCACAAGTGGTGCTCCCATAAGTACTCCTCTGACGGAATCACTATTGTTTGGGTGTTCGATTAATCCAAAACGGAATTTATGGCTTTCTTTAACTGTTCCAGAAATTATTGAATCAGTTCTGGGAAGTAGAGTGATATCAGTCTGGGCTATTATTTGCTCAACAGGTAGAACAGTTTCATTTTTAATATCGAACGCAGCTATTTCTTCTGAGTCTGAACGAAGATCATTATTCTTAAAGTCCAAATTAAATTTGTGTTCTTTTAAAAAGTCCAGTCCTTGAATGAAAGAGTCCGTAATATTGGCGACATACACCACATGGTCGTATCTGGCATTTCCAAACGTAATTTCTACTCTAGCTTTTCCACCCACTTCGATCTTGTCACCTGTCACAGTCTGGAGGGTCAGCGAGGGTGGAGTCCAGTTCTCTAGCTGGTCATGAGACTTTCGACCACAGTACTTTTGTACATGTCCCTCGAAGCCACACTTCCAGCATTTTACTTTCTTTGGGCTATCTCTTCCACTGGATCTTAATTTTCTTTCCATCAGATCTTCAAGTCTCTTCAATCTGTTCTCAACGCTCTGTGTGTCTTCTTCAGCACGCTCTTGGACTGTGACCGCTGTAACAGCATGCCGATCTTTTCTCACGGCCCGTTGAGCTGCCTCTAGCTTCATTGCGAACCCAAGAGCAGACTTCAAATCCGGATAATCCTCCAACATGAGTGACTTTTGGGTTTCTGGATCCCGGACGGCTTCAATAAAATGACGCACGGCCATTTCTTCTCGGACGTCATCGAGGTGGTTGATATAGGCTAGATAACACAGCCTATCTATATCCGAAGCCAGCTCTTGAAGGGTCTCGCCAGATCTTTGCACTCTTGACTTTAGTTGTATTCTACTATACTCTTTCTGGCACTTCTCACCGAATTTCAATTCAAAGTCACTGGCAAGGGCGTCAAAATCTCCCATCTTTGTCTTTCCAAGGGTCTTGTAAGCTTCCCAGGGAGTCTTTCCGTCATAAGGCGTTAGTTTCACTGTTGGGCGGCCTGGCGACAACCTGATGTTTTCTGGTAGTTTCCCCAGTTTGACGAGAGACTCGAGTTTTTCTTCAATTTTAGCTTCACATTCCTCACGTATTTTCGAAGCTACATTTTCTTCTAGGAGTGACACTCTTTTCTCCATTTCCTCATGATTTTTCTCTACTTTCTCCAGTCCGGATTTCATTTCTTCCAGCCCGGCTTCTATTTTTCTCTCCAGTCCGGATTTCATCTCGTCGTGTGCGGCTCTTAACTCCTCCAATTCGGTATTCACTTCATTGTGTGCGGCCTTTTACTTCTCCAATCCGGTTTTTGTCTCGACTTGTCCGGCTTCAATTTTCTTTTCTAAATCAGCTTGTCCGGCTTCAATTTTCCTTTCCAAATCAGCTTGTCCGGCTTTCATCTCGTCTTGTCCGGATTTCATTTCCTGCATCATATTCCTGAGCTTTGAAGTTGTTTTTCCATTTTTCGTCTAGTCAAAACCATAAACTGGAAAATTAAAGTCTTTCTTTAGAATCCCGATTCTGCAAATGTTGCAGAATACTCTGCTTGTTTCCGGGGTTCGTCGTTCTAAAGTCCAGTTGGTGTATAAAGTTTAAGTAAGAAGTCTCTTGTCAGGATGGAACACAAACTTTATTGCTACTAGAACTTCGTAGAACAATCAGCTGTACACAATTCACAAGCACAATCTAGCAGTAATGTGCTTTTAACAGTTCGATTAGATCAGAAGCTCTCACAAATGCTGTATTTCTCACACAAAATAGAACACTTTCACTGGCAAGAATTCAGCGAAAATATACGAGAAATAACACTAACAGTCTCTCAAGACTCAGCGATGAAGAATTTACACACAGCACTTAAATTCAAAGCTTCACAAACAGCGCGAAACACAGCTTCCTTCACAAAGCAAGCGTATTCATTCTCTCAAAGCTTGATCAACACTGAACTGTCGGGGCGACGCGCGCTTCTATAAATAGCCGACGCAGGAGGTACAAGAGGTTTCCAGAAAAGTCAATTTCTCGAGGGTTCTACATAAAGCGTGAATTTTGATTACGTCATAGAAGAGAAATGTTAGGTTATTATGCGTTTTTAATGCAGGAAAAACAACTTCCAGGCCCCATTGGGAAAATCTCGCCAAATGACCAAAAAGTCGACAAGCTTGGCGACTCTTGGCGAAATATCGCCAAATTTGGAGCTAAAAATAAGTCCCCAAAAGTGAAGAGATCGAGGCCCTAGGACCAATAATTCTCGAGTTTTCTAGAAACCCTTAGAAAAACATACGGGAAAGCGAAACCTCCGTATCTCCGATTCTAATTGGCCGATTTTGATGCAACAAAAAGCAAAATTTATTTGAAGCGTAGAGTACGAATTTTAAACCATTTTAAGCCCCAGAGCAGCGGGTTACCCCGAAAATTCGTAACAATATAATTCGTGGTGCTAAATACGCCAATCTGCAAAGGATTATGTATATGAAAATATGGATAACGGTTTTGCGGGAACCTTACATGAGCAGTAATCATAAGTTGGGAGCATGTGTAAATCGCCAAATAATGAAAAGTCGCCATGTGTGACAAGCTATCCTAGCTGTTTCGTAGTTTTTATCACAGAAAACATATGGAGAACTGTTTTCTTAGAGCTAATTATTAACTATACATATACGCAAGTCGCCAAATAATGAAAAATCACCATGGGTGGCAAATTCGAAAGGTGTCCAATAGGTTTCACATAAAAATACAGCTGAAACAGATGTTCTGATTTTATTACGCTTTAGCTCCTAATTAATATAACTTTACAATGGCAACTATATTTATCATCGTGTTTCTGAGGAGTACAAATAATTTTTCCAGCGATAATACGCGGAGTCCGCACTCCAGGTGGAGTATAGTTCAGGACCCGTACAACACAGATTTCTATAACAAAATATCTACTGTGTTATGGGGGGGGGTCTACTGTACTGTGAAGTTTAAATTTTTATGTACCAATGAATTAACATGCAAGAACCAAGCAATGTGTAGCTCAGTAATATTCTATCTGATCCAATCTTTGGGTTTTGTCGGATAAATTATGTCTTTTTTACGAATAAGCCTTCAGTGGCCGGAACCGGAGGACACATGGACTTCTCGTATGCCAACCGTGCTCGACATGGAAACTTGTTCCATAGATTGCCATGTACCGCATCTTAAAAGAGAACATGTATTTGGCGCCCCATTCCTAAGCAATTCACTTACAAAACAATGCAATGTAAAAAAACGGTGAAACTTAGAGAGTGCGCATGGAGAAATGATTTTTTACCTCCGGTATAGCGTGGGCCGCTCAGTCAATAGCCGGAAGGGGGCCGGGTCTTGTGCTACCGTCGTCGTCGTCTTCTTCATCTGTTGGAAAGTTGCTCGCCGCGCGCCCAACACGACTCTTAACAGCGGCCGGAACCGGAGGACACATGGACTTCTCGTATGCCAACCGTGCTCGACATGGAAACTTGTTCCATAGGTTGACATGTCCCGCATCTGAAAAGAGAACATGTATTTGGCGCCCTATTCCTAAGCAATTCATTTGCAAAACAATGCAATGTAAAAAAACGTTGAAACTTAGTGCGCATGGAGAAATGATTTTTTACCTCCCGCATAGCGTGGGACACTCAGTCAATAGCCGGAAGGGGGCCGGGTCTTGTGCTACCGTCGTCGTTGTCGTCTTCTTCATCTGTAGGAAAGTTGCTCGCCGCGCGCCCAACACGACTCTTAACAGCGGCCGGAACCGGAGGACACATGGACTCCTGGTATGCCAACCGTGCTCGACATGGAAACTTGTTCCATAGGTTGTCATGTCCCGCATCTGAAAAGAGAACATACATTTGGCGCCCTATTCCTAAGCAATTCACTTACAGAACAATGCGCTGTAAAAAAACGGTGAAACATAGAGAGTGCGCATGGAGAAATGATTTTTTACCTCCGGTATAGCGTGGGCCGCTCAGTCAATAGCCGGAAGGGGGCCGGGTCTTGTGATACCGTCGTCGTCGTCGTCTTCTTCATCTGTAGGAAAGTTTCTCGCCGCGCGCCCAACACGACTCTTAACAGCGGCCGGAACCGGAGGACACATGGACTTCTCGTATGCCAACCGTGCTCGACATGGAAACTTGTTCCATAGGTTGACATGTCCCGCATCTGAAAAGAGAACATGTATTTGGCGCAATATTCCTTTGGAATTCACTTACAAAACAATGCACTGTAAAAAAACGGTGAAACTTAGATAGTGCGCATGGAGAAATGATTTTTTACCTCCGGTATAGCGTGGGCCGCTCAGTCAATAGCCGGAAGGGCGCCGGGTATTGAGCTACCGTCGTCGTCGTCTTCTTCATCTGTAGGAAAGTTGCTCGCCGCGCGCCCAACACGACTCTTAACAGCGGCCGGAACCGGAGGACACATGGACTTCTCGTATGCCAACCGTGCTCGACATGGAAACTTGTTCCATAGGTTGACATGTCCCGCATCTGAAAAGAGAACATGTATTTGGCGCCCTATTCCTAAGCAATTCACTTACAAAACAATGCACTGTAAAAAAACGGTGAAACTTAGATAGTGCGCATGGAGAAATGATTTTTTACCTCCGGTATAGCGTGGGCCGCTCAGTCAATAGCCGGAAGTGGGCCGGCTCTTCTGCTACCGTCGTCGTCGTCGTCTTCTTCATCTGTAGGAAAGTTGCTCGCAGCGCGCCCAACACGACTCTTAACAGCGGCCGGAACCGGAGGACACATGGACTTCTGGTATGCCAACCGTGCTCGACATGGAAACTTGTTCAATAGGTTGTCATGTCCCGCATCTGAAAAGAGAACATACATTTGGCGCCCTATTCCTAAGCAATTCACTTACAGAACAATGCACTGTAAAAAAACGGTGAAACTTAGAGAGTGCGCATGGAGAAATGATTTTTTACCTCCGGTATAGCGTGGGCCGCTCAGTCAATAGCCGGAAGGGGGCCGGGTCTTCTGCTACCGTCGTCGTCGTCGTCTTCTTCATCTGTAGGAAAGTTGCTCGCCGCGCGCCCAACACGACTCTTAACAGCGGCCGGAACCGGAGGACACATGGACTTCTCGTATGCCAACCGTGCTCGACATGGAAACTTGTTCCATAGGTTGACATGTCCCGCATCTGAAAAGAGAACATGTATTTGGCGCTCTATTCCTAAGCAATTCACTTACAAAACAATGCACTGTAAAAAAACGGTGAAACTTAGATAGTGCGCATGGAGAAATGATTTTTTACCTCCGGTATAGCGTGGGCCGCTCAGTCAATAGCCGGAAGGGCGCCGGGTCTTGTGCTACCGTCGTCGTCGTCTTCTTCATCTGTAGGAAAGTTGCTCGCCGCGCGCCCAACACGACTCTTAACAGCGGCCGGAACCGGAGGACACATGGACTTCTCGTATGCCAACCGTGCTCGACATGGAAACTTGTTCCATAGGTTGACATGTCCCGCATCTGAAAAGAGAACATGTATTTGGCGCCCTATTCCTAAGCAATTCACTTACAAAACAATGCACTGTAAAAAAACGGTGAAACTTAGATAGTGCGCATGGAGAAATGATTTTTTACCTCCGGTATAGCGTGGGCCGCTCAGTCAATAGCCGGAAGGGGGCCGGGTCTTGTGCTACCGTCGTCGTCGTCTTCTTCATCTGTAGGAAAGTTGCTCGCCGCGCGCCCAACACGACTCTTAACAGCGGCCGGAACCGGAGGACACATGGACTTCTCGTATGCCAACCGTGCTCGACATGGAAACTTGTTCCATAGGTTGACATGTCCCGCATCTGAAAAGAGAACATGTATTTGGCGCCCTATTCCTAAGCAATTCACTTACAAAACAATGCACTGTAAAAAAACGGTGAAACTTAGAGAGTGCGCATGGAGAAATGATTTTTTACCTCCGGTATAGCGTGGGCCGCTCAGTCAATAGCCGGAAGGGGGCCGGGTCTTGTGCTACCGTCGTCGTCGTCTTCTTCATCTGTAGGAAAGTTGCTCGCCGCGCGCCCAACACGACTCTTAACAGCGGCCGGAACCGGAGGACACATGGACTTCTCGTATGCCAACCGTGCTCGACATGGAAACTTGTTCCATAGGTTGACATGTCCCGCATCTGAAAAGAGAACATGTATTTGGCTTCCTATTCCTGAGCAATTCAATTACAAAACAATGCACTGTAAAAAAACGGTGAAACTTAGAGAGTGCGCATGGAGAAATGATTTTTTACCTCCGGTATAGCGTGGGCCGCTCAGTCAATAGCCGGAAGCGGGCCGGGTCTGGTGCTACCGTCGTCGCCGTCTTCTTCATCTGTAGGAAAGTTGCTCGCCGCGCGGCCAACACGACTCTTAAGAGCGGCCGGAACCGGAGGAAACGTGGACTTCTCGTAAGCCAACCGTGCTCGACATGGAAACTTGTTCCATAGGTTGACATGTCCCGCATCTGAAAAGAGAACATGTATTTGGCGCCCTATTCCTAAGCAATTCACTTACAAAACAATGCACTGTAAAAAAACGGTGAAATTTAGATAGTGCGCATGGAGAAATGATTTTTTACCTCCGTTATAGCGTGGGCTGCTCAGTCAATAGCCGGAAGGGGGCCGGGTCTTGTGCAACCGTCGTCGTCGTCTTCTTCATCTGTAGGAAAGTTGCTCGCCGCGCGCCCAACACAAATCTTAACAGCGGCCGGAACCGGAGGACACATGGACTTCTCGTATGCCAACCGTGCTCGACATGGAAACTTGTTCCATAGGTTGACATGTCCCGCATCTGAAAAGAGAACATGTATTTGGCG